>SNRZ01000002.1:0-600000 GCA_008729115.1 Dirofilaria repens | reverse complement strand
TGGTTTAAAATACAAAATTGTGACTGAAAAAGCAGTCTGCACATTGATTATCAACAATCCTGAAGTTGATGATAGCGGGAAGTACACTTGTGAAGCGAATGGCTTACCAACAACTGCTGTTTTGACTGTTGATGGTATATGTTTCAGACATAAATAAAGAAGTAGTTTGAATATCAAGTTCTCGTTGGTTCAATCGCCTATCTTAAGGCAGGAAATGTGAAAGTAAAATAAGAAAGTTGCACTGAATTCTTGTTTATTTGTTTTCATTTAGCCAACTTTTACAGAACCTCCAATGAAATACAGCTTTATTACGCCTTTGCCGAACACACAAGAAATTTACAGGACGAAGCAGGGCATGTTTACTTGTAAAGTAAATAATAAACGAGCCCCATTAGCATGGTATCACAATGGAAAACCCATTTCGTTAGTTTTCTATCGAATCTAAATTAACTGTTTAGGATTACAATCGGTTAATAAGACTAGAATATTCTTCCACAAGAAGTTAATTTTCATGAAAAAAACGAAGAATTAAATCCATCGCAGAGATTCTGACAAACGGTTCCTGATTGAGAATGATGCTATTGGTCGTTTTACATTGACGATCAAGGAGGTCACTGATGAAGATGCTGGCGAATGGATGGCCAAAATTACTAACGAAATCTACAGCAAAGTAGAGGTCTATGTTGAAGGTTAGATATGTATAAATATGAAATCTGTTGAGACTAAGATCGCTGCAACATTACTTATATTTGATTATATTCGACTACATCAAATTTGTCAGGTGTCAAATAGTGCGTCAAATCTATCATAACGATGAGTTTTCCGAAGCATGTAAAGTTTAAATTTTTGAAGAAACTTTGCTGTAGTTCGTAAAAAATCTCCAATTCATACTTTTGTTATTTCGTGGGATTATTATTTGCATATGGCTTCAACCATTTTTCAGTCTTGATAGAACTGCAAGTAGTTAGAAGGAAAAAAAATAAAATAGTTCCAGGAGACTGTTGACAACGTGTATATCCTGGACTGGCTATCTTTGTGAGGCTAATATATACGAAACCAATTTTTTTTTTATATGCAAAATTCACACGTCTTACGTCTCCATGTTGTTAGAAATTTTTACGGGCTAAACAAAATAAAAATGGAATAAATACATGCAGAGAATGTGTATGTTAATATTAATTCAGAATATTTAGGATAAGTTACAATGATAGAAAAATATAAATGGTTGAGCAAAAAAAAGAGTACGATAGCGTATATGATGAAAAGATTTGACCTGGTTAATTTACAACGGTAATTTGACTGCACAAATTTTTTCTTATTGAGCAAAAAGTTAAACTGTATGAATTTTATTCAGTAAAAATGTTTATAATAGGATCATATTTTCTAGTACATAGTATTCTCTTTACTTTTCTCACTTTCACTTTTTGCTTCACTGTCAAAAAATTATCCCTTGTCACTCAGGTACATGATTTGATCAGTTTGTTACTATGTGATGTAATCAAAATATAATACGTAAATCTTATTCATTGGACTGCGTTTCGATTTAATCATATAATCACATTTCGAAATCTTTTCTGCATTTCTACATTCCACGTTGTTCAATTGCCCTATTCCCGATGAGTGAACGCAAATCCAACTACTTAAAAACAAAATAAGAAGAAGCGGAGAAAAGGCTTAGAAAATTTTGTTAAGATTTTTGGAAATTACATAGTTAAATTATAACGATAAAAAATGGTTTTGTCGGAGGCTGAAGAGAACATAAAGAGAAAAACTTTTGGTCTGAAAATTCTTACTTTTTCTTATAGATCTTCTCGACGATCATACACTTGTTTTTTTTTTTCTTTTTTTCCTTCATTCTATAAGATTTTGTTGATATTTGTCTCGTGATTTTTTTTCTTTTTTTCATTCTCTAAGGTTTTGTTGAGATTTGTCTCGTGATTTTCGTGATTTCCATGACGTACAATACAAGCATATGGTTACTGCATACGTAAAGAGGCGAATCGGATCAATTGATTCTGATATCCATTTTTGTTTAAATCAAAAGTATCTATTTCTTTAATCTTATTGTTCAACATATTATTTGTATAATAAAAGATACTACACCTCCAGTACTTTTTTTAATTTAATTTGTGTATATAATTTAATTAACAGGATTCGTTACTGTTTCTTTTTTTTTCAAATGCACTTGAACGCAACTGAGTAAGAATAATACGCATTTTAATTGGTATCTCAGTCAAACAATCGATATCATTTTTGTTGTTAATACTATAAAACTATACATGGATCAGAACTTTCTCCGCAACTTTTAATAATGCGACGAAAACTATTAGATTAAAAGTCTTCATTTTGCATTATTTAACTAAAAAAAAAAACGGTCGCTTTGCATGTTAAGATAATAAGTTGTTATTAATTAGAGCTGGATAGGTAACTTGCTCCAGTTTTTACACGTAAGATTAAATAATTAAATATTGACTATGGAATGTTCATCAATTTATTTCCTATCAACAATGGTATCGTAGCATTACATTCTTCATTTTCTCGCAGTAATCTAAAATCCATCAGCACTTGAAAGAAGCGTATATTAAAATCCCAAATTTTTAAAGAGCAAAGCGTTTATCGATATCATGCACTTATGCCGCAAATCGCCTTCTCATCTTTTAACAAAAACAAGCAAAACCGAATTCATATTATCATTATAACTTCAATTAATTTCAGAGCCACGACATACCTTCGTTATCCCATTAAAATCACAAAAAGTGACGGAAAACGAAAGTGCGACATTAGTTTGTGACGTAAATGATAAAGACGCAAACGTTAAATGGTGGCATGATGGGCTTCAAATTAAATTAGATGGAAAAAAATTCATTGCTGAAGCCGAAAACCGAAGACGTCGATTGATTATAAATAGTGCTAAACTGGAAGACCACGGAGAGTACAAGTGTACTACGAAAGATGACCAGACATTGGCACAGCTAATCGTTGACGGTCTTGAACTCATCAATTATTTTTCTGGATAGATTTTTTTTTTTTTTTTTTTAGGAAGGGGATCATTTGACTGGTTCATAAATTACATCTGGAATTCTGGATTTTTTGCAAACTATTTTAAACATCTTGATTTTCTCCAGATTTAGCATCTATTCTTCTACATATACGTATATATAATTTATTGCAGCTCTGAATAAATTTATTGTTCCATTGGTTGATGTAGAAGTTTTCGAGAAAGAAGATGTCGATTTACGCTGTGAAACAAAAGTAATTTCTTTCCGGAATCTGCCGCCAATTTCAGACACAGAATTTGAATTTTCTAAACTAAGTTCTAACTTTGAAACTGTTTATTGATAATTTTCAGGATAATAAAACTCCTGGAATATGGTCAAAAAATGGAAAAGTTATAACATCGATGCCTGGTGGAAAATTTGAAACCATATCTAGGCAGGGTGTACATACTCTTAAGAATTTCAAAAATTGAAATTTCGGAGGGTGACATATACGAAATTAGTGTTGGAGGTCTGGAAGGTTCATGTTTTGTTACCGTTTTGGAAGCTGAAAAAAAACCGGTGATGAATTGGAAGCCCAAAAAAGTATGTTTTTTATTAGATTTTAGTTTATATGCGAAATTGTAATAATACTGAATTATTTGTCAGAACATTTTCAGATCGAAATGGAGAATGGTAAACCCGAAAGTATCAAAATTCCTTTCATGATCAAAGGTGGTCGAAGAGGTGATCCGAAAACAGTATTGTATCGAAACGGTGAACCCGTAGATTTTGAGAAAATGAAAGAACTTGTAGAAGTCGTAATAATTGATGATGTTGTCGAAATTAAATTCAAAGTTTGTTTAGTTCGATTTTCAAATTTCATTAAAATATAATTGTTTATTAATTTAAATCAGTATCATACTTTTTATGCCTGACTGAATCATTTTATTTTCGTCATGAGTCGTCTTATAAGTCAATTAAGCCCAATTTCCAAGAAATAAAACTTTCTTCCAAATCAGTGACTTGTAATTCTTTAAATATTACAATGGAAACTTCTATTATTCAACATTCCAAATTAATTTTTTGATTAGAATTATTTATATTTTAGAAGTTATTAGCTGATTTTTCATAAATCCCAAAAAAAAAGCTTCATTATAGTCAATATTTCGTAAGTTTTCACAAAAGATAATTGCTATGTATTTCTTATTCCAGAAATTACTAGTATTTTATCTATCTGTATCATTAACACTAAAAACTTCGAAGTGCTATTCATTTCGGTAATACTGAAATAATTCATGATGATAGAATAATTAGAATCGATGCTGCTTGAACTTTAATCACTATTCGCACTCAGGTTAGTTGTAGTCATACTAGTTGTCGGATCAGATCTGGGGTGATGCTATTCTTTAGTTTTAAGCTTTGTCGAAAGAGAAGTTCCAAATTCAATCAATTATTGTTGAAAAGTGGGAAGTGCAACGCAATATAAACATTTTATTCTCGAATTTTACAATACTGAAAAATCACAGGTCATTATGCTAAAAAGTTGTTTTCGTATTAGCAACGCTGTACTGAAAACAAAAAAATATAAAGAAAATATTATTTATAATATATTTAGGACTATTTTAAAAAAGGCTTCATCATTACGCAGTTGGACTAACTAATTACTCTCTGTTATTTCGTTCAATTATTTATCGCATTATGTAGAAAACTGAAAATTTTTGACAATTTAATTTATAGCACTGCACATACAATTTCTATCAGTTTTAAAATTTCTGAAAATCGCTGAAGTCTTTGGCACTGATCATTCAGAAAAGCTTAGATAGAGTGAGAACATATTTTGTAACTGAAAAAAAAAACTAATGAATAAAAAATAATAATAATAAAGTGATCCTAAAAATTGGACCAGAATATTTTACTTTGAGAATCAATGAAGTGAGTAGCAAATCGCCATGAATTTCAGAATCCAAAGAAAGAAGATGATGGGAAATGGGCCCTAGAACTCATTAATTCCGGTGGCACTGCACTTGCACCATTCGAAGTATTTGTCAAAGATAAGCCCAAAGCACCAAAAGGACCGCTTGAAACCAAAAATGTTACTGCTAAACAGTGTGATCTCAAGTGGAACACACCTGATGCCAATGATAATTCCCCAGTACAAGGTTACATTGTTGAAATGCAAGAGGGTAACGGAAAATGGACAAAAATTGGCGAAACGAAACAAACCGAATTTAAGGTTGTTTATTGACTTTTTGCTAAATTTTGATTAGAATGTCACAGCTATAGGAAGTTTCAAACTTAATATCAAAGATAGTTACTCTGGGGGCAATCGAGGAAAATGTGTTCACAAAATGAGCAGATACTTTTACTGAGTGATTCTGCGGTTTGTGCTGCAAAATTGATGCTCTTCACAAATTATATTTTATGGTAATATTTAATGGTAAATATAGTTTCAAATCAGAGTGAAATTTTCAACATTTCGAGGTGAAAAGTTTGAAAGAACACGGACAATACAAATTCCAAGTAAAAGCGGTGAACGATGTTGGTCAATCTGAACCACTCACCAGTGAAACAATTATTGCTAAAGATCCTTACAGTAATCTTTGTACTTTTTGCTTCAGATTTCATCACTTTCTATATAAATATGTATATATATATATTTTTTTTTTGAACTATATATATTTATATTTATTAGTAATGTCGTTTGTTTAAGGTGTTCCTGAGAAGCCTAAAAATATGACAGCAATGGACATCAATAAAGATTCACTGACACTCCAATGGGAACCTCCTGACAGTGACGGTGGTTCATCTGTCGAAAAATATATCATAGAAAAGTGTAATAAATCTGAAAAGAGATGGAATGAAATAGGCACAGTGCCATCATCAGAAGAGAAAAGTGTATTCACATTCCTTGATAATGCAGTTGTTGAAGGCAATGAATATTACTATCGTGTTCGTGCAGTTAATAAAGCTGGTCCTGGAGATCCGTGCGATCACAGACGAGCTTTCAAAATTATTGCTAAACCAGGTGATTTCTAGAAAATTAAACTTACTTAAGTTCAGTAATTTTCAAAATATCAAAGTATCAGAAAAATAAATTGCGGATCATGATTTACTGGTTTTTCAGAACCGCCCGCATTTCCAAATGGTGGTATTTATGATTTGATATTAAAAGTTGGTGAGACAATTAAATATGATTTGATAATCGCTGGTGAACCAGCGCCTGAAGCAACTTGGATAGCAAACGGCAAAACAATCAAACATGGCGGTCGTTGCAAAATGATTACTGAACGTGGCAAACATCTTCTAAAGGTTTTTGAAATTCAATTTCTATCGATGTATTAAATTTTTGCAGATATCTAGATATTATCAATTTAATTACAGTGTTGCAAAATTGCAATAAGAGTTTCAATTCTAGATCGAAAATGCGGAAAGAGCTGATTCTGGAAAATATACTCTGATTTTAAAAAATGATAATGGTAAGTGTGATTCAACAGCAATAGTAACTGTCGTTGGACCTCCTGATCAGCCTAAAGGACCTTTGATAATCTCAGATATTTGTCACGACAGTGCTACATTGGCATGGGCACCTCCGGATGACGACGGCGGAGAGCCTGTAGAAGGTGTGTTTCTCCACAAATTTTTAAGGCTCCTAAATTTTTATTCTAAAAGGTTATTGCTGTACTTAATGGAGTCTGACAATCGTCAATCTAATTATTGTTTTGCAGAATATATTGTGGAAGCACAAGATATCGATGAAAAAGGAAAATTCGTAGTAGTAGGTTCAGTATCTGCTTCTGAAACTAAAATTATTGTACAAGGCTTGAAGGATAAAGGAAACTACAAATTCAGGTGTTTATATGAAAATAAAATGGAATGAGCAAGTATAATTTGTGCTGACTGATAACTATAAAAGATTTGTCATGATTATGATTGAGTTTTTTTATTACGTTCGAGATAAATTCAACAAAAATTAGATAATGTCATTCTCATTGAAAGTGAGAATTAAACTGTCCAAAAAAAGGATTAATTTTTTGATTGCAGAGTGAAAGCGAAAAACAAAGAAGGCCACTCAAATCCACTGACTTCAGACCAATACGTGCAAATAAAAGACCCATGGGACGAACCTGGCAAACCATGCCGTCCTGAAATTATTGACTACGATGCTCACAGAATTAATATAGTTTGGCAACCACCAGCTGAAGATGGTGGTGCACCAGTTGAAGAATACATCATTGAAATGAAGGATCCAGTAACACAAGAATGGAAAGAAACCGCCCGATCACCAAGTGCCATTTCATTACTTGCACACCTTATTTTCTCCCATTTTGAAAATTTTCAAAAAAAAAATTTTCAAAATGTATCTTTGTAACTTTTTAGTCTATTTATTGATTTTTTCTTTTCAGCTACAAGCGCAGCAATAACGGGCTTGAAAGAAGGTAATGAATATCAGTTCCGAGTAAGGGCGGTTAATAAAGCTGGGCCTGGACAACCAAGCAAACCCTCTGAGAAGCAGATTGCTAAACCTAAATTTGGTAAATTTTGATATTCTATATTTTCTTCCGAAACAAAGTTTTCAGAATAATGACTTTATTTTATAAAGAAGATTTTGAGAACTTGGGTAATTTTAGTGCCAGCATGGCTGAAAATGAGCGATTTGAAGAGTCTGACTGTAAAAGCAGGTCAATTAGTTAAATGGGACGTGGAAATTGGAGGCGAGCCAACACCTGAAGTTAAGTGGTCTAAAAACGATGAAGTGTTGACATCAAACGAGTCACTGCAGGTCAGTTTTAGCTTCTGGAATTTTTTCTTTTTTTTTAATGATTTTAATAATTTGATATTTTTTCTTGACGTCAGAAATTTTAGATTTACTGTGATATTTTAGATTGAAGAGAAAAGACATGGACATGCATTACTTCATATACTATCGGCGAAACGCTCCGATGGTGGCAAATACGCTCTCAAAGTAAAAAATTCAACTGGAGAACAAATTGGAACTGCCGAATTGATTGTCTTGGATAGGCCAAAACCACCGCAGGGTCCTCTAAAGGTTTAAAATTTTTCCAGTACAGATTTCTATATTTGGAAAGCATATTTTGGAGCACATTAAAAAAAAAGATTTTGGGATATGAGTTCATTCTTTAGCTTATTCGTTAACTGATTCCGCCGCTGTATTTTCTTTGGTTCCAAAGCCTATTCTTAAATCCTTTTATTTCTGCTATTAAGTTTTATTTTTTTTTTCATTTTCGAATTAACGTTAAATTCTGAAGTGAATTATTATCATTGTATGATCTTTCGGCTTCTAGGTGTCAGATATCTTCGAAAATAATTGCAAGCTTTCCTGGAAACCACCAGAAGATGATGGTGGTGATCCCATCACATTCTATGAAATAGAGAAGTTTGAAGTAGAAGTAGGAAAATGGATTGCATGTGCTAAAGTCAAGGGTACTGAGGCACATATCGAAGATCTACAAAAAGGACATATTTATCAATTCCGTGTAAAGGCAGTAAATTATGAAGGCGCTAGTGATTCTCTATCGACAACGAACTCTGTTTTAGCAAAGAATCCCTATGGTACGATTGCGTAATTATTTCATATAGATGTTAAAGAATAATGATCTTCTCAGTCAGAAAAGCCAAATTATTTTTCTCTTAATTCGCATCAATTTTTCAGATGAGCCGGGGAAACCAACAACTCCGAAAATTATTGATTGGGATATTGATCGAGTAAATCTGGCTTGGGAGCCTCCAGCTAATGTATATTTTTACTGTAGCCTAAATTTGGAATGTTCAATAAGACAATAGTTTTATTAAAATTATTTTCATAATTGTCAAGTAGTGTAACACAGGGTAAATTTCAGGATGGTGGTGATCCGATAATTGGTTATATAATCGAAAAACGAAAAAAACACACCAAAGATTGGATCGAATGCTCTAGAACAAATAGTTCCGAATGTGAAGCTAATATTTTGGGACTGAAAGAAGGCGAAGAATATCAATTCCGAGTTCGGGCAATGAATAGGGCTGGAATAGGCGAGACGTCAGATCCGAGCAAGAAAATCATTCCGAAACATCGCAACTGTAAATCTTCGAACATTTAAACTTAATATAATGCGCTCTAAGAATTTATAAAATCGGAATTTGAAGAAACGATAAGCTTTTTAAAAGTAAGAATAACTTTTTCTGGAATTTATTGAATTTCGTCTTTAGTGAAGCCGTACATTGATCGTGAATCGATGAAATCGATTGTAATCAAGGTGGGCCAAAGTATAGAATTCAATGTTCCGGTCAATGGAGAACCTCCGCCAGAGAAAATTTGGATGCTCAACGACAAGCCGATCGAATGCGATAAACATTTTACAGTAACTTTAAATTCAGTAGAACTAGACAAAGAACCTAGACAGAAATAAGAATTAAAGATAAAAATTGGGAAGGAGACAATAACATTCCTTTGATTATGAAAAGTTTATATCTGACGTTCAAATAAATTGATTGTTCTTGAAATAGAGTTTTGTCAAACTAAAATTTCAATTAGTTCCATAAATTAGTTAATGATAAATCTAGTCAAACATGAATATTCTGTTTCAGATAACAAATGAAGATTATAGAACTGTGTGCGTGCTAAGAAGTGCAATACGTAAGCACGCTGGCAAATATGTGTTGATTGCATCTAATATTAATGGAACAGATAAACATGCTGTAAATGTGACTGTAATTGGGCGACCTTCCACACCTGAAGGTAATCTAATTTTCACTTAACTTATTTTAGAATATGGATTTTTTTTAAAAACTTAAAGTTTTAAATAAGAATTTTGAAAAGTGCGAGTTTTTAGGACCGTTAGCGTTATCTGATATTCATTCGGATTATATGAATCTTGAATGGAAACCACCTGAGGATGACGGTGGTCTTTCGATCGACCATTATGAAATTGAGAAAATGGATATGTCTACTGGTAGATGGATTCCATGTGGGCAATCAGACGATTGCAAAGCAACTGTGCAGAATTTACAGGAAGGCAAAGTTTATCAGGTTAGATTTATTTTAATTATTCATTTCTTGAGCCGGAGCTGAATATAAAATAAATAAATGAATTTGCTGTCTTTTTTGAGTATTTTTGAAATTGCTATATCAAATTTTCAGTTTCGAGTTCGAGCCGTCAATAAAGAAGGAAAATCGGATCCACTTGCCACAGGGGGAGATGGATTCTTAGCCAAAAATCCGTACGATGCTCCAGGAAAGTTGGATAAGCCAGAACTAATTGATTGGGACAAAGATTATGTAAATTTGCAGTGGAAAGCTCCAAATGATGGTGGCTCACCGATCGAGGAATATACTTTGGAGATAAAAGATAAACACGGAAAATGGACAGAAGCTATGAGAGTAAGGATTGTTGATATATTGATGTGATATTTATTTGAAGACTAATGGATTTTAAGAAATTTCTTTATTTAGTATAACATACTTATATTATATTTGATTCCTAGGTCCCCGGCTCGGAAACGACTGCTCGAATTGGTAATTTGAAAGAAGGTGAAGAATACCAGTTTCGTATCATTGCCAAGAACAAGGCTGGTTATGGCGAACCATCCAATCCCAGTGACCGCATTATCGCGAAACCCAGACATTGTTAGTCATATGCTTTCAATCATTTCTATCAGTGCGATCTGATACCTATAAATAGAAATTCCTTAAAAAAATCAATGTGTTTTGTAACTTATTTTTCAAGTTTTCCAACTGCAAGAAAGATGAGTTTTTACAACACTGCTGTCTTTATATTACGGTGGATCAAGCAGCAGTAGTTTGCGATGAAAGATCTTATTTTCATAGCTTTTATTGGAATCTTTGCAGTAGCACCATATATCCATCGTGAAGATGTGGAGGATATAGCTATCAAGGTAGGACAATCCTTGCGACTTACCATACACATTGATGGGGAGCCACCGCCAGAAATTATTTGGAGTTGCGATAAAGGACCACTTAATTCAGATCTTGCTATCGAAAACGAGAATTACGTTACCAAGTTAATTATAACGAAAGCAACCAGGTGGGCGACTCGAATCTTAACTACAATAAAGAACTGAAAAGTTTTTCGTGAGCTAGAATCTCAGATTCTTGAGATTAGGTTCCAAACTAAAAAGTCATGCAGAATTTCCAGAATAGATAAATCATAAACATTTTTAAGGAAACAGTCTGGATCCTATTCCATAACGGCTACAAATGAAAGTGGTTTAGACAGTGTTACATTCACAATCAATGTAAGAGGGAAGCCTGGAAAACCAAAAGGCCCTATGGAAATCAATGATATATTTGAAAATCGCGCAACCTTAAGTTGGCAACCGCCAGAAGATGATGGTGGCGAACTCGTTGATCATGTATGTTTTCTATGTAAATTTTCGCTGCAATGTATAATTTTTAAACTTATCCGAAAATTTGGTTTGATGCTTGCTCTATCATTATTTGATTTCTTTTAGTTTCATTTTTCTTTACTCAATCTTAGTTGCCTTTATATGATTTATTCGCATTATTTTTGGAATTTCAGTATGAAGTAGAAAGACTGGATACTAAAGAAGGTATTTGGGTATCATGCGGGAAATCCAAAAATACATCATTCGAAGTTCAAAACCTCATCAAAGACAGATATTACCAGTTTCGTGTAAAGGCAGTCAATTCTGAAGGCTTCTCCGAACCTCTAGAGACGGGTAGTTCCATCCATGCCAAAAATCCATTTGACAAACCGGATAAACCTGGAAGACCCGTACCAACTGATTGGGATAAAGATCACATTGATCTTGAATGGACTAAGCCAGTAAGTGATGGCGGGGCGTCAATCCAAGAATATCTGATCGAAAAACGGAGCAAATATGGACGGTAAGTGTTTGAAATTGATTTTTTGTACCATGTAATAAAGATAAAAAGATTGAAATGCTTTAAAATTATTTTTTCTCACTTTTCCTAAATCGTCTTATATTATTGAATTGTTGTCCATATACGCTTTAGATGGGAACCTGCTTTAAAAGTATCTGGCGATTCAGTAGCAGCCACCGTTCCAAATCTTACTGAAGGTGAAGAGTATGAATTCCGAATTACGGCTATCAATAAAGGTGGGCCGTCGGAACCAAGTGAACCAAGTGCAGCTGTTATTGCAAAAATACGGAATTGTGAGAAATTTCTTCAGCATGGTTTTATTTGATAATAGTTGAAAATATCTCTTCTATTTCAAAATAATTTCAAAAGTTAGAAGCAAAAAATCAATTAGTTGATTGAAAACTATTACTGAATTTGTCGAAACTTTTTCCAGTAGCACCAAAAATTGATCAAAGCACACTGAAACCAGTAAAAGTGAGAGCAGGACAAATGATTACATTCGATGTATCGATTGAAGGAGAACCACCACCAACAGTTACTTGGATGAATGCAAGCGAACATGAGATAAAGCAGGGTGGTCGTATAAGGCTCGATAATCCAGATTACAGGACAAAATTGCAAATACGAGCATCCGAAAGAAGTGATAGCGGTATATATAAAATCCATGCTATCAATCCAAATGGTGAAGATGAGGCTACTGTTGAAGTTAATGTTATTGGTACGATTTTTTTTAATTTATTTAAATTTCCGAAAATATTTGCACATATATGTATAAAAAGCTATATAGCAAAGAAATTTGCTATGCAGGTTTTCATTCTACGATAAAATTGCTGCTTATGTCGATGAAATTTTTATACAGTCCCATAAGAACCTGATTTTTTTTTTGAAATTCCAGACAAGCCAGCACCGCCAGAAGGTCCACTAAATGTAACGGATATCCATGCTGATCACGCCATTCTGGATTGGAAGTCTCCCATAGACGATGGCGGATTAACAATTGATAATTACGTTGTGGAAAGACTCGACACATCTACTGGACACTGGATCCCATGTATTAAGGTTTATATTTGTCTGATTTAAGTTTGAATTTGGCTTTTAAATTTGAATTTTTTTTTCTTTATTCCTTCTATAAATTCGGTAATTAAAAGAAGTCCTAGTACATCAATCTTTTTGAGAATACAATCAAAGTAGAATGTCATAGAATGTAATAAAATACATAGCTGAAGCAGAAATGACATAGATACATTGAATTAAATTACTAAACTATTAAAAGTGCTTGCGCTAACAAGTAAAATTTGAGTCGTCCATTATGTAATTTGAATTATTACTAACATATTCTAGGTCGCTGGTGGACAGACAACCGCTGTTATCAACGGTCTTATTGAAGGGCATGAATATAAGTTTCGTGTATCGGCAGTTAATACTGAGGGTGAATCTGATCCTCTTGACACTTTTGGAACTATTCTAGCAAAAAATCCATATGATACACCAGGTAAATAGTTATTAGTATTTGTCATGTTTCAGCATACAAAAAATCCATATGATACACCAGGTAAATAGTTATTAGTATTTGTCATGTTTCAGCATACAAACTTTAAAGTGAATAAGTGAAATTGTTCAAGGTGATTGTAAAATTTGAAACATGAAGTTAAATTTTTATGAAATCAAAGCTTGCAAGGCCGCTTGTTCGTTACTTTTCTAGTTTAGTGATCAAATCGATTACCTACTTCAGGGAAAACTGGGAAACCGGAAGTTATCGACTGGGATAAAGATCACGTAGATTTGAATTGGACACCCCCTATAAATAATGGTGGTGCAGCCATTGAGAGTTACATAATTGAAATGAAGGAAAAATTCACGCCCTTTTGGAAAGAGATCAAGGAAGTATCAGCTGATCAACTTACAGCTACCATATCCAGTTTGAAGGAAGACTCCGAATATGAATTCAGGATACGAGCTAAAAATAAAGCTGGTCTTGGAGACCCGTCAGATCCAAGTAATTCCGTAACTGCTAAGCCACGACATCTAGCACCAAAAATTGATCATACTGCGATTGAAGAAATCAAAGTACGGGCTGGCTCTAACTTTCAGCTAAATATTCCGGTTTCTGGTGAGCCACCTCCAACGATAACATGGATGTTCTCAGAAGAACAACTGGAATCATCAGAAAGAATAAAAATTGAAAACCCGGATTACAGGACCAAATTTGTGGTGAAATATGCTCTTCGTTCTGATACTGGCATTTATTTAATTAAAGCCGAAAATGAAAACGGTATAGATATGGCTGAAGTTAAGGTATTGGTTTATGACCGACCAAATGAACCTAAAGGTCCACTCAAAGCGGATAATGTTCACAAAAATGGATGTACTTTAAGTTGGAAAGAACCTGATAATGATGGTGGTGCACAAATTAGTTATTACATCGTTGAGAAACAGGACGTGAAAACCGGACGTTGGACTTTTGCGGGTGAAGCAGCTACTACTGCTATGCAAATTGATGATCTTATGCCTGGTCATGAGTATAAGTTTCGCGTTAAAGCAGTTAACAAATACGGAGAATCAGATCCACTAGAAACTGCTCAACTAATTATTGCGAAAGATCCATTCGATACTGCCGGAAAGCCAGGTACTCCTGACATTGTAGATTGGGACAAAGAACATGTAGATCTTCAATGGAATCCTCCCTTGGATGATGGTGGTGCTGCGATCGAAAAATATGTCATTGAAAAAAGATGGCCAATGGTGATTGGGAATATGCAGAAGAGGTATCCGCAAACAGGACCACCACGACGGTAAGCCAATTAAAAGAAGGTGCAATCTATCAGTTTCGTGTAAAAGCAATTAACAAAGCCGGAGAGTCGACACCTTCTGATTCAAGTCATACTTTTGTAGCCAAAACGCGTAATTTACCACCAAAGATTGACCGTTCTAATTTAAATGAAGTCCGCATAAAGACGGGAGGTACTATCGAATTCAGTGTCAGGGTAGAGGGAGAGCCACCACCGAAAATTTGTTGGTTCAACAATGAAACACTATTGACAACATCTGAACATACGAGAGTCGATAATTCTGTAGATTACTGCACAAAATTGATTACTATAAATGCGATACGTAATGATTCCGGTATTTACAAGATTGTTGCCACTAATCAGAACGGTAGAGATGAAGCAGAAGTAAAAGTTGTGGTACTCGACATTCCAGATACTCCGAATGGACCTTTGGAAGCTACTGACATTACGAAGGAAAGTTGTGTAATATACTGGAATCCACCTGATGATGATGGTGGTTCACCTATTTCACATTACCTTGTTGAAAAGCAGGAGGCCAATGGTCGTTGGGTTCCATGCGGTGAAAGTTCGGACACTAGTTTACGTATTAGCAAACTCGTTGAGGGTAAAGAATATAAATTCCGTGTAAAAGCTGTGAATCGTCAAGGAGAATCACAACCTTTAACTTCGACTTATCCAATAATCGCCAAGAATCCATTCGATGGACCTGGTAAACCCACGAATTTGACTGCAATTGACTGGGATAAAGATCATGTCGATTTGGAATGGAAAGCACCACTGAATGACGGCGGTGCACCGATTGAAAGCTATATTGTAGAAAAGAAAGATAAATATGGTGATTGGGTATCTTGCGCAGTGGTTCCTGGAAATATGACTAAAGCTACCCCAACCAATTTGATACCTGGCACAGTTTATCAATTCCGGGTGCGAGCTGTTAATAAAGGCGGAAAAGGAGAGTATTCTGATCCTACCGAGGAAATAATTGCGAAACCTAGAAAACTAGCACCTAAAATTAATCTAACTGGACTTTTCGATATCCGGGTACGAGCTGGATCGCCAGTCCATCTCAAAGTGGATTATGATGGTGAACCAACACCAAGCATATCTTGGAAAATTAACGATGTCCTCTTTGCTGGTTCTGACAGAGTTGAAATTATTACGAAAAATAAAACCAGCGAAATTATGATACCGTCATCAGTTCGTAATGACACTGGTATTTATACGATTCACGTAGAGAATGAACATGGCAAAGATAAAGCATCTTGTGTCGTGACTGTTCTAGATGTTCCAGGAACACCGGAAGGACCAACAAAAATCAGTGATATCACGAAAGAAGGATGCACACTGACTTGGAAACCACCGGGTGATAATGGTGGCTCCGATATTACGCATTATGTGGTTGAGAAAATGGATATAAATCGTGGTACTTGGCAGGAAATAGGCCGTTTTCCAAATTGTATTGCTAAGGTGACAAAACTGGTCGATGGCAAAGAATATAAATTCCGTATTAAGGCGATCAATATGCAAGGAGAATCAAAACCATTGGAAACCCAGGAAATGATTGCCAAGAATCAATTCGATGTGCCACAACCAACATCAAAACCGGAGGTCACCGACTGGGATAAAGACAGGATTGATATCAAATGGAAGCCACCGACCGATACTGGCGGATTGCCGATCCAGGAATACATCATTGAAAAGAAAAAGAAGGGTAGTCCAGTTTGGATTGAAGCAGGAAGAATTAGAGGAGATGTCACAACTTTCTCAACTAATGGTTTGAAGCCTGGATCAGAATATGAATTCCGAGTTACCGCAGTGAATGAAGTTGGTCCATCCAACCCATCCGAACCATCAGCTACTCAAATAGCTCGTCCAAAATATATGAAGCCCGAAATCATCTCTCAAACGCGGAAATTCAAAGTCAAAGCAGGTTTGTCGCTGACGGTAGAAGCGGAATATATCGGTTTTCCGGATCCGTTGGTGAACTGGGAATTCAAGGAAAGTGAACCATTAGCTGAAAATCTTTTGCTGAATAATAAGAATGGCGTATTAACAAACACTACAAGTTTTTTCATACCATCTGCTAAACGATCTGAAAGTGGAAATTATACTTTAAAACTGAAAAATGATGTTGGTGAAACGTTTGGTATATTTGAGATTATTGTCCAAGATAGACCGTCGACACCAAAAGGACCAATTGAAGTGACTAATATCACTAAAGAGGGCTGCGTCCTTAATTGGCAACCACCGGAAGATAATGGTGGTGCGGAAATAAGCAATTATGTGCTCGAGAAACGTGATTTTCAATCGAATACCTGGACGCCTGTGTCAAACTTCGTTCCTGGTACCACAGCTGTAGTGTCGAAACTTGCCGAGGGACACCAATATGAATTCCGAGTCATGGCTGAAAATGCAAATGGACGGTCGGACCCGCTGAATAGCGACTCATATGTGCTTGCCAAAGACCCGTTTGGCAATCCGGGTAAACCCGGACGACCAGTTATTACTAATCATGACGTGGACCATATAAATATCGAGTGGGAGCCACCTAAAGATAATGGTGGTAACCCGATATCGCATTACGACGTAGAGCGTAAAGACTTGAAAATTGGTCGTTGGATCAAAGTAAACAATGAGCCAGTGAAAAATACTAATTTTGTGGATGATCGTGCCCAAGGGGGTCATACTTATGAATACCGAGTTCGAGCAGTCAATAAAGCCGGCTGTGGACCTCCTTCGGACTCTTCGAGTGCAGCTACGGCAAAGCCAATGTTTCAGGCCCCACTATTTGATATCGATATTAATGGCAAAGAGTTCCGGGTTCGTGCTGGTGAACCACTGGATATCAATATTCCATATACAGCATCACCAAACCCTAATATTAGTTGGGTGAAAAATGGCCAAACTCTTAACTATGTGGAGACAGATGATTCGAGAACACGTCTTTATATTAAGGAAAGCAAACGTTCAGATTCTGGTGAATGCACTATTACTGCATCGAATTCATATGGTGATATAGAAGCAAAAATTAAGATTTTCGTACTTGATCGACCAGGACCTCCAGAAGGGCCACTGACTTATTCGGAAATATCGCGTCATTCCGTGATCTTAAGATGGAATCCACCTGAGGATGATGGCGGTTCTGAAATTACTGGTTATCGCATTGAGTATCAAGAAGCAGATATACCTAATTGGGTTCGTGTTATCGAAGCAGTCGGTGGTACCACATATACCGTTCGTTCATTGGATCACGGAAAGCAATATCGCTTTCGTGTACGTGCTGAAAATGTAATAGGATTGAGTGAGCCACTTATAGGTGCGTCAATAGTTGCAAAAGATCCGTTTGACCCGCCTGGACCACCATCTACTCCCGAAATAACGGGATTTGGTCACAACCAGATAAGCTTATCATGGAATCCACCACATAATGATGGTGGATCGCCAGTTTTACGTTACGTAATAGAGAAATTTGAGAAAGGTGGCAATAATTGGACACCCGTCAGGATGCGCTCCATTACAAGTACCGAAGCCACTGTGACTGGTTTAATCGAAGGAGAAATTTATCAGTTTCGGGTTCGAGCCATTAATTTGGCTGGTGAAGGTGAACCAAGCAGCAACTCTGAACCAGCTATGTGTCGTCCATTCGTTACCCTACCTGATGCTCCAGATCAACCACGATTTGGTAAGATAACGAAGAATTCAGCAGAATTGACCTGGAACCGCCCTTTAAGAGATGGTGGAGCCCCAATAGAAGGATATATTGTTGAGAAAAGGAAAGCTGATGTTAGCGATTGGATACCATGTAACGAAAGACCTGTTAAAGACACTTGCTTAGTTGTGGAATCACTTGAAGAAAATGGAGAATATGAATTTCGCGTAAAGGCAATTAATTCGGCTGGAGAAAGTGAACCATCGAAATCAACGGATATGATGTGCATTGAAGAGCAACCAGGTCGTCCATGTTTGGATCTATCTGGTGTTAAAGATATCACCGTCAAAGCTGGAGAAAACTTTGAAATTCAAATCCCTTTTACTGGTGGTAATCCGAAACCAATCGCAACTATTTTCAATGGAGTGAGAGAAATGTTTGGTGGAGATGGTCGCATTAATATTAAAGTGATATTTTTTATACATCTTTCTCACATAAAAATTTGTTGAATTTTGAAAAAATTGACTAAATTAATAATGATGCTAGAAAAAAATTTGCTTGATTTTGAAATTTCTTTAAATCATTTTACTAAAAGTAAGAGAATATGCAAAATAATTTGTAATTGGAAATTTAGGTAAGTGATGGTTTCGTCACTTTAACGACGAAATCAGCTAAAAGATCGGATGCCGGATCGTATCGTATCACGCTAAGTAATCGTTTCGGTAAGGACACCGCAAAAATGAACGTTAAAGTACTGTCACCACCAGGAAAACCGGTTGGACCAATAGCCGCAAGTGAAATTGTTGGGGAAGCAATAACACTTCACTGGAATCCACCACTTGATGATGGTGGTGCTGGCATAAGCAATTATGTGGTGGAAAAACGTGAATCGGATGATACTTGGATCAGAGTTGGTCAACCAGTTGGTACAAGTTTTCGAGTACGTAATCTAGAAAATGGACATCCATACGAATTTCGAATTTTTGCAGAAAATCAACATGGCATTGGTGAACCACTTGAAACAATGGAACCGATTATTGCGAAAGATCCATTTAGTAAATATTCAGCTATTTTTTAAAATTTCAGCTTTCTTAATGAAAAATTTTCTATTCTAAGCTCGAAAGTGTATATTTTCTATTTTCTAGCTTTTCTAAGCGCAAGAATGGCTCATTATTTTTAGATAAGCCTGAAGCTCCCGGACGACCAGAGCCTATTGCAACAGCCGAGGACACTATTGTGTTGCAGTGGACTCGGCCATTGAAGGATGGTGGTTTACCGATACAGGGTTACGTGTTAGAAAAGCGTGAAGAAGGTGATAACTGGTCAAAATGCATTTTTGGCCTTATTAATGACACGCAATATCGGGTAATACCATAATAATTCATATATTTGTGCTTTTCCTCGTTTTTTAATACTAGACTTTCTAATGTAATAAATCGTCTAATAATATACCTCACGAATTGATTTGCCAAAAACAAGATTGACAAGAAATGATCAAATCAACTACCGAGCTACGCAGAAGACTGTTCTTTTCTAGGTCACTGGTTTAACACCACACAAGCGTTATGAATTCCGTATAGCAGCAGTAAATGGAGTTGGCCAAAGTCCATGGAGCCAAAATAGCGAGCGAATCACTACTCAGATTGAAGCTGTCAAACCAAGGATTCATCTTTCGTTGCTTGGCAGAGACATTATTGCTCATGCTGGATCTCCAGCGAAAGTAAATCAATAAAATAATTCTCGCACTATTTATTGATGAAAAATTTCATAAAATTCCAGTGATTTGAAATTATATGTTCAAATTAACCACTTTTGCTTGTTTTTGAAATGAAAAATAAATTTGCAGATTTTGGTGCCATTCTCGTCAAGTTCATCTCCGGAAATAAGCTGGAAGAAGGATGGTAAACCAATTGATGAGATTTCAAAGCATTTAAAGGCTTGAGTCGAATGATTTTCTGACACAACTTTCATATGAAAGATGCGAACGTGATGATACAGCTACCTATATGATCAAGGTAGCTACTTTGCAATGAGCTGTAAAATCTTTCAAATTTTCGAACTTTTGAGAGGATGAATTTCTTTATATATTGAAAACTTTTAATGTGAGGAAGAAATGTTCTGAGCCACCGAAAGAGATCGACTTTTAGCCATCAATTCTTGCGCATAGATTTTTATGCCCTAGATACAGGTGGCGTATTATTTGGATTTTCGCGCATAATCTGCAAAGATGATCTCACTTCATGCGCTGTAGATAAAAGTATACTGAGATGCGATCGCACCAATAATTTGATTTCAGTTACGAAAAGAAGTTAAAAATAAACAATTGGATTCAAGCTATGCGGAAAGCAAATTAATAAGTGAAATCAAAAATAGGGAAACAGGTTATGTTCTGAAGAAAAAAACTATTTTCAGCTGGAAAATGACGCTGGATCGGATAGTGTGAATGTCAGATTATTGGTTGTCGATGCTCCATCACCACCAAAGAGTCTTATAGTTTCCGACATCACACCGGACTCTTGCGTTCTGGATTGGGAACCACCAGATGATGATGGCGGCTCTCATATCACAAATTACATTTTGGAGAAGTGTCGCGTTAGTACGCCATTGGATGATGTTTGGGAGAAAATTAGCTCATTTGTGCGTAGTACCCATTATGTAGTCACCGGTCTTAATGAAAAAGAACGCTACAAATTCCGAGTTCGGGCGGAAAATCAGTATGGTATATCCGAACCAAAAGCGCTAAATGATCTGATTGTTGCTCGTTATCAGTTCAAAGTTCCTTTCACAACCAGATCCACCCACTGTTCGTGATTTGGACAGCACATGGACTGAAATGGAATGGGAACCACCATCAGACGGAGGTTCAAAGATTCTCGGATATGTGCTGCAGTACAAGGAACCAGGATCGAGCAAATGGATTAATGCTAGTTCCCGCCCAATAGAAGTTACTAGATTCCGAGTCCAGAATTTAAAGGATAAGGGTGAATATGAATTCCGTGTTATTGCCAAAAATAAAGCTGGTTTATCAAAACCGTCATTGCCATCAGAGAAAGTAAAGCTTAAAGTTAAATTTGATACACCTGGTCCACCGACCCAGATAGTAGCTGAATCAATAGGAAGAAATCACGTGACGCTTACCTGGGCTCCACCAATTGATGATGGTGGTACCAAGATAACTGGATACATTGTGGAAAACCGAGAAGTTGGTATCCAGAGCTGGAAAGTTGTTAGCGATTACAATGTGCAGCAGCCTGAATTTACTGTCCCTAATTTGATTGAATTTCATGATTACGAATTCCGGATCACTGCTGTGAATAAATATGGAAAAGGTTTACCATCATTACCTTCTTCACCAATCAAAATCCAAGAAATTGGTGGTTCTAAACCTATAATTGTTGTAAAACCAGCAGACACAGCTTCGCCTTATAATCGACGTGCGGTATTTACATGCGAAGCTGTTGGCAGACCAGGTAATTTAGGTTCTTAATTAATCAATTTTAATTTCAAAAATTGGAGTTTTAAAATTCTTCCTTGAAAAGGATTTAAAATCTTAATAACAAGAGCAATTTTTTTAGTACCAACCGCACGTTGGTTACGTAATGGACGTGAAATACCAGAAGGCACACGTTATCGTATTGAAGTACAGGATGAAGTTTTCAAACTTATCATCAAAGAAGTATGGGATATTGATTCTGGTGAATATACATGTGAAGTATCAAATGTTTATGGTTCCGATTCTGCCACCGCAAAATTAATTGTTCAAGGTTTAGGATTTGTCTAGTCACTTCTTATTATTGTTTCAAAAATGAAAACGAAAAAAAATTTCACAGAATTTTAAGTCAAATTTCAGCGCCGCCTGTGATCGAAAAAAGTGTTGCAAATGCCGTATATGCCGATGGTGAATTAGTACGCTTAAAGATTTACTTCTCCGGCACTGGTCCATTTGATTACACGTTTACGTTAAATAAGAAAGAGATATCTGCTGATCATCCAAATATACATTTCGTGGATTTCGATGACCACGTTATCATTACTATTCCATCGATCCATAGCAGTGAGGCCGGTCGCTATGAATTAACGATAAGCAATGACAGCGGTGAAGCGAATACTGCTTTCTGGTTAAATGTCACTGGGCTACCATCGGCACCGCAAGGACCATTACAGTTTGCAGACCTGAACATATCTCAGGTGTTACTTAGCTGGAAACCTCCAGTGGTCAGTTTTTTTTCAAATTCTTTTTTTTTTCTATTTCGATTTCTAAAATTTTTTTTAATTAGATTGAATTGAATTAAAAAAAAATTTTTAGAATGATGGTGGTTCACGTATAAGCAATTATGTTGTCGAAAAGCGTGACCTAACAAAAGATGAATGGACTGAAGTAGCAACACTTATAAAAGATAATAACTATTTGGTTAGCGATCTCTTTGAGGGACATGAATATGAATTCAGAGTTAGTGCTGTCAACGAAAATGGACAAGGTCCACCACTTGTTGGTGATCAGTCAATTATTGCACGATTACCATTCGATCCTCCATCATCTCCTGGAAAACCTGAAGTAAGTTTTTCCAAAACAGTGATTAATTTCAAGCTTAATATTTTTTTTAAATTTTATAATTCAAGATACTTCTTGAATTCATTTCCAATTTTTTCATTTTATTCTAATTTTTAGATAAAAAATAATGAACGAAGCACATTTTAGAGTACAAATATAAATGAAGATTCTCTGACGTTGAATTGGACTCGTCCATGTTCCGATGGAGGTGACCGTATTCGTGGTTATTTGATTGAAAAAAGGGAAGTTGGTACAGATCTCTGGCAGAAATGTCACTATAATCTAAATCCATCTACTTCTTGTATCGTGAATAATTTAATCGAAAATCGTGATTATGAATTTCGTGTATTTGCTGTTAACAATGCTGGGAATTCCGAACCCTCTATGAGGTATGTTTGTCAATTCGCGATTTGATTGAAAATTTAGTTTTAAGTTGCAAAAATTCTTGAAAAAGTTAATAAATAAAAAATTAATAAATAAAAAAAATCAATTATTATAACTGGAAGTAATAATATTCATAAAAATATTGATTTTAGCAATTACTTCAGTTTTCAAATTCTTGAACTCATTTCTTTAGTGATGTTATCAAATATGCCTATTTCCCATCTGGCGAAGCACCAGCAATTATTACTCCTCTTATCGATTTGTATGGTGAACAAGGACGATCTGTAACTTTAGAATGCATGATAACTGGCAATCCACGACCTGAATATCGCTGGTACAGAGGTCTACGAGAGCTTACCGAAACCTCCAAATATAACATTTATGACAAGGATGATACACAGGTGTGATGTATTTAAGAGTCAAACGCATGAAATGTAATACTTGGAGATTATTAAGGGCTTCTGTGATATTCACAATTTTGATCTTTCACTGTAGCTGTATTTTTCCAGGTACTGGTCATCAATGATTTGCATGCGGATGATGCAGGAGAGTACTCTTGTCGTGCAAAAACTCAAAAGGGACCAAATCAACGCAAGCACAAATAGCTGTTTATTCTAAACCCCGTGTATTTTTCCACCTCGGTATCATGGGGGTTATGAAGCAAAGAAGGGCGAAAACATAGAGTTGAAAGTGTCATTCAAGGCGTTTCCACAGCCAACAGCAAAATGGTTCAGAAATGCTGAACCAATCAACGATTCTGATAAATATAAAATTACTACCGATGACAAGTAAGCTTTCAACTTTCTGCTAATTACTTTAAATTTTTAGGAAAATAAATTTTGATTAAAGTTTAAGTTTGTAGTTTGTGTTCATTAAAACTTTGAATAATAATTCTTTAGATTTACAACTTTGACAATCTCAAATGGTGTACGACATGATTTTGGACAGTATCGAGTAGTAGTAGAAAACAACATTGGTTCGGATTCGGCTACTATAAGTTTAATTGTTGCTGATAGCCCTGATCCGCCACGATTCCCGATTGTTGAAAATATCCTAGATGAAGCTGCTATTTTGTCGTGGAAAATTCCGGAACTGGATGGTGGTGCTATGATCACCAAGTTCGTATTCGAAATCTTTAAATTCAACTGAAATAAAGTTAAATTATTTCATTAGATTAAAACAGGCTATATTTTATAAACAATTTCCAAAAAAAATTAATTTAAATTTTTAGCTATATAATTGAACAGCGTGAAGCAACTGGAGGGCAATGGGAACAGTGCGCGAAATCACGTTATACTTATCTAACAATAGAAAGCCTGAAACCTAGGCATACTTATGAATTCCGTATCATTGCTGAAAATAAATATGGACAATCAAAACCGTGCGAACCAACTGCCCCTATTATTATTCCTGAACAGCGTATTCGGAAAAAAGGTCACGATGGTAAGGATGTTTGTTTCGGATGTTGGATATAAATCTTTATTCTTTAAAAAACATTAAAAATTTCTGATGGTGAAATCTTAGTTAAAATCCAAATATTTAGAATTTTTGCAGTTGATGATTTGGGTAAGATCGTCCATGGGAAGGGATCAACATCCAATAATTATGATGCTTACGTAATCGATGTTTGGAAACAATATTATCCACAGCCGGTAGAACTAAAACGAGAATCGGTGTATAATTATTACGACATTCTTGAAGAAATTGGGTCGTAAGTTTTCTTTTTACTTTTTTTACGTTGCTTAAGTAATTCCATCAATTAAATTCTGGAAAATTTCTTCCAAAGGAAAGTAAAAAGTTTCCGAAAGCAGAGGTTGTTTTATGGGATGTACCTAGAAACTTGTTTTTGTAGAAATCTGTATAATTCTTTCTAGAGGTGCATTTGGTGCTGTGCATCGTTGTGTTGAAAAAGCAACTGGTAATACATTTGCTGCGAAATTTGTTAATACACCTCATGATGCTGATAAGGATACAGTGCGCAAGGAAATTAGCAACATGTCTGTACTTAGACATCCAAAATTGATAAACTTGCATGATGCTTTCGAAGATGATAAAGAAATGGTCATGGTTTATGAATTGTAAGTTTTTTTACTCTTAACTGATTTCAATATTAAAAGAATATTTAGATATTTCAATTCTCCAGTCTTTCACTTCATTGGAAATATTTTTGAACGAAATTACAATTCTTCAAGATATATAACTTTTTATAGTATGTCGGGTGGTGAATTGTTCGAAAAAATTTCTGATGAAAAAAGTCGGATGTCGGAAACGGATGCGATGGGTTACATTCGACAGGTTTGTGAAGCATTGCGGCACATGCATGAAATGAATTATGTGCATCTGGATCTGAAACCTGAAAATATCATGTTCATAACAAAGAAAAGTGACCAGCTAAAGTTAATCGATTTCGGCCTGGCAGCAAAATTAAATCCCAAAGACACTGTTAAAGTGACAACTGGTACAGCAGAATTTGCGGCACCGGAAGTAGTTGCCAGTGAACCGGTAGGATTTTACACCGATATGTGGAGTGTTGGTGTACTTACTTACATCCTGTAAGTTTTTTTTATCTTAAGTATTTTACTTCATCTGGAATGCCAGACGGTCATAAAAAAATTTGCAGGAAGAAAACATGGCTAAAAATAGAATTGGGTATTTATGTGAAATTCTTAAATATTATTAGGCCTTCCTGATTCTACACTGTTTCTGATGGTTCATATCAAGTAATCAATAGTATTTCCGAATCTTATTTGAATGTTGAGCAGTAATTCGATTCATATATGCAATACAAAACTTAAAAATTTCAGCTTATCTGGTCTTTCACCATTCGGTGGAGAAACTGATGAAGAAACTCTTCGGAATGTAAAGAAATGTGATTGGAATATGGATGATCCTAGTTTTACAAATATTTCTCAAGATGGAAAAGATTTCATCAAGAAGCTTCTAATACTTGAGCCAACGTAATTTTTATTTTATATCACGAATTTAAGCTACCTTGAAATCGAGATAACTAATTAATTCGTTAAAAAACTACCCCATGTAATAAATTATCAATTAATTGCAGAAGTCGGATGACTATACATGAAGCTTTGGAACATCCCTGGTTGACTGGAGCTACCAACAATGTGCTGTCTCAACAAATACCCAATGAACGTTATTACTCCGTCCGTGATTCCGTCAGACAAAGATATGTAAGCGAAAAATTTTTCAGATCTAATCTGAATCTTTAGACAATATTCAAAGAAAAAATTCAAACATTTCATTTGATTAAATTTAATATTAGGATGCTTGGCCGGAACCAAATCCACCTCTCGGACGAATTTCAAACTACAGCTCTCTTAAAAAGCATCGTCCGGTTGAATATCACATTCATGATACATGGTTCAACAGAGAGGAAGGTCAGCCACGATTTATCATCAAGCCGTTCAATACGAGTTGTGATGAAGGTGGAAATGCTACATTCTCATGCAGGTATTGTGACAATTTGGATCTGAAATCATATAAATTATAGTTTTAAAATAACTATTATTTGAAGTTGAACTTGTTAAATCTTTTACTACCAAAGAATCTGTTACAGGATTATTGCTTCGTCACCACCCGTAGTGACCTGGCACAAGAATGTGGATGAACTAAGGCAAAGTACTAAATATATGAAAAAATATACAGATAATGATTATATGATAACGATAAATAGGGTTAAACCAGAAGATGCTGGTGAATATACTGTAAGGGCAAAGAATTCGTATGGTTCTAAAGAAGAAGTTGCATTTCTGAAAGTGATTGGTTGGTTTAAATCAAAAAATTTCGATTTAAATTCAATAGGGAAGTTTGGGACTTTCTTCATTTAAAATTTTTTTCAGCTGTCTAAGCAACAATAATGTGCAGAACTTCTTTTCAAAATTCATATTAAATTGCTTTTCATTACAAATCTTGAAATGAAACTTTTTCTTTTTTAGAATTAGCCAGAAGGCAAAGCACTTTGAGAGCTTCAGAATTTGAAAGACGGGTCTATGTTTCACGAAAACCTGAACCAATTAAAGAACACGAGAGTGCTCCAAAATTCACTTTCCATCTCCGGTCACGTCTCATTCAGAAAAATCATCCATGTAAATTGATTTGCAATGTACAAGGCAATCCAATTCCTAAGGTAATTTTATTCATATTTGAATTATTGTTGAAAAGGATATTAATATGCATGTTTTTTGAAATAATATTGGATGATAGTCATTTTGAAGTTATAAAGCTACAATCAAATTCAGAAAATCTGATTCTTATATAGGTCGAATGGTTCAAAGATGGTTCACCCATTGATTCGGATAGAATACACTTAACCTATCGAAGCGGTGTCTGTACAATGGAATTATTCAGTTCTCGTGTGGATGATGCTGGTGTCTATCGTTGTGAGGCAACTAACAGTTTCGGAACAGATTATACTGAATGTACTGTTAATGTAGAAGGTAATAGTTATGCTTCTAATGACATTAAATCTATGAATTCGTTTAGTCTAACGCATGGTGTTTAATCGATCTACTACATACATATATATTGAATAGTAACACTTATGATATCAGTGCAACCAGATCTTAAATTGAAAAGTCATTTCCATCTTAAATAACTAATACTGAAGTGTTTAAGAATTCCGAAGCATGAAATTTTGTCCTTTTACAAAAAATTCTTTTTTTTAAGGTAGATGCGGTGAATCGATACCCGTAAAACCACTTCATATAAGACGGATTTATGATACACTCAGTATAGGAAATATCCAGCGTTCACAATCTAGTGCCGATGTTTTATTGGAACACAATATGAAGTTATCAAAAGCACAATCTCAGGATGATTTAACTGCAAAACATACTGATAAACTTCCTACCTTCACTTCAAAATTGTCGAGCATTACTGTAAACGAGGGTGAACAAGCTGAATTTTTTTGTACAGTAAGTGCCACTTTTTAAATCTCAAGGACCTGGTAAAAATTAATTCTTGAAAATTATGAGAAATTTTGCAGATAACCGGATATCCGGAACCACTTGTCGAATGGCTCCATAATGGTGAACGTATCATAGATGATTCTCGTCTAAAAATTTCTTTTGTCTCGAATCGAGCTTCATTAACAATCAAAAATGTTGATAGACAAGACATAGGCGAGTACTGTTGTAAGGCGAGTAATTCAGCAGGCTCGGAAACATGTAAAGCAGATCTTGTAGTTAAAAAGTAAGTTCTGCATAGCATTTTTGTCGTCCCTGGATAACTTCAACGATAAAGTACTTCTTTTTCATTATGCGTAAGAAGATATAGGTAAAGGTTAAAAATTGTAGAAGGCACAGCTTGCATGAGGATTGAGGTTACAATACATTATTGTAAAAACTTGACGCAATATCATACCAAATTAGAAATCGCTTGTGTTAAGGAGTACTGCGGAAATAAATGACGCCGCAGACGAACCGTTGATAAACGGCGAGTTGACTGTTAACCAGCACGAAACAGCTGATCAGATAATTCTAAACGGTGATGTGATGACCAACGCGAATGACAAAACCTCAGAAAAAAATAAATTCCGCATAATTCAACACCTTAAAGGCATTCAAGTTGTTTCTTACTCAACAGCTATCTTCTCAGTATTGTCTTCCGGAGCTGTGGATAAGGTCCTTGAAAAGTTTCAGTTTAAATAATAAAGCTTTTGTTTTTTTTTTATTCATGTCTTCTAATACCTTGCATTTACATTAAGGAATTTTTTTTAACTGCTTCGAATTTTAGGTAATGTGGCTCAAAAATGGCAAAGAAATCCAGTCAAACGAAAATATGACAATAAAAGTACGGGACAATGAATACCAGCTTGAGTTCTCTAGGGTATCTCCTGAAGATTATGGTATTTATCAAGTTAACTTTTGCCAAGATGGCAAAACGTTCATTTCAGCTGCGTCACTTGTTGTGCTTGGTAAGTATTATCTTTACTACAAATTACTACTGCTCGGAGCTTTTCTAGTATATATTTAATCTAACATTGATTTATATAGACTAAATGAACTTAATTGCTTCAACCCTACTTCAGACAAAAAAAATGAACCTCATGTTTGTAAGCTTCCACAGTCTATGACGGCCAAATCTTCAACGTCTTGTAAATTCATTCTTGAAATGGAGAATTCTGAAGATTTGACAGTGCAGTGGTTTAAAGGATCCAGCAAAGTCGAGAGATCCGACCGTGTCAAATCAGTTAAATCTGGAAATGCTTTCAAATTAGATTTCAAGGTTATAAATTTATTACACAATAAATTCTGTTTTTATGTGAAATACTTTGCTAAAACTTCCGACAGGGGGAATGAATACTTTTCGCTAAAATTCCAGAATGTCCAACTTGACGATGAAGGTATTTATATAGCAAAAGTAATCAAGGATAAAAAAGCGATATGTAAATACGCAGCTGCTTTACTGGTCGAAAAATAGTTATATTGTTAACGACAACTATTATAAGTCGACGTTATCGACGTTATGTATTAGCACTTTAAGTCGAATGCGATTTTTTTTTTTTCATCTAATGCCAATTAAAATTGTGATTTATTATTTATGTCATTGTATATAAATGCCGTATAAAACTTCTTGCTTGTTACACTTCCCTATGATCAACATTCAGACTGTTTTTGACTTACTCGTCAGATTTTACAGATTTCAATTTTTTTTGGAAGTAGCTCTTCTAATGCAGAAACAGTAAACTTTTTGTTGCTTTAAGACTGAAAATAATGATGTGAAACATAGCAATTCAAATTCCTTTATTATTCACCATCGAATCAGTGCATCACCCTCAAAAAAAAATTCCAAACGCATGGAAAAGAAACTTCTAAAAACGAGAAATGTTGCGGTCTTTTCTGCAAATTATTCCAAAACATGCGGGTTGTGACGGGCACATGTATAAAAGGAATTCAAATTTTCAGAGATAATGAGTTTTCTGCCTAGGTTGGATTTCGTTGAAGAGTTGCCATAATTCTACGAAAAATTCAAATCAAAGATTCTATTCAGTTCAAGTTACAAATCTGATGGTGATATAAAAGTTTTAAATTTTAGAGAATTTGGAAAAAAGGTGCTGAAAGAATTCTGGAAGTTTTGAAAAATTATAGGAATGATGTCTTTAGAAGCAGCGACTCATTCTGTGATACTATGGGTGAAACGAATCAGAATTACATAAAGATAAGAGCAGAAATTTGCTAAAATGGAAGTTTGATTCTACCGATCTACTTTCCCAAACCTTTCATTGCGATACTGCGTTCCATGCCAGCTACTAAAATATGGTCCAAAATTCAACTTGCCGTTATCCGTTAAACTAACGTAGCTTCAAAAGAAAAAAAAATCAAATTAACCGATACTAAAAATAATGAACACCATAATTACGCTAGAATAACAGATAAAACTAGACCTGTCCAATTTCAAGATAAATAATACACAATTCATACATATAAGGATAGCTAAGAAACAAATCTGGTGAAATGAGAGGTAACTAAACTTTTACAATTAGAGATTTTGAAGTCCGCTTGGAATTCTATTAACTATTGTTATAACACGAATTTAGAAAGATTGATACATATTAAGAAGTGAGAAAAAGTTTCCATCATCGAAGAAATTTCGACGAATTCTTTCTCTTTTAAATGAACAGAATCAAAACTATGCATTATGGGTTATATTATACAATAACAAATGAAAATTTATATACATGTATACTGTGTACACTTTACAAAATAAAGCATTAAAAACGTGGAAGATTTCAAAATTTTATAAAACAGTATTAAATCTACTCACAGAACAGTCAGCTGCCAATTGCATGATAAATTTAAAGAGTGGGAAAGCAATTAATTTATTTTTCATTCACAGTATATTTTTGTATAGAATGCTAATTATCACCGAAAGCCATGGAACGAAGCATATTAGTATTTCTCAGATAAAACTTCAAGAGCTATATAAAACAAAAAAATTTTAATTTTATCACAAGATCGTATGAACTTGACTATATCTTCAAATCCATCCAAGGAATATATTATACAAAAACATGTGTCCCCTCCAAATGAAATATCTAAAATTTTTTTCTACAAATATATGGCACTCGAACTAAATATGTTGGAGCTACCAAAAAAAAAGAAAACTGAAAAAAGTATTGATATAAATCTTGAAGAAAATCTGAGATAAGTAATTTCAGCAAATACATTTCAGAAATGTTCCAAAAATGAATTATCTGATGAAAAGAACTCAAAGAAGCAGGACCCACATATTCGTCCAATTTATTTAATAAACTTTTAATATGTAAAGTCCATAAAGTCAGCAAAAGAAATTTAATATCACATGCATGTTTTACAATTGCATTTCTAGCGGCGAATTACTGATAAAAAAGCAAATGCGTAGTGCACAGAGGAAGTGAGAGCAGATGATAGTGTTTGTTAATACAAATTAGCGAAATCTGCCAAAGAATTGAATGATTTTACCATGAAAATAATACGCAAATGAGCGATTAATTATCTTTCACTTTTCGAATGCTGAATTAACCATTGTAAAGTTATATCTGAAAAGACGAACAAAAACACTATGACCATATCAAGCATTATATAGTTTTTCATTTTATATCTTTCAATTTCATTGAAGTTAAACAAAATTAGAACAATTAAAATAGTCTTTACATGAATATTTCTTATTATATGAAAATTCAAATACAAAAGGAACCTATGTTATCCCTTTCCTTGCAAGATATCGAATAGCAACAAATTTCTCTGTTTTGAATTGCTGACAAATTCCTGAAAGCTTGTGCAGTGAAATAACTCAAACTGTTTACTTTACATATCCAAAGCGATTTTATTATTCATTCACCAAATAATGCTTCATAGAAATTTTTAATTTTTGAAACTTCTATATGTTTAACAATTACGACTTACATCCGCTCAATAAGTTGTCGTTCATCAAGAGCACCAGGAAGGTCTTTTTTGTTTGCCAATACAAGGACTGGGATGGAATCAAGCTGTGGCTTATCTAAAAGCTGGCTTAATTCATTCCTAGAAGCCTCCAGTTTATCTTCATCAGCAGCATCGACCATAAAAATAATTGCATTGACACCTCGACAATACCTCTCCCACATAGAACGAAATCGAGGTTGTCCACCAATATCCCATAACTTAAAACCATGTATAATATATTCTTGCGCTGCAACAATTTACTGATAATCAGCAAATATAAAATGACTTAAATTAAAGCTAAACTGCGGCAGTCAAACTCATCAATCACATCTCTTAATTATACGATCACAATGAAATACATATTTTTTACTCGTCATATCTTTATCTGTCATGAATGTTTGGTAGGTGTGCCGTTATCAGTATTCGAGAAATTGTTTAAATGAAACAAACAAAATACCAATTTTTTTAAAAAAGGAAAAATAAATCACGGAGAAATCTAAATAAGGCTTATCATTAAAAAAGAAAATAAATATCAGAAATATAAGGATGGCTAGGAAGTCTATATCAATGAGAATTGTCTATGACTGAAAAAAAAAAGAAAAAAGAGAGGAACAATCAGTAATCCTATACCGGCAGATATGCTTTTTGTAAAACGGTAAGAAAGATTCGAAGATAATGAATAAGAAATCGTATAAGTTCCATACATAAATATAACACATACTCCACTTGTAAAATTCGATGCATTACTTGAGTTTAAAATATCAGTTCTAACATGCTCGCACTGACTGAGAAAAACTAGCAGTAAATTGGAGTCATGAATAGAACCTTAAAATATAGAATAATGAACCTACCCATAGTCGTACAGGTTTTCCAGTGATAAAAAAATTAAATTTTTTTTTTATAACCAGTAAATTGAACATATTAATTCTCATGGAATAAATCTCATAACGGCCACTTTGACTTATGGTGGTGCCACTTTTCTTAGAATTCTTCAAATATTCTATCCTTTTAATATTTCAGTGCCTATGATACATATTATGCGATCTAAAATAAAATGCAGCATTTAAAATTCTAAACTCATTAATTGGAAACTGTCACTGATAGTATCTATTGTTATACTGATTTTTAGAAAGAGCTACCGACCTTACCTTAATTGTGACATTTCCTTTCGTGATTTTACGCATATTAAATCCGACTGTTGGAATCATGTCTTCAGTGAATTGACCACTCTACAATTTTAGCACTTTGCAGGAATAAATAAATGAAATGGATTAAAGCTTCAGTTAAATCAGATTCAGATCATACTCAACTTGAGTTTGTAAATTTTAAACACAACAAATCTGACTAGTACCGCAATAACATTAACAAATGTGGTTTTTCCGGAATTCTGTAATCCAACAAGCGTTAATTCCATTTCTTCCTTCCAGAACAAACTTCGGATCCAGTCTAAAACACGATTTATCATCGCCAACATTGTTGCAATTCTATTCCTCCTTCCTGATCCAAATCGGAACTGAAATTTAGCACATTAAGTCAAATATTTAATGTTTCCAGATCGAATACAATTTGGTTCAACAGATGACACTTCAAGGAATCACTTTACTATCTCGATTTCAAAGGAAGTATTTTGCGACCTACTTATAGCCAAGAAAATATCATCCGTCAACAAAGAGTTGTTTAATTTGAGTTGCTTATTTTTAGCAGAGCACATAATGTGTAAGAAAATCACATCTACAATTATAAAAACGGATGAGAAAATCCTCTAAGCAATCAGCAGTTTATTGATAAGATAAATAGAGAATCAGCGAGTGATGAGATAAGCAGAAAATCAACCGTAAAAAATTCATATGTCAATAGAGTATTTTAATAAGTTTGTTTTCATTATTTGAGTGCTAACTGTACAACCATTTTTTTCATATTTACACGATGATTCAAAACACATCCTGAGAAAGAAAAAAGTAATAAGATAGTGATAAGAAGGTTTAAGCACTATATTACTCGTTGTGTAACTAAGAAGTTTTAAGTGATAACTCTGCAAAGCAGTTCGTGATTTTGAAAGAACTGCTTTTATAGAGAGTTATCAAGCCGATGATACATCTCTGAAGAGAATTATTGTTTTGGTTGGATTTCACTTCGACAGTCAGTAAGTTATAAAAAAGTTACGGTGCTTAGCAGCGAAACTTTGATAAGTATAATTCCTGAGTGGAATTTGGATACAAATACCTAAGAACTAACTCCAGACACTTCCCAACTGACTATTTACTGAACGCCATCTCCACCAAACAGAACCCCATAACCTATATGTAAAATAGCAAACTTTAAAATTCCATCACGAACCCAAGCATCGGATACAAGTGAGAATTTTAGGATTCAAAAGATGTATTGCAGCTAAATGATTCTTAACATTGGCATTTGAATCCCTTGTAAATATGATATTTGATGAAGACTAATTTTAAACGCGCTCAAAATCTGTTACATTGCGGAAATTTGAAATAAAATTTAAATCCGTCTCATTAAATACACTCAGATAGTAATTAAGTATACTTAATTATCTGATCATATTTCTAGGAGAGCTTACTCACTGTTAATTAATTGTAACGATTGTCCTCATTTTTTGGATATATATAGCAGAAAGAATATCACATTTCAAGTTTTTTTTTAAAGAAAAAGTGAACTATTTTTAATTTTTTGTACTTCATCATACTCAATGCTGACATTAGATATCGTAAACTGTTTTGGGTTCTCCTTCATTCATATTATATAAGTATCATCTTACGTCCGGTTCTGAGGAATGGTCGATGAAACAATATACTGCATTAGATATCTGAATAATTCTGCTTAAAAAAAAATCATGCTACTATTCTGTAAACCTTCCTAATTTTGATAAGAAAACAACAACAGGACAGCAGTTTCCAGAATCCAGTGTCTCGAATCTTTACAATAACCACACTCACGAAGTTTTTCCAACGGTATAGAGTACCCACCTGATCAAATTTGGAATTTTTCTGATAATTCATATCATTAAGGCTTCATGTTATAATTAATATGATTTTCATATTTAATAATATATATGTTCACATATTATTTTATTAACTTTGGCAGCTATAGTTTGATTTGTTCATGATCCACAACTTAGAAATCTAAATTCGTTTTCAAGAATTCTTCTACCATGAACAAACAGCTCCATATGTCACCACTCACAGCCTTTCTTACCCAGTTATATTTACCTCCAAACATCCAACCACTGTGGAAACCAGGATGAGAACGAATTGTCAACATCGATTCCAAATCATTTTTTCCTAACATCCGAAATACCTCCATCCAAATGGAATCTAGACCTCATACCTGGAATAGACGCAACTCGTATAACCACACTACTAAATTTTGTTTTTTATAGACTGTTTGCTTTACGGAACTTAAAATCTTTTACTTTGTAATAAAATCAATAATACATCAGAAGTGGACACGAGTATATCACTAATGTATAATTCCGACATGTTAAGACAAACAAGAGATCCAAGATGAAACAGGTACTACATAGGTTGCATATCAGAAAGATTCAAAAGTCCACAAAAACACCGGAAACAGATGAAAGTGAAATGGGGCAAGAATGTACTACAAGGTAAAAATGCAAGAATGACATAAGGCATTTTGAAATAACAGGCAAGAACATTTACTGCGATAAAAATATAGTCGATCGTACATAAATGACGACAAATTTACATGGTTCTGGTAACGAACAATACAGACAACATGGTCTTTAGTAAAGCTTGACGAAACTCAAGTGACCAAAACAAAGAATATATAACATTGCAAAGAGGCTATACAATACAACTACTGATATAACTAAAACTATGAGCAGAGAAAATGTAACAATCGATTACGATCAGCATTAATCTATCTCTTATTCAACTTATGCATATTTTCTCCAAATACTAACTGTAATTTTCCCATTAATCTCATTTCCAATTTCTAGCTAAAAAAATTACCGCATTCATGAATCGATAATTCTCCTAGTGTAATCTTCGTTTCAAAAAAAGTCATGTTGGAATTTAGGCATAATTAAATTACGAAGCAAACTTGAAAATTTTGGAATAATGCACTCGAAACTGAAATCAAAAAGTTAATAAAATGATATAAACTTATCATTTGTACAAAAGCAACATAAAATCATACTGCTAAAAAACAAAAAATGTTCGTTTCTACCTAATATCAAACTATCTGAGGTAAACAAACCAAAGCAGTATATACAAAACAGCTTGCTATTAAAGCATCCCAACTAAATTACTGCAGAAAAGTTAACGAAACACAAAGAGGTCGCTTGAGTAGTTATAAAACGAAGTTTTTTAAAAATGTCAAAAATTAGAAAAACTCTATAAAGTCATGATATTCTTCAAACGAATAATTTTTTTCCCGTGAATTTTTCTTATAATCTCTTATGGAACAAGCTGAGATTATCAAATATTTCTAAGTTCTGAAAAGCTAATTTCTCCAGAACATATTGATGAACAGACCTCGATTGCATACAAAATATTAAAGCTATGAGTACATTTATGTGGAATGAATGTGCATGTTGAGATCAGACAGAAACTGAATCTCGTCATTCGTGAAAGGTTTGAACATTGGAATAGGAGAACGTTTATGCTCCTCATGAATTCGTTCTAAATTTTTGTGAACATATTCCACGCAATCTGCCAAATCTGTACTTCGCAAAGGTGATTTAACGCCCAATCCTGACAGGTACTGCCCACTTGAAAGCTGTTCCAAATGTCGACATGCATAATAGCATCGAGTTACAAGATCCGTCAATTCCGCCTAAAACAATCTATGCTTAGAAAGCCTTCAAGATTTTAAGAAAACTTTGTTTCTCAAATCTACTAATGAAAAGCTTTACCAAGCAACTAAACTTACTTGAGGGAAGACGCATTCTCCGATACGTTTCATGAAGGAATCAATGCGAGCAGACAAAAGCGTTTCAAAATCTGGACTTGGATCAGTATCGTCGTCACAAAGTTGAATACTATGAGAAAAACTTTGCGAGATGTTCTGTGCAGAGCGAATTGAATTAATTACCACACGTTCAAGCTCTTTCTAGAAAAATATAAAAAACTATGAAAGAAATCTAAAATCTACATAAAAATTGATATCCGAATAGTTTAGGAATTCAAATAAAGAAAGAAAAATTTGTTGTTATCAAGATTTCTCGTTTAGACGAAATCTAATGAGCAACCTACACTCAATTTAAAATGTTGTAGAAATACCAAGTCAGGGCCAAAATCGATTTCAAAAGCATTATGAGATATACCTGTTCGTTGTAAATCGAACTGAAAGTTGTGAGTTCACGATTATTTTCACTGGAAATGGAATTTTCAGCACTATATTCCCTTGCCAGTAATACTGCAGTTAAACTGTTCAATCGTGTGTTCAAGTCGTTTTGCCTGAATTAATTTTTTGAAGGGATAACTATATCTCTTACTTTGGGTTTCCCAGCAATTTTCAAACTTTGCGCATACGCCCTTAAAACAGAGGCATTACTCACATACATTTTCTTCGCTTATCCTAGTGACAGCTGAAAACTTACTGACTGCTAATAAAGCCAGTTTGTTGCAAAGAAATAGCATCAAATCTCAGCTGACCGATTAATCTTGGCAAGATTACTTTATGGAACTGTTCTGTCGACGGAAGCTGGTATCTAGGTTGAAGAAAGCGAAGTAAATTGCGAAAGCCAGTACGACTAATAATTGTTGGTGATTCGTTATCCAGCAGTAGCATTATTCCAATCTGTAAAATAATTTTCCCTACTTTGAAAGGAAACGAAATCGATGACGAAGACGCTAATACCATTTCCAGAAAAGATAAAATGGATATTTTGAAAATATGCTCACAAAAAAAACACTATTACAAAAATTCGATGAAAATGCATTACAGATAAATATTACACTAAGATAAGTTTGTGAACCATATATTGCTCCGGTCGAAAAAAATAAAAACAATACTGGAAGAGCTCGCATTGTAAAAAAGAATGTTTTTTTTTACAAAAAGCTTATTGTATTTCCCAACTAAGAATTTGGAAGGCACAATTATTTTTCCTCTTATGACAACAAGTTAGGAAAATGCTGTTGCATAAGTCTCCTTGTTGTTAGCAAAATAAGATATGAAATAAACTATGATATTACTTATGCATATGAAATATTAAAAAAAAAAAAGACGAAGGTGTGACGGAAGAACTCGCTACTGAAGACAGAATTAGTTGATGAGTAAGACTATATTTTTCAACTACGGAACATCCCTCTCAGCGCCCAGGATACAAAAACGCTTTTATTCATCGCTTCTCTCATTTACAATAATAATTTATTTTGCCACGATTTTGATGCAAAAGTTAAGGGATATTTATCTAATTTAAAAAGTAACGAAAAACTAGCCTGATCCGAAATTCTTTGAGCATCTGGATGATCATCGGGCCAAAAATTCCCCTTCACTAACATAGTCCCTTCTATTTGTTCTTTGCGATTGGTTCTGTTTTTCGGTCCCATTCGCAAGTCAATGGCATCACAACATTCATCGAATTTTGCTTTTTTCTGTTCAGGGCCATTACCTCCATATATGTAACGAATACTGCTTTCCAAATGCTTACGCTAAAAATCAAAACTCTTTCAATCCAACAACAAAAAAAAATTTATTTTATTCTAATCGAAATTGTATTATCGCTGATGAGATGACATTTCACATTTCAATTCTTCAAATTAAATTGGTCACAAAAGCAGCAACGCGGTGTGACTACGTAAAAATCCAGCAAAAAAGTGTGTCATACCCTTATATCAAATGTTGTAGCAATAATGCTGGCGACCGAATGACTTGTCATATCTTTCGATTTTTTTACTGTATTACTTTGCATGATGTTCGAACTCACGTTTTCTGAAAAGAACCATAAATGATTCGACAGAAATTTTGACTACCCTGCAGTTCTATTTACTGATTCTAAATTTCATCTTTAAAAAAGAAAAAAAAAACAAGGGACCTTGTTTTGCAATAGTATTTTGTCGTGCCGCTTGTAGTACTTGATATTCACTGGAATGACAACTGCGCAAATGTCGAATCATACCTGTTGTACTGAAATCCGAAGTTAATATACAGTGTTTTGATTTCTTATACATCAGTGCATTAGCAGCAATAAAATAAAGGAAACAATCTATAACTTATTACTAAAAATATCCTTAAAGTCGCCTAATAAATGCATCAAGCGAACTTCCGGAAACCCTGAATTTGGAATTTCCACCACAACAGCGTGTTTTATTCTTTACAAATTGAAATAAAAGATTCAAAATGAAATAGTACCTGCTATTTGTTGCTTTAATTCTCTTGCAACATATTCTGCACTCAGCAGCTTGCTCTTCACTTGGCAACTGGATAAAATATTTCCACACTTTAGCTGTTTTCATAGTAGAACCACCCATCTTATGTACTCTATGACAATATCCAGTATTAACAATATCAATTGAAAAGTTCAATAAATTACAGCCAACAAATTTCTTCAGTGCTATAATGGATGTTAATACAAAAGAAAAATTTGTGTGACTCGAATGCAACCGTCGATGAAATTGTTTGCTTTCAATAGTTGATATTCCAATTTATTACAAATTAATCTAGATACAACATCAGATACAGAACTTCATAAACTAGCATTTTTACCTCTCTAAATCTCACGACAGCTTCTGGTAAAGAACTGCAACCGTGAGCCATCAAAAATTCAAGAGAAATATGAAAGATGTGCACTATAGAATTAGAAAAATTTTCAATAATGTAAAATTATGGAAAGGAATGTTACTGGCTATTTCCTTGCCTCAAGATCTTAATTCAGCTCAAGTCTTCAAATCTCTTCCATGGAACTCTGTAAATGATCTTCAACTATGCCGGAAAACAACATGAGTTAATCATACTCCAATTCGCTAGTTTATACACTATCTCTTCGGCTTATTCGTCGTTCGGAAGGCATTAAAACGCCTGTTCATAATAGCGAATATTATTTTCCGCATTTCCCAGGGCTATGTTTCTGTTTCCTATAAACATACTGTGGTAGATTTCTATTTTTTTAATTTTTTGTTCTATATCTCCAACATCGATACTTGCTGTGACTTCAGTTTGTTTGACAGGTCCCTTCTAAAAAGTAACATTAACAGGTAATTCAACCCACTATACCTATTCCTCCGACATCATATATGTCTCATGATATAAATCATTGTATTTACCTTGAATCAGAGCCAACAACTAAAACAAACAACTATAAATATGCCAAGCAATTGCATCTATATAGTTCTGCGGTGTCCATAAGATAATATATATACACTTTCAGTCTTGTTCTCACAACATTGAAGTAAATGTTCAATACTATTTTCGCAGTGGGAAATGACTGATCATATACATTATTATATTAGTTATAAATTAAAAAAAATCTTTAGCAGAAATTCCTATATTTCCAGCATTATGAGTTCCACTTGTATACTCAGTACGGAACTTTGAATATCCTCAAGAAATATAATACACAGAGTGATTATCTAAACGATCTAGTGGACAACCAAATGTCTAACGCAGCACTCAAATCACGGAGCTGAAAGTTTTATCTGTGGAATAAGAAAAAAACTAATAAAAAAACAAAAGAAATTCTTTGATTTATAATTATTACAGTGACTTTCGAAGCGAATAAACTGGCACTAGAGTAAAAACACAAAGGACCATCACAACTTCAGGAGCAAAGATTGCAAAAGCTTTTCCGAAATTTCAAAACCTAACGGGCAATAATGAATGAGAAAAATATTGGGAAGCCTTGACAAGAATATGGGGTCCTTCTTTCTCTTTCTAGAACTGTATCTTCATATAGCAATTTGTCCTTTGAGAACTAGTAAAAGGCAAGCCTATGAAGGCAAAACTCTTGCGTGGCTCAAGAAATTATGAACATAATCTCATCAGTTCTTCTACCATCAAGCGATAATTCATGAATAGAGAGAAAAATGCAAAACAAAATTTATTTTTGTAAACGGAAGATAAGCACTCAACAAGAGTAATTATTTCAGACAAAAAAAGAAAAAAAAAGTGAAGAGATGGCGAGCTTGGAAGCGGGAAAAGTGAGAAAGATGAAACAATGGACCATAAAAAGTGCACAGTACCTATTGAGGAGGGAGAGGCTGCATCCAGTATATCTTTTAAAAATTTTTCGCACCATAGAAATGAGCCATTTGCTACAAATAAAAGCTCGCAAAAAACAGAACTACAAAAAAAAAGCATAACCGGAATTTGCAGTGTTTCGGATAAACATAACAGACCTGCATATTATTACCAAAGGATTTGAAATATTTAATCAATCGAACTTACCTCTTCACAGCAAATTACAAAATTTAAATGAAAACTAAACAGTTACATCAGATGCAGACGTAATACGCACAAATTTAAACGGGAGCATAAATTTTTGTAACGATAATTCAAATATCTTTTGTGTTCTTTTATTTATTATTTTCCACTTTATATCTGTCTCCATGTCTCAAAGACTTAAAAAGTGACTAGAAAAAATATCATAATAATCTAGCATTTAATCAGAATTATCGGGTATGCCTACGGTAGTATTGTTCGACAGCTATGATTTCATGGACAGCCAAGTAGAAAATGAACAGTCAAACGGCTAGTAATTCAAGTGATCTGAGTGTGAAATGGAAAGTGACGAAAACTACTAGAACCAAAATAACACGAAAAATAAAACAGACTTTCCCGAAAATGGAATTTCGAAACTTAGTTTAGCTTCAGTAGCCAGTATCTATATTGCCACCATAGGTTCTCAATTATACCACTGTTGTCAAATCATTATCAACATTATCGAGGTTGCCATTATGACAATCGTCGTCATAATCAGGAGATACTATCACCGTTATCACTGCGCATTTCTATTAAATCCATCAACAACATCACAAGAAATTTTTAACAAAGAATACTCTACTGTTCTCCCAACCGCTCATACCTTCACAGGTCTTCTGACTGACTACAGCTGCTATAAGCTGTCCCTTAATTCCTATTTTTAGTATTGGGGTAAATGATGATCGGAAAATGGGTTGAAGATGAACAAAGGGACAAGAGAAATGAAGGTGACTGTCGAGGGGACAGGGCGTGGGAGCGGGTGAGAAGCAACCGTCGGTTGGCTCGCTCAACTACTTCCTAAAAAAGCTCTCCGAGAAACAGAAATAGGATGGAGGACAATGAGAACAGCCACCCATAGTAGGCAACCAATCATCCACCCAACCTATCCTTATCTCAAATACAAAAAAAAATTGCCACAGGATTTACAAATAAAATCCTTCCAAACCTGAAAAATTCCACTATTGCCGAGAAAATACTAGCAGTATTCTTTCGCTTGAGTGAGAGACTTATATTCAACCGTTGCATGACATGCGTTAAAATTAATTAAACAAAAAATTCATGAATATTCGTTGAAATACACATGGCCCGATAAGACAATAATAAAAATGCATTATTTCGATAACGACCGCTCTGAATAATTTGAATCCAACTATTTTAAACTGTGGAATAGTTTTACTAAGCATGTTGGACCGCTCAGTACATCCGATAAGATTACGCTTTAAAATGCGGTTGAATTTTTAGATGACTCTTGTAAAAGTGTAGATCCTAATACTTTCATAACAACAACGTACGAAAAGAATCGGAACTACCTAAAGCGAACTACACATGCGCTCTTGTTCAAGAAGCCAAAAAAATCGAAAAATTTTGAAGGCATTATTCACTCAGTGACGAATTCAAGCTGAAAACAACAATTCAAATCATAGCAGAAGATCCATAGTTGAGCAATTTTTGAAAAACGAAGAGGAATTTTTCGAAATGCAAGGTCTTCATTCATTCTTCTTCAGAAGGAGGTTATGTTGAACTGCTTATATGAGGGACAAAGCCTTAGGCGATTCTCGGCGCAATCCGAAACCGGAATTCTTCAAACAGCAACACCCTCTTCACACCCAGCCAGCAAATTTATAAAATGTATATATCTCAGTTTGTATGTATCTGTATGTCCACGACCTATCTTTTCAAAAGCACACAAATGATGCGCACGGACAAACACATGCTCAACGGACTAGTTTTGAGAGCAACGCAACAGATGCTCTCAAATACAAACTACCATCCTGTCCACCCTTCTCTTTTCTTCCAGTACAATATTCTCATTTGCAATTTGTAGAGGAAAATTCCATCTAAGAAGAATCCAGCAACACCTAGTCCCCAAAGCTATTTAATTATTCGCAGCTTTTCAATCTTTTTTTTAATATTTTAACATTAAACTCTTCCCCATAAAGTGAAATATTCGAATTTGAACATTCCCTGAGCCTCCACCTTCATTACACTGACACCCACGACACGACCACAAACATGACTGACCTACTTTTGCAAGCAAAATATGTTTATTGGAGCAGCCATATGTTCCCTGACAATGCATCCGATAAGAGGAGGGTCTCCATGCCGGACATTAGCTTACATAAGCCTGCTCGGGAAAGTTTATAACGTCACTTTTTTTGTTGCCACTAATCTGTACCATTTGGCCTCTGCTAAAATGCAGAAAGCAAAAAAGTTTGCTTCGCCTGACTGATGCTTCGAGAACTTTTCATGCTGCAACATTCTTTCCACATTGCGGTTATGTGTCATAGCAGATGTAAGCATGCCAGGAGCGAATTCATTATCTGCAACAATCTTAAGTTTTTAATATAATCGCCATCTATTCTTTTTAGAAAATTTATTTCACTAATTCTAGCAATATGTAAATTTCTAGTAATACTTTTTTCGATACAAATATGTTAGGTGAATAGAATATCATAACGACCAATGAATTTACGAAGATATTTTTCTAACGAAGACGTGAATTTTATTGATATAGAAAATGAAGTTCGAGCGCGCCAAGCAGCATTTCGTGAAGTAAAACCAAAAAACAAAAGCATCACATATCGGATCAGTTGACAATTATGAAGGAAGAACAATATTAGCATAAGGATGAAAAGTTGAGTAGTGCCGCAACATTCTTCATTATCGCCATCGTTGTTCGGGGAGGTCGGGAAGGAGAGGGAATGAGAGATGATGGATTCAAACAAAGAGGTAAATAAGGAGGGAGGGAAGGAGTTTCAGCAAACATCGGCACTGTTGCAGGAATAGTGAGGACCCCTATCTATTTCTGTTCTTGTTTGCGAGCAGTACAGATTGAAGCACAAAGGATCACAACGACGTTATTTTGGTTTGTCGTTGTTGGGGTGATCACAGCTTATAGGCTGAGTTTATTTGACGAGCCGCATGCATCTAGATTTACCTCATCATTTCACTCAACTTCGAGAAGCGCATGATGCGGTGCGGTATGGTGTACCGCGATCTAGAGAAGGGAACGGTGGTCGTCGTTGTCGTCTTTTGTTGGAGGGAATTTAAGTTTGGAAAATACGGGTATGGAGTAATAGAACAGAGCCGTAAAAACTTTTTTCCTATATTGCCTAGCCCTCTCTTTCTCGTAGAGTGTACCTACTTTCAACCAATTTTTGAAAACCAGATCTCACTTCCGCCATTTTCGCCTCATTCCCTCCTACTTCCCTATACCATCCTCTCCCTCTTGTTTCGCCATGCCAATCACATGTAACCGCTCTACCTGTGCTCTGTAGCTTATCCTTTCTTCCCAATCATTTACCGAATATAGTGCTTTGCCGCCTACTTCAAATGATTTTGAAATCGGTCAACAAGCGTTTAGAACATCTCGAGATACATGTTTTTGATATTATGGACCAGAACTTTCTGGACTGATCTCCAATACTCATTTGATCACAAAATTCTATTTCTCGCTTGATTTGTCGGAGTGACTGCTTACACGAAGCAAAATGACATTGAAAATCGAATAAGCTAGAGACTAGCAAATTCGAGAAAAAGTTAGGCAGATTTATGCATTTGCAGAAGTATGAATTTTTTAAAATGTCATTAGAAAACACCAAATTTATTCCTTCACAATGATAATTATAATCATCTCTAGGAAATTAGCAATTTGGATTCGGTGATGCAAGCAACATAGAAATGGGACGCTTTCTGAGGAATATGTACCAAAGGGCATCATGTTCTCATTTGTTTCATTGAAAGGATGTCATTCTTTCTTGAGAGGGAGAAGATTCATTTATTCTTAGTCTCCTCTTCTTCACTTGCAAGATAATTTCGTCGCTTTTTGAGGTTACTATAGCTGTTTTCTTTTTCAGCACTCCTCGTAGGTTTCCTGGTCTCCTGACACCATCCCTCCTGGCTAAGGAAGAAATTCGTAGATAAGCAGTTGATGTTGGGAGACAGACTTGTCGTATTCACCGATTACAGGGCGACAGTTCCTTCTTTCCTTCGTCCTCTGACCGACATAACATAACATGCTTGGTGAACATGTTTTTGGAATGTGTCTGCTCTTCTCCTCCTTTCTCATTGAGTGAATATTATTTGCTTCGGAAGGGAGATGCTCTGCTTATTCATCTTGCTTGACAAATATCATTTGTTTTTTTACTGAGCTCTATATTCAACAACCTATCCGAGAAAATAGAGGAAGGCCATTATTTGCAGAATTTTTCGAGAATTTCACAAGGAAATATACTGTAGATGCAGAAGCCTCATTTTATCGCGGGTAATCACAGTTCTACCTCAGAAGCCGTTAATTTCCAAAATTTTAAATTTTGGAAAGGTCGAAAAGTTGACCTATTTCTATTCATGAAAATGTAAATGATTTCTTTCATACATTATGATGATGTTAAATATATTCATGGAGATGTTAAAGATTTCCTTACGCATCCTACATCAACAAATTGCAGACATTAACAATGCTCGGATAGGAAACAGTAGTTTTATGCTTAACAGCAATTTCAGTAGGAGAAGCATGAAGCATAGAGTTACGACTTCTTCGCTACAGAAAAAGCTGCTGTGAATGCCGCTGTACATTACAAAAAGCTAATAGTTAATTATCAGTTATACAAAAATATTTGGCGTGTCGCAATTTCGCGAACCAGATCGTTTCGTGTATTTTCTTAACTACATTTGACAACACGAACTTGGTTTACTCGGCGTTCGTATTGCAAACTCTTATAATAAAACTTCATACTGGGTCAACATACAATAAAGCAGCAGAAAGAGAGCAACCGAAATATGCATCTGAATTGCTTTTATAAATATATAATAGCCCACTTAAAGAACTACTTCCACATATTTGAATTAAGCAAAATTATCGCATCACTTTAACGTTTGGAAATAAAACCATCAAAATAGTAATTTAAAAGGTACTGCAAACAAGTTACTGGCATGAACCCTTCCAGTTAATACGTCAATCAAGAATGATTCTCGAGAAAATGACGCTTACACATTAGAAGTTATAGAGCATAATTATGTGTCAAGAGCTCTGAAGAAGACAAGCATGCCTTGAAGTGTTTGCATCATATAGTCTTTAGAAAGGATATAGTTGAGATTTGTTTCACGTCTAATCTTCTTTGTTTCTCTTTTTAAGTCACTAAATGCCATTACACCAACTTATAAACTGATTAATCTTGAGAGTCCATCGCTTCATTTTTTACAAACAAGTCTGCTAATTTCTCTTTTCAAATTCAAAATCGTCCGTCGCCATTTTTCGTCTTGTTACACGGATGGACGAATGGAAATGAGGAAGATACTGTGTTTTAGCTTGGAGTTGTGGCATTACTTCAAAAAATGAACTCTGGGTTGATGAGGATTAGTCTCGGTGGATATGAAATGTGAGTGCAATTGATTCTATTCGAAGATCAAAAATACAGTTGGAATTTTAGACAATCTATATAATTTAATTGAAAAATTAGTATCCGGAAGCGATTATTATGTTAATTAATTCATTCCTTCTTTGTATCTTTCACATATCCTTCCATGAACTGTCTTTGTGAATTACTTCGATTGAGCAAAACGATAATGAAGAGCCTCATGTTTGCATGGAAACAATTGCATTTTGCTAATAGCAAGTTTCATCATGGTTACGGTTAGTTCTGTGACCCTTGTAAATATTATCAGATTATTGTATTTGTCAGACTTTTAAAGATAAGTTATAAATTATGGAGATGTTTAGGAAGAAGTGTTAACCACAATATGCAATGACGGCATTCGTATCATGGATGGATAATAATGACACAAATAACTTGGGTTGTGCATTCAGACAAGGCTTTCTGTGCCCATTTTGTATGCAAGATCTGGGCGATTTAAAAGCTTTACATATTCATGCTGAAAAATATCATTCAAAATCAGCACCTGCTGACTACTCTTTTGATCATATTAGAGGCAATTTACATTAATTTAATAGCTTAACTTTCTCATATAGGTCGGTGGGTTTTTTTTTGTTTTTTTTGTAAATAAAGAGAAATATGTATGGGCACATGTAGAAAAAAAATCGAACAAACATACAAATGATGAGATGGAGCGGTTTTTTCAGATATCTTCGATAAAGCGAAACAAAAGATTTCTCACATAGATACATCCTTTTTAATTGGTGATGCAAGTTCTAATAATGGAGGAGGAACTATAGTTTCAGGAAGTATTTTCAGCATGGCTAGTGATCGCGTTGAAAAACCTTCTCATTCAGCACACACTTTTATTTTTTTTCAAGATCTTGGTAAGTTTTATTTATTTTATATTTTTTCTATGGGTATGACACATGGAATACTATAACGATGATGTCATAAGCTGCGAGAGGTTGTATAGATATACTTTTTTTATATTCTGACTAGCACCGAGGATTTTGATGAGGATTTCCTAAATACAATGTTTTTTTTTTCTTTTTCAGTTATCTTTTCCAGGAATTACTAGAAGTCATACAGATTTTTACTTGAAATGTCGATCTCCTTGTATAAATGATGCTGCTATAAAAACCAATAGTTTGATCATTAGACTTGATAAGTTAATTAATCAATGTCCTTCTGATTCCAGCAAACGTAAAGGTTAGCTTGATTCTAATAAATTATTGTCTCTAGATTGCTATAATCTATTCAAAATATCCATTGAAAGTAGCATTACCTTACAGCAAATAAAATTTGTTTTACTTCATGCAATGTCAACAACAGTTCTTGCCATTAAAACAGAAATTGTTCCAGCTTTTGAGCGTGAAACAGTACCTTGGATAACCGATCGTGATATTATGAGATGTCGAACATGTTCCATGAAGTTTTCTTTGACTAGGCGACGGCACCATTGTCGATTATGTGGTGAAATTATATGTCATACATGTTCAAAGTTCCTTTCTTTCGTCGATGCCCGTACGTTCTTCAGGTTTCCAGTGCTACACAAATCATTTGTTTTATGGAGATGTAAACTGACTTCAATACTGTCCCACTTTATCAGTGATAACGTTCAAAAAAACAATTTTTCGTTTTTCAGATTCGCACATCTGACAAAGAGCTAGTAATGTATAAAGTTGCCACGATAATTACCATGTATCTTCCTTTGAAGAAAAAAATCTAACTTTATAGGCCATTCCATGTATTTGGGCCTAAATTTTTGGGCTCTTCATTTCCCAGCACAATTTTCGTGTATTTTCAGGCAAATTAACGAATCCGGCATTTGCGGCGCAGTTATTGGAAGAAATAAATAGCTCAGAAGCGAATATTCCAGAAGAGCCATTAAGTCGTTTGTCACATACGACATCTGTTGTTGAAGCTATTAAGCAAGTTGTATTCAGCGAATCTTTGCAATCAGTGCGATTAAAAAGCGAAAAATTATTTTCTTCAACGTTATCATTGATGAAGCGTAACAGTACTGAAGTCAGTTTAGCCTCGTTGTTTCAACAGGTTTTCTTACATTTTAAAATACATAAATTTTACAGCCAGTTACGTATTGCTGTTACATATTGCGTATTTGTAAGATTATGAGGGCTTGGATTATATTGTTTCATTAGATTTCGCTGCTAGTATCATTATTTTTTTCATACACCAAAAGACTAACAGATAATGTTTTTGAGATATTTTTCTTACTACAAAAAAATTCACTGGTTGAAGAATCCAAATTTGGTTGATCATATAAAAAGTTTCAGGACGAAAATGAGCACTTGAGAATTTGTGCGGAATGTAAAATTTTGCTGGATATTCGTAATGAAAAAATAGAAATGCTTGCATCACCACCGATGCTTGTGTTACTCTACGAGCGTCTTTGCTCCCTTTTTCGTGATGCCCAAAAGTTAGCTTCCTCCTATTCACGTATTTCAGAATCGCTAAGGTGAGTGTATGGTAATTTTATTCTTATTTTTACTTTTGTAATATTTTGTTATCCCTGTCTTCAATTAATAATTCGAGTTGTTTATGGAACGATTCCCAAAATTCATTATTTAATAAAATTTCCAAGTTCTGTCAAGATTTTCAGTCGAGGAGAGACCATGTATACGTTAGATTCTGCTGTTCAGCTGAAAAATCGGTTAATGCAACTGCAAAGGGAAATTGATTCTGTGAGGTTAGCAGAATACGCTTATGAGCTGGAATTTTTATTTCATCTTAAAATCATTAACTGAAAATAAGTGATCTTAATTGTTCTACTCCAATTTAGTTCTCGTGTTGACACGCATCGTGTCACTGAAAAAAGTACGCCTGAATGTTGCATACCGCGGGAGCAAATCATCCGAAAAAATATTCGTGATTTTTCTCTACAAATGTTGCAGGTTGGATTTCACTTCTGCTTTTTTTTTCTATAACTTGAGTTAATTTTCACGTTTATTTACTACCATATTATTTCTCATGATTGGACTAGAAATACTATGTGATTTATCTCTTCATCATATATTAATTTGTTATTTGTAGTATTGTTTAGCAATTAATGGTCCAAATGAATCTTCATCCAAGTGAAGATCGTTATAATGAATTGCAAGAAAAAAGACGCGCTGATATTAAACATCGAATAGATATAGAAAGAAAAAGAAATGCATTCATTATAACAGTCAGTTTATGGTGTTTTTATTGAATTTTCAGAGATATAATTTTTAAAACTCCTTCTTTTTTGTAATTTCGTCATCGCTCATAAATTTTGTAAAATTTTCTGTGCATTGCAGCCGTCATCCTCAAATTTTGGACTTAACTTGCATTTAAGCGAAACAGAAAGGGTTCGACAAAATTCCAAGAGCCGTTTGAAGGAATCTGTTCCTTTTTCTGGTATTGTTGGTGGTTGTGAAGATTATGGCTGGATTCCATCTAGGATGTTCTTTTATGCTAATCCATTTATGAAGAGGAAGACAAAGCTGATCCATTGCAGGAACAAATTTTAATTATCAAAGGGTTAGTTTCATGAATGTGAGACTTCGCGAAGAATTGTATTTAATCTCTTTTTTTTGCGTGTTTAAGTTTACCCTTACAAATAAAAAAGATTTTATCAAATTCTCTCCCTTGAAATGAAAGAGTGTATTAATTTTTAGATACTTAAAACAAGCTGTGGAAGATAGTCGATTAGAAGAAGTTGAAATACTAGAACGAAATTTATGCGACTTAGAACGTGAAATTGAGAATCAAAACAATATTTCTTCAGCGTAGTAATATCTTTCTCGTTCTTGCTGTTATATTATAACTTGATTCATTAATATTATGTTATCACGTTAATACGAATCGAGTCTTAAAACTTTTTCATCTGATTTATGTTTTCCTTGGTATTCATCTATGGTTATTTTCAAATTTTTAACTTCGCACTTTTATTGATTTAACATGATAGGTTTTGTCTATATTCGTAAATTCAAGAAAAATCCACTTTTTCATGTACTTCGTCAGTGCATTATTTTATTATTCATTTGTAGTTTATGTGCCATTCAGGCATATCGCTTACATATCACCTGTATTACGTATTATGTTTGATTGATTCAAGAAACTGCTTTACTTTTTTATTGTTTTAGAAACAGATTGTTATATGTAGGATCTGTATCTTCAAGTCTGATGCAAATTGTCTCATCTGAATTTTCTACGTGATCGGAATTGTGACTTTCACTGATTTTTTTTCCTTTTTTTTTTGTTTTCTATGAGACGAAAGAGATGGCAGATTAAAAAATTGTGATAAAACTGTGTATCAAAATAGAAAAGTTGACAAACGGGGATTCCTATCTGTTATTTCAAATGAATATGAAATCTTATTTGTATATATTTTCACGCCTATAGCTGTTGATTATATTAACTTGGTCATCTCGTGGAATTCAAACAAGTAACATCAATTATATTTTTTGTTTAGATTGAGATTATTCAATTTGTCTTATGAATGTATTACCAAGTGTAACAAGTGTCAGTTAGGTTTTGAAGTTCTGAGATTTTCTGAATACTTCAAAGCAGTGGTTATGTAGCAGACAAGAAGTTAGACTTCATGTACATGTAAGATATAAAGTTTACAAACCAGAAACAGAATTCCCAGAGATGAAATTTTGCTGTGAGTTATTGGAAGAGATGGAAATAATTTGTCGAAATTGGTCCATTTGACTCCGTAATAGGGACAATTCGGCTCGCAAAAGGTGGTTTTCTTGCAAAAGTTGGTCACATCGCAGTTGAGTTGATTCTTCCTTTTGACGCCTTAATTCTCGAGATTTTCTGGCGGATTCGTTGTTCTTCATTCGACGTTCATGATATGTCTGAAATTTTTAAATGAAATGGAGATTAAATTTTAGTTACAATAATAAATTTACAATTCTATATGTATTTACTTTTGATATACAACTGTCACAAAAACTGACGCTAAGTCCTGTGTGGTACAGAAAGAACGTTAAAAAAAACTGGACTAGCTAAGAAAAAGTGTTACATACCCATATATTCGCAGTGAAGGTTAGATAGGCCTTTTTGTGAAATATACTTACGTTATCTTTCAGGTTTTCAGGAACTAGGATGGGTTTTTTTTTGAGTAATGTCGGGGGCCATGGTGAGGATGAGGTCGAAGGTGTACTGTCGGTATTGAACGACAACGTTGAGAAATGTTGTGCAAAGGAGATAAAATTGCATTGATGAAACTGATTTACTCTCTGTAAGTAATGATATTCTAAATTAGGTTCGATAAAAAAAAAATTTTATTGGTTAATAAACAAAACTTTTCTTTGAGTTACGAAATTGAAATTATTGTCGAGGATAACCTAACCTGTTGGTCGTTTTGCTTGGCAGCTGTCATCGATAATGTTGAATATATATCTGACTGATGCAAATAATTAGACGTGGTTCCAGGCCAGCATATTGACATGATTCCTCTAACTGGTGTTCGTTATTGTTCGGTTGTGTTCCTACTTCTGCATCCACAGCAAACTGAGATTTTGTTTTTTTTTCCTGTCATTCATATAATTCATTTCATAATTACAAGAGTATCTTGTGGTGATAAATTTAGATACAATTAATACAATCAGTCATTAATTTTATTGTTCGTTATTCTAACAACAAAGTGTAAATAAAAACAGTTTTCAAATATCCAGTGCTGAATATAAGTTAAAAAATACAAGTACATTGTATGTTTGAATGAAAATTCTTCTGGAACTTCTAATTTTGCAGTACAAATAGTAAAAGTAAATATAATGACTTATTACAACAATTGTGTTTTACATGGCACAGAAAATCATTCGTTACGAAGTATGAAATTTATAAGAATAGAAATATGAAGTTGATAGATATTGAAGAATGGGAAGACAAATGAGTTTCAAAAATTAAGAGGGAGAGATAAAATGAACTTCTAAATATGACTATTAAGGAGGGATCCTACTTTACATGTTACATGCAGAGTTAAGTAAGGAACATAAAATAAAAATCGAAAAGAAAAAAAGAATAACAGTGCAGCCACAACAGAGAATTCTTCACAAATTTCTTCAGCTATAGAAGGAGGATTTCAACTTCTCCAAAATGATTTTGCTGTATCCTATAGGAAGCAAGGAAAAAAATGCACTAGTAATCAAAAAGCAGTTGGATTGTAATGGCTTTTCAGGACTTAAAATTAATCTTTTCGAAAGGTGAATGAATTGCGTATACATATATATATAGTACGTATAAGGGGTGGTGGGACAAAAGAGCGCGATGACAGTCATGTTTTTTCCTAGAATGAGTTGAAAGATCAGCAGAACCGTCAACTAAAGACGCCTGGAAATGAATTAAGAGCAGGGTAAAGAGTAAATCAATCTGTACGCTATTATCTAAGCAGATGTGTCTTTACGCAATCAGCATTTGGCGGTACGACAGATTTATGGAAATGAGATGAGATCATGTGGCCAGTGTTTTCTAAGCTTGAGCATCATGACGCATTTTTGACCTCGTGTGCTTTGAGGAAAGCCGCAGTTATAGTTGCATCACTTGAATCCTATATTTACCTGCCTCTTATCTATTTATTATCTAACAAACGCTGGGTTTTTCTTTTTTTTGTTCTCGGAAAATAATGTTTCCTTAATACTAAGTATTTTTTTAGATATCAAAAATCAAGCTCAAAATTTACAGATCTCGAGCAGTGTCATTATAGACTAAATAAAAATTTTTGCAGAATTCTAGGCAAACTATAGAAGATACGCAACTCTGTACTTATCGAGTAGTTTTATTTGTTATACCCACTGGAGATTCTTGAACTTTTGCAGAACTTTCTTCCTTATTATAGGTTATTTGTAGATGGGTTACGAATTTTGAAAACTCCAAATGTTCCTTGTGGAATTTGGTGGCAAATTTGTCGAAAGTATAAATGTGTTTGAAAGTATAAATGTAAAAGCAGTGAAAGCAAGAGTGTTTCATAAGGACCTTATAATATTCTGTTTGCTATTAATTTATTGATATTAAATCAAAGTCGTCGAAATAAAATTGGCAACATCAATTAATCAAACAATTTTAGTGCAACTAAATTTTACCTAGTTTCAAAATGCATATATATTATTGTAATGAACAACGCAAAAATGTCAAAAATTGAAATTCAATCGTTTATTTTCTTCTGAAATTCATATGTTGGATTTCTGTAATCTCAATAAGCACCATAGTGGAAATTTTTCAATATTGAAATTGATGGTTCCACATGAGTCGACAAAAAAACCAGAATGATTAGTTAAATAGGATAGTAAATAGTTGTTAGTATAATAAACTTTAATGATGATAAGACAGAAAGGAATCATAATGAAACATAAGAATGAACAACTGCTAGTAATGTGACGTTAATGAGTTGGGAAAATATTGTTTGCGTTATATATGCTATCTTACGTTATATATGCTATCTTAAAGAATGATATTAGTATTTCTTTAGAACTGAGATATATGAGTGTTGTGGTTGAACAGATGTTGACCTGAACTCATTCATATACACGTTAACAATTTTTGAAGTGGAAAAGGAGTTGGCAATGAAATTTTAAACAACAGTTAAAGGAAATAATCGAAGAAATTTCTACATATTACATTTGACTGAAATATTTATCAATATAAAATACTAGTAGCTACTACTTCGAGTGCTGGAATTGGATTTTGTAATTGGATGTACTGTGTAGCACACCAACTTCTTATATTTGGTTGACTTGATCCATTTTGTATGCAATGTTCTGGAATCTTAAAAAATCAGTAGTTTTTTTGAAGAACTCCTACACTACGATTAACATAAGTACAAATATATTTACCTGATCAGATTTGCCAGCATTTTGATTTGGAAATCCCACGAATTCTTATATTCCTGGCAGTCTTTTCGTTATATTGTAAATTATTATTTCGAATCAATTCGAAATTTAAGATCTCCAAATTATGATGAATCAAAGCTAGAGAAAGATCGAAATAATCATTTGATAAATAACGAAAAAAAATGCAATTTAAAAGCCAATTTAAAATCTATTTTTTTTGTAAAGCTATTAGTTTTTTCATGAAAATAAAATCGGAAATTAACGCTTTCAATTTCTATTCATTTTTTATCTCAGTTCCGCCAGCTTTACTCATGAAATGTTAGCACTTATGGCAAAATCAACAAATCCCTGGTTACCTAGCAGCCAACATCACATTGATTGGAATATTTCTACTATCTTAGATATATAAATCCAAAAATTCTGCAGCGAATTCAGATTTTTCATTCCTCGTTATTTTAGGTAAAATCGATCATTTTTAAAATATGGCTGAGCGAGGTGTTTATTTTTATAAACGAATCGCTTTTTGGCGTTAAATTCAGGTATATTTTCTATTTTTACTTCAAATATTGCGGCTAAAATTCCAATTAATCGATTTTTAATTAGTGCTGACTTAGTCCTGCATCACACTGAAACTATATATACAATGTTCAAGTTATTTTGCAGCTTTTAAAGTTCATCAAACTTAAAATTCAGACTGGTCCTGGAGTACAACGAGCCAGTAATTGGTACATTGCAATCATTCGATCATTTTACGGAAAACATCAACGAACAACCTATGTCCACATTGTCTACTATTCCAGTAGAGGACTGTACATTCAGATGATGGCAACAAAAACTTCATTTTAGAAAGAATGAACTTACGGTATCAATATTCCCTCATCTTATTAGTTTTTTGTTTATAAGTTTTTAAAATTTGAACAAATTTTCTACACTTGCTTCATTACAATTGTAAGTTAAATGAATCTTTCAGATATCGCAAACGCAAAGTTGTCCTGAACAAGATAGTACTTATCATAATGAAGTAGCGAGGAGAGTTCAGAAGGAAGGTAGTTGTAATTGAAATTTTTTCCAGAATCATGAACATAACAATTCATTGAAAATTTAATATTTCAACTGCCTGTTCATATGTTCTTGAATTGCAGGCAGCAGAGTGTTTACTCTTGTTGATGGTGAAAAACCTACTGAGATCGGAAAGGTCAGACTTAAAGCTTAAAGAAATCGAAAAGAGTTTATAATTTGTAGCATATACAGTGAATAAAAATGAAAAATATAACAAATTGTACAAACTTTTCGAGAGAAAAAAGGAACCAAAGACGTTAGAGGGACAAATGAAACCAGATAACAAATTCCAGATAACTGCGATGTATACTGACACAGCAGAAAATAGATTAACAAAAAAAATTATGTCCAGAAACAAACGAGTAGGACCGGCAATGTAAGAGGATTACTCTTTTTTTGCACTTTAATTTCATTATTATAACCTAATAACCTATTTATTTCTTATCCTGAAAGCATATTTTAGGATATCACATCGAAGACTAATAATTGATTTACCACATAAGGAACATCAAATGAAAACAAATATAAAGAGCAACAAGCAGATGATGTACATAATGGCCTATTTGGGCCCAGTCCAGGACAACACGTTTGCTTGCACTCCTACTCACTTTACTTATTTATTTTTGGGACTTCTCATAATTTCTTGAAATCTCAACTCATGCAATCATATCTTTTGGAAAAAACAAAGCCAATAGTGTTATGTCATTACAAAAAGCACTCGACTCGGTTAACTTACACTAATTAATCTTTGATCTCACAGGCAAATAAGTGATGAAAGCAACCAGTATGTTTTATGCAAAATGACAGCAAATAAATGGGACAAATATAATCATAGAGCCAGATCTGTTTTCCACAAGTAGCACCATTGAAAGTCGTTATGGTATTTACAAAGCGCGCTTGTCCATCATTAACAATGAAAAATTTGATCGTGTTAATGACGCTAGCTCAGATCCGGTTTTTAGCTTTTATCAATTTTTACTTTCAGTTTATATTAGATTTCGGAAAAAAATTTTCAAATTCTTACGTATCTATAGCATATACATAAACATACACTTGCCGTATAGGCATTCACCAAAGATTGCATGTTTAGTTATGGTTTGAAGAAGAAGAAAGTAGAATCATAAGCGATTTTCCACCAGAAAAAACTATAAAACTCGTTTATCTTATCGATATTGGTAAGTAGGAGGATTCCAAAGTTTAAAAATGTCAACTTGAAAGATTTTAAGCTGAAAAATAATAGGAATTTTCGAAATAATACTATGCTCTCATTCCTTGTATTAAATTGACTTTAGAAATGGAAAACAAATTCAAGCGATAAAGAAAATATATTGCAGAACAAGCGATAAACTTTCCTCACGATGGATTATGCATTGAATATAAAGTAGATCTGCCTTTGCAATGTGCGCTAATCGATATATCTCAGGTTCACAAATGGTCACCAGTTACTGATTCAAGTCCGCAGGGAAAGGTACTTTTTTTAATCCATTATAACTTTCACCAATGCATTCCAAGTTTTTATAAATGATATTTCTTTTAACACTTTTCAAGCTTTTTTATACAAATAGTTGTGATTACTATGCATTCTTCGGAAATAGATTAATTTCAGGATGACGTTGCTGTATTTTCACAACCGGTATGTGTTACATTAATTATCAGAGAAGAGCAACTTTTCGAAAATTTTTACTGGCCCAAGATGATTTTCCGACTTTGCGGGGAAGATTATTGGGGACGCTCCTTTGTGAACGGCTTTGGGCAATTAACGTTGCCTTCTCAACCTGGAAGGTTATTTTTATTTTTTGTCTATTGCTATTCAATAAATATTATGTATTGGATACTTCAATACGTCCAAACATAGGAAACATGACAATCAAATAAAAATCATTTTTTAAATTATCAGCTTCCAGATAAACTTTCAAATTCAGGTTTTCTAGTTACTATTTCAGATATCAATTCGATATAAAATGTTGGCGATATAAGCATAAACATGACAGGAAAAGCAAGCTATTCGAGAACTTCATCTCCGAAATGGCTGATTTCAAAGAGACAGAGCTAGCTTCAATAAGTGAATCTACAACGTACAGGGTAGTAAGATCGTTCTTTCCTAGCACTTACCTGGAATGAAGCGATACGAAACCTATACCAATAAAAACTCGAAATGATGCAGTAATGTTTTTAAAATATGAACAAAGACTAACTTGAATTTAAAGATACGGACAAGTAATAAGATTTCAGGGTTCAATAGCATCTACTATAGGACTTAACGTAATAAATTCCGGAATCCTTAAAATTAACGTACAATGTATTATGCAAAGTCGGGAATTCATGTCACATGAATTCGTTTACAAAATGAAATATGGCGCCTTCATGCGATATGATGGGTAAATCCTTTATCCATTTAAAATTTGGTTATATAATTAATAACTGATAAAGTAATTGATTCTCTTGACGACGGCACTAGCAATTAAGGTAGCAAAGTAAGGAAAGAATTATTTCAGGATGCAATCAGGGATTCACTGGAACATCCTTAAGGTATTATCAAAATTTGAAGAAGCAAGAAGAAATCTTCTCAAGATTCGGAGTCGGCCCATACCCAGTGTTGCTAATAAAATCTCCTAATTTATTCTTGCTTTCATAATAAAATATAAACTTTCGCATCTGCTGGAAGAAAATTTGGAGAAATGGAATATTTTTCATTCTGAAATATATTCAAATATCATATCTGAGATAACTAGAAGATGGGAAATATTTGATCAAAAAAAGCACAAGAAGCTGCAATCTATGTTGAAAATGAAGGAAAAATTTTTAAGATCAATTTAAGTGACATAAAACTAATTAACAAATCATAATTGCATATTTGCTGAAAAATCACCGCAGCTATAAAAAAGAGAAAACTCTATTTTTCAAAAAAAGTTTCTTGATTATAGCTTGATTTTAAGAAGTAAACACCTGGAAAAGGAAACTTAAAACTGCTGCCTGTTAGGTGCGGCGGTGTCTCTTGACTGCACCCAATCATAGCACGATTTCTATTTCCTATATCCAACAATATTACTTACCACCGATGTGCATTCTTTCCATTCCAGGGACCGCAGACTTGCAATCACAATTAAACAAACGGATTATCAGCTTTACTACATTAAATTTTTTTTCATAAGAAAATCATTCCATAATCCCATCATCTGTAGGCCCACTCTACTGAAAATTTGGTTTAATTTCTAGATGACCAGTTCACAAAATTCACAGTTCTTCCCAAATATATGAGATAACTTCTGTGCCTTAGTCACAAAACCAAGTTTTCTTAGGCTAATACTGAATTTTCTGGCTCGAATGGATCATTATAATCTAATTATTCGCAAACTGCGATATCTTACATTATGGTAACAAAAAAATTAGTGCGTCACATATTACAATCTCAATTCATTGTGGTTTATTAGACTGCAAGATTATCTTTCCATTGTGCAATTTGACCTGAAAATATCTGGAGTTTAAAGAAAAAAAAAAACACCAAAAAAATGGCAAAAGCCACTATAGTAATAATGATTTATACTGCATAAACAATAATGAAAACAATAACTGTTGAATATGTTCCACATAAATGTGATGAAATAATTCCGCTGAATATGCTTAAAATTAATATAAATAGAGAATGTTCAAACGAATAAAAAACTCGAAGAGAACAGAGAGTAGGACATACAAAAAAATCTTTTTTTTTATAAACATAAATCAGCGATACTAAAGTACAGAAAGTAACAACCGCAGTAAATAAAAATTGTTTCACATTCACCAATTCAACATTTCATACTACCTGAAAAAGCAAGATCTTGACATTAGTAGCTTGAAGCATCAAAGATTTTCAGCTGAAATTTCAAAATGAACATACTTCAAAACACAATTATTATAACCGACTTCACTTTTTTAACAAACGTGATAAGTACAGACTCGAAATCACAAAATACCATGTTCGCATTTTTCGAAATAATGTCGATCGGCTCCAGCCTACATTATAAGCATGTCTATAACACCCAGAAAGCAAACAGATGTACATTTAAAAATCAGGTCGGAACTGATTAGTTTTATGGATTAAAATATAATAAATCGAGCTTCCTAATTACTATGATCGGTTGATTCAAATCAAACTGACCGAGAATTTTCAAAATTTTTCGACGCATGTAAACTCCTGAAACGTTGAATTATGGATTATGGAAATGAAATAAAATTGGTTTTTAAAGCAATAAGCAGCAGATTGAAGAAAATTTTGAAGGCGAAGTAATTTCAAATGGAGTATAAAAGTTTGCTTTCGTCAATCATAAGTTTAGAAAATCACAACTATGTAAGTTTCAGATTACTTCAAGACAAAAATGCGAATGCAAAACTTTCATTTGAAACTGTCACAGTTGTGAACATTGATAATTTGCCTTAATGTACACCAAACTATTTTATATAATATTTGATAAACAATCAAAAAAGCCGATCGAATCCAAAATCAGTCAATTTTGAATCTATTTCGAGTCCATTTGATAAGGTTTTCAGGCGACCGAAACAGAAAGATCAATTTGCCGTATAGATCCTTAAAAACATTAATGAAAACAAATTATGATGTGGATTTGATAAAAGTTCAAAAATTTCTCAAGATAACTAATATTAGCCATAAACACAGTAATCAATACCTGCTCCAAAACGAAATCTTTAGCTTCGCGAACCAAGTATATATCAAGACATATTTTAAGTAAATGATCTGGATTCGGAATTTCAGAAACCATAACTTCCACACCGGCATTCATGACAAGACCACGTATCATGCGTCCCACTAACATGACTACAGCTAGGTACATTGCGATAATACTGAAAAATAAAAAAAAAAAAAATTAAGGAGTACGTTTATGTGGTTTATCAGTAGTGTATTAACTAACCATGAAATGGTTGAATGTGCAACAAAATAAAAAAAATATTAATCAGTTTAGAAATACAACTTCAACAAGCATATAGCAAGCCACTGTGATTTCAATTTTTCTATTTTCAGTATGTCAGATTTTGAATATTAATATTTGGCATTAAAAAACAGTTCATGAAGCTTTAATTCATGCTGATAAGCTCTGCTTTCTAAAAGAAAAACAATTCGAACTGCGCACCCTCCTTGGACATATTTGCTGACAAATGACGGAAAAACACGATCTACAAATGTAATCATTTGCAGGTACTTTTCCGGACGAATCTCGTATTTGATGTCTTCAAGTGGCAATGTAAGAGCAGCAGTTTCATTGCTCTGAATCAGTGTTGCACACCATATTTTATTTTCCTGAAATAAACCTCACATTCCACGTTTTGATGTTTTTTTGTCTGCAAAATACTTGATCATATTTAAGAATACAAAATGATTTTGAAAGATGAGACACTTACCGCAGTGTGCGTGGTTTTTAGTTCCATGGATATATTGGAAAATGCTTCCCAAGGTTTGGGATTTGACCCACTGATTACATGAAGTAAAGAAGAAGCCGGCTTCACATTTCCTTCATTGGGCATAACTACATATGGTGGCCACACGTTTTGCAACAATATCTATAGATTTGCGTAAAAACATGATCAGCCAACATATTCCAATAACATGAAGGAAAGAATTTAAAAGTATAATAATAGGCATCTCTGTTTCGGAGTTGGATAAAAGATTTGTTAAAACTTACACGATGATTGTACTGACCATCTAAAATTTTGACCAATTCCGTACGTACAGTGGAATTTACAGGTAATGGAATGATTAAAGTATAGAAATGTTGAGTAGGATAATCAGCATGCTTATTGTTAGGGCGTTCGTACGTAAACCTAGAGAAAAACATTTTTTTTTCTACCATAAACTATAAACGATTATTTTTCTTCGATGTAAAAGAAAAAGTTGCGAAAGATAAATTAGAGTGACGTGTTACGCAAGAATGTATAAAAATATTTTATGAAACTGCAGACTGAAGTACCAGAAACTGAAATTCAAAAAAAAACCAATTAAAAAAAGCTAACGAACAACCTTAACTAAACTATTCAACTTTCTATTCTTCATTTATAAAATGTTTCAAATGTCTTCGTTCGTAATTATTTTCTTCGCTAATTATCAAATTTATTGAATGCTGTCCATAAACCACGATAATTGAATTTCCAGAAAAGGAAAAAATCACGAAAAATTACTTTATTATAACATTCAATTTTTTTGTTCCTTCTTTGAGTTCATTTCATAGCAACCATTGCATCGCTCGAAATAAGCCATGGAACGTGTGATTCAGGACGGAAACGCACTTTCTAGAAGCATCTGGGAATTTTTTTCTTTGCTTAAGCACAAGAACCAGATATTAAAAAATAATAATAAATACGATGCTCGTTTCCTTTATTTTCAAATCAAAAACAATAATAAATAAGGGTGAAAAAATGCAGCTTTATACAATATCTTCTAAGAAGGATACTAAACTTTGGTTTGCACACCACACTTTGTATTCAGATGATCTCACCATAACAGAGAAAAATTTCAAACTCCGGCTGTATAACAACGAAATTTTAATGAAAATTCAGTTAGGCAATAAAAAATCATTAATGGAAAATTTCTCACAATTTAATGATGAAATTTGTTTTCTATACAATGTAGGAAAATTTTTATGGACACCCCTTAATGCAATTCTTTGCCCGTTTATGACTTTTCCCTATGAAAATCAGTTGCAACATTAGTGCAGCAAAGGACATTTGCAGGATAATGAAATGGAAAAAAAAAACTACACTCCCCAATAATCGTAAGATTTTTTTGGTATTGAAATTAGTAAAGCATAATGTGATTGTTTTTTTTTTTTTTTAAATGGAGATATCATTCATTAAAAGTCGTCAGTCCATTTAAGTGCATTTTTCTCGACTGAATAAAACTGTGTATTACCCACACCCGAAATATCTTTGATATCTCATTTCACACACAATTAGACAGAACATTTTTGGCCTAATAGACCATTTCTTATCAAAATTAGCATATAAAAAGCATCGATTTAAGAGCTTTAGAGTGGAAATTATGCGGTCATTATTCTTGCAGTTTCCTTCATTCGATACAGTTTGATTGCGATTGCAAAGTATGTGTATTAAACGCTGGGAAAGGTGAGGCTGGTATATTGCAAATTCTTAATTCAGGATTATTATTAATGTCTGCAAATGCTGTATACTGTGAAACTAATACAAATGAAATGATATATCAATAAAAAGTTCTTCCTTTTCTCATGTGAACTTTTTATGGACTTGTAACTGAACTAATTTTTGCATATTGCGATCATTATGTAAAGAGCAAAGCACGAGCAACTCCATTACGCGCATTGATACTTACCCAGTGCATAGTAAGAAGTACCAATCCCGCGGAAGCATTATACATAAAGCAAGTGAAGCAAATCAAGTGTAGATTAAACAGAACTTACCAGGATGCTTTCCGGATTATATTCTCTGATAAATGCAACAGCATGACGAGCCCTTAATATCGACTCAGTATCTGAGGAAGCATAGTGCTCAGAGAAAGCATTTTGCAATTTGAAATATTCAGCATCAGTCAAGAATTCCAATTCAGTACCCTGAGCTTCTATGGTGAACATAGACTGGAATCAAATTATTTAGCATCATAAAAATTACCGAGTCAAACAATTCCTTTTAATTCATAAAAATAATGCGCAATCCCAATAGTTCGTCATATTCAAACTTGTACTGAAATTCCTTAACAAAAGATGTAGTGATTATTCCTAATTTCTCATTAAAAAAATATCTTAAAATTAAATCTCATTCTTCTCTACTGCCATAAAACCTTACGGGATAGCCTTCGATCCCAATGGTCAACATAACATTATTCGGTGGCAACACAATACCAATTCTATTGAGTAGCGAAAAAGATAACAGAGGCAGCCAAATAAAAAGAATAAGACCCAAAATTATTGGCACACCCATCAAATATTTGATAACAGCACCTTTAGCTACACCTCTTGGAGTCGGAAAGTTCTAAAAAGTCATTTAAATTCATCAAAAAAATTGAAATAAAGACAATTTGTGAATAGTTGGTGAATGAACTAAAATAAATTTAGACAAAAAACAAAACGTTAGATAATGTAAAATAAAAAATATAAAAATGTAAGATCCAATACGCAAATATCACATAACATTAATAACTAACCCTCTCATAGGTCCTAGCACATTTCAAATTGTAAATAATTGCATAAAAGTTCTCCATGTTGAAAAAATCAAACAGCGGCATAGAGGTGTCAACCCAAGTCCAATCAGTGACTGTCCGCAGTTCGAATAGGAATGGAACGGCCATAAATCTGGAAACAACACTTTGCTCTAATTAAAAAAAAAAAAAAAAAATTTATTTCCTAATGCTCGCATTAAACCTGACGTTGCGTTTTAAATAAAAATTTAGTAACATTTGAGAAGAAGGCAAGATTTATTCATTCACCGAGTTTTGAACAAGCCAAACAAACAAAATTAAGACTAAAAAATCCAAGAATTCATTTATCCAACAAGTCAATCAATTGAATAAAATTCCTCAAAGCAAACACTGATAGTTTCTGTCTAATCAATGAATGACGATATCATTGAGGAATGAGATGTTTGAATGATTTCTTAATTAACTTGGTCATAAAAATAGCTTACAATTTGAAGAAGACCATATTCGCAAGGCCATACGCATGTGTTATAAGATTCCCCGCACATAATGTCGGATATCCATTACGGATTTGCCAGGCAGAAATTAAAAGATATATACATTTAATGAAGTATAGAAATTGTGCAGTTTTATTGAGCCAAGAAGGTCTGAAATTCTTTTAAACGGAGCTTAAGTATTAATCCTTCAATAAAGACTACGAAATATGATGCAAATCTGCATACATCTAACATTAGGTTTGTTGAAAAGACAAGAAGAAACATATTCATATGAGGTTAGTTTATCTCAAGATATCTATGAAATGCTTAATAATTGGAAGAATAGAACCGTACTGTTTGATTATGATAATTTTTTCTTTTTTTTATTCGCTTAAAACTTGAAGTTATCAAACTGAAAATATTTAATCAACTGACTTGTAAGTTATCCGTGGCAGAACGAAGAAAATCCAAACATGGAGGAAAACAACTATAATTAATTGATATAAAAATTTGCATTTTACAGCTTTCCGAAGATAGAAAGCCCGGTCGATGATAATCATCAATGATATTACAATAAGCATCAATACAAATGTTATGGGAACACGATTCGACTGAAAAATATGTTTAAGTGAATTAAATAATTAAGTTTATATTCTGTCAATCTTCTGCGGATTTCAAAAAAAAGATCAGTGATTTGAAAATATCTTCGAAAATATTACGCTGATATCTCGTACAACGTTTCCAGTACCGCTGTAGTCAAAGGAAGAGAAGCCAAGGGATACTATGAAAAAACATAATAGATCCATCAAGAACATGAATGGATATAAGTCTTTTATGTATCGAACTGTTGGATTGAAAAGAACATTGAAGAAATGCTTGATGCGTTTAATGTGCATAACTGCAATTTTTAACCTGAGATGATATCACAGAATACTTTTATGACTAAAATTTCATAAACTTCAATTCAGAAAGAAAGACAAATTGAGAAAATTTACCTTCTTTAGTCATCGGTGCGATGTCCAAATTAGCCTAAAATTTACTTGAGGTGTCACAAAGTATAATAAGACACTTTTCATTGTTCATCTTTAAAAAAAAAAAAAACAAATATTTCATGTTCTATAAACGAAACATACATTTGTCTGAGATGCACTCGACAAATTCGTATCAGCAGGATTGTTTATCTGTATGAGAGGAACAGACGATCTAAACATATCATTCGTTTCCTTCCATAAACCCAATCTTCGAAGCATATATCGATGGAAAAAGAGAGCTGAAAATGGTGATACATTAAAATCGAAATATTCTGCCGATTTGAATAATCCTGTTTCTTCAAAAAAAAAAAAATTTTAAAATATACCAACAAGTAAGGCGATATCCCAAAAAGCATAATAATCCGTCTTTCGAATGCCCAGAATACCGGGTACATATTCGATAGAATTAGCAGCTTTGATGATATTGGCTGTACTGTTAAATGAGAAGAAACCAAACTGTGCAATAAATTTAATTACTACTACCAGTTCCGTATAAGTTATCATTACAATCTGGAAATTACAATTAAAAATTTGTTTCGTCAAATTTTAAATTGTGTTTGAATAAAATATTAATACAAATAGGCAGTTACGAATATGACAAAATAAGACAAAACTGGAAAAAGGGAATTAAAAAAAATCACCCAAAATATTTCTGTCGGACGTGGATTTGTTAAGGAACCCCAAAAGAAAATGAGAAGAGGTAATGGTAATGAAATGATGCCAGCACATCGAGCATGGTTGATTATAGCTAGAAGATAACAAATGACATCAGTATGAGCAGTAATGCAATACCCAGCTGCAGTTAAGAAGCGTAAAAACACATTCTGCTGTTGCCAACGATTTTCTACTTCACTTTCCAATCTTGAAATAAAAGTCATAATTTCACAACGTGAATTAAGCTGAAAGCTTTAAGTATAACACATAACTGCTGACTTTTCTGCCCATTATCCTATTGCAAAGAAACCTTTGCTATGTACCGCAAATCACATCACGACGCAACGGAAATGATGCCATAACTCAATATCGAATCACTCATACCAAAAATAAATCAAGCAATTTGCATGCTATTAACTAAATATTGACCGATACACAAATCTTCGTCTTTAAGTACCGATTAAGCAAAAAAAAAAAAAAAAAAAAAGATTAAAAGTCATATATGATACCGAAGGCTTTGTAAGTTAAAAGATTCTACTACGAAAGATTTCTATGAAGAGCAAAATTTTAACAAAAATCAAAACAACCGTTCAATGTCATTTTCGCTTGTAACACAGCACAAATTTTGTTGATTAAATTCCTGTCGAACATCAAGTACTGATCTGGAAGCATCCATCAGTGGCTAAAATAATACTCATGGGATTCATAAATAAAAAAAAAAAAAAAACTTCCATACAAATCGACCAAAAGAAGCAAAAAATAATACTCTCATCGAGAAGTCCCTGTAATCCGACATAAAATTTTCGCTTTTTTTTCTTAATGATAATATCATCTACCAGGAGAAATCCAAGTTGTAAAATCTCAGTTCTTCAAACCCGAATCTCTTGAGTTCGAAAATTTTATTCAGCAAAATACATGAATTTATGTCTGTATTACGATAACTGACTTTAACAGGTACTCGATATTTGAGCAGTCCATTGGATGTTCCAAAGGCGAAGCTTCTTGATTTTTCATAAAGGCGTGAAATATCATGTAGCTCTTAATTCTAATACGATAAGCAGTTCATACTACAGAACAAAAACAATAAACGATCAATTTTTCCAGACTGACTATTGCAACCTTCAAGATAATCTCTTCAACATCTAACAGGAAAAAAATCAGTTTTAACTTTTGTAAAATTAAAATTTAAAAGAATAGTTTCTCCAGAATCTAACTAACTCTTAACCAACATTGATCAAAAATTTGAAAAGGATGTCTAAAAAGTGTAAAGAGATGAACTAAGAATAACAGTTTTTCAAAAGCTATAGTACGGGTACCTGCTTCAGTCTTTCTTTTAGTTTCTCTTTTTCTTTCCCAAGAACATAAGCAACATATCGATGTTCACGAGATCTACGGTTAAGAAACGCGGCAAACCACCCGAGAGTAGAAGTAAACATCTTCTGCAAGAAACGTAAGCCTGCTACAATTTGTCCGTCTGAAAACTCCAAGATTAGAATTACAATAACAAAAATAAAAATTTCCCAAAATTTAGAGCTGTTATAACCAAAATGGGACAAATAAAATTCAACTGCACAATTAATATGAGATTATCAGGTATTTTACTATCATAGTAAAATTGCACAACGGGAAAGGATTACATAGCAAAATTCCAAAAAATTTAAAAGAATGCTGATTGTTGGAGACCCATTTATGCTACAACAGCAACATCCTCATAAATATTAGAAATTAGCAGGGAAAATACCAGATTTCGGTTCTTTATCAATTGATAATTCCGTCAATGCTGTCTCTCGTTGCGATGATTTCATTTCGTCTGAAACAGCTTTGATCATACGCTTTTCTTCATCAGTTTCAATTCCTTCAGCCGAATCAACAGCATCTAAAGTTTTGGCCAAATCAAGATCATGTTGCATTGCTGTATGCATCAGCTGAAATTCCAACTGTAAGCTGAAAAAATATAAAGAATGCAATATGAATTAAAATATATGCTTGCCAAAACTTACACAGCTGCAAATACTAGTATCTTCGACTTGGTTCGCCATTTTTTTGAGGGATAAATTTCAATGCATAATCAACTGACCTGAGTAGGATCCAATTTGTTAAAATCACTAGCTCCTAGTGTTACTTCTGGAACAGATGTTTCTAATGGTTCATCCAGTGCATCCTCTGATGGATCATATTCGAACATATAATAATCACCGGCTCTTTTGGCTGAAAATATAAGTCCAGAATTTGTGTTCTATTATAGCTTCTGTGAAAAACATGTAAATTGGCTTTGAAAATAGTCATTTTCGTCAAGATATTTGTTGGTTCTGAAGTGGGTTCTCCCATCCTGCCTTCATTTCAAAAAATTCAAAAGGAGGATGTGCAACGCCGACAAAAGTATTTCGAGATAAAGAAAAACATTCAAGTAATACTAAACATGAAAGAAGTCACAGTATTTGCTCCAAGAATAATGTTTAACAGATGTGTTGAATCAGTCAAAAAACTGGAGTAAAAATGAACTGGTTTAATAAGTTAACACTGTCAATCTTAAGTGAAAAATTTCTGCTGTTAGAAACATGACTAAGTAAATAACAAACAAACTATGTTTGTAGAATGATTTTTTTTTTGAATAAATCAAGCATTCGGTAGTCAAAATATTCACGTGGATCAATCAGCTTACACCAAAACTAAGATTGTCTGGATTATGCGTTTCGGTTTCTGGACATGCCGAATACAATAAGTTTGTAAAGAATAAAACACTGGCAGAAACGTGGAGAAATGAAATGTAGTTCGAAAAAAAAGTACATTTACATCACGTATGCTTCAAATGTTCTTGTGACACAATGAATTTGCAAAGATAATAACAAAAAATTCTTCTAAAGAAATAGCAACGGCAACTGAAAAGGACTGCAAAAACTATAAAATTGCTGAATGAAGTTTTCTCAAATTTTCGTGTCGACCTTCTAATTCCTAGTATATTGAAACACATGATTCTATTTAACTTCAAAACTTATGATACTGGTGAACAAATACAGAGACAATGATGAATCCGGCAATGTTGGAAATTTAACGCATGAATTTCTGAAGAAAAAAAATTGATGAAGACAAAAAACAACTAAAGAATCCGCTTTCAAATATAAGAATGACAGACTGGAAGTTAAACTAGAAATTTCGTAAAACTGTTAGGTGCAAGCAGTAGTAAAAATCTAACTTAAAATCGATAGATACTGAAAATCGAAACTGCTCTTGGAGCAGCAATTCAAGTCCTTGAAGGCAAGAAAAAATTAGAGTAAAGGAAGACAGGAACTCTGCTCCTCAAATTCCTATAGTAGACGACTTTCATTCGAAAATTCAAAATTTTTGAGAATATTTTAAGCAGCGAAATTACTATTTAATAGAAAGAATATAATAAAACTAATTTAACTTCCGAGAACATAGGTCAAAATAATATTACATCTCGAAATCTATGTTTCCAACTGAAATTACAACTCTGGAAGATCTGTATACTAAAACCGAGTACAAAAATTCAATCCAGATACTCGAGTTTCATTCAATCCAGAAAACTTACGTAAAAACCGAAAAAAAATTTTGCGGAAAATAGCATACCTTGGCCATAGGTTTGCGATACAAAAGCGCCAGCTTTGCTTAGCCGTTTTTCACAGTCTTTACGAATTTGGTCCGTACGCATTTTAATATTTTTGAATTTCTTCTCTTGTTGTTTTTTCTGTTCTACCATTTCCCTCTCAATAAGTTGGTCTTGAAGAACCGCCCCACTGGAAAGAAAGGAAAAAGTTCAAATGAATTAAAATGGAATCTAATTTGAATCAATTAAATTAAACATGAAATGCTCCATTACATTTCAAAATGACACATTACCGATTCATTAGCACGGCTTCAGATCGATATTCAACCACACAGTGTTGGAAATACCATGAATTAAAGACACGAAGTTGCAATAGTAATAAGCCAAAAGCAAATGTGTCAAATCCTATTTGTGTTTCTGACTTTGGCACTACGCATTTTCGGTCGAATTCTTGTTCTAAAATAAAATAATATACTTTAGCAAAAATCATTTCAAAAATTTCGAATTCGCACATTTGAATTTAATAACTTACGTTCGCTGGGTAAGTAATAGTTGCTTATCCTGCTAGGAATTATGTTCACACAAACAATGCTGAACAGCTGGCGAATGCAACAAAGGTTTGCTTCTATTAGCATGTGAACAAAAACACATGCAAAAACCTAAAATCCACATTAGTTTCAAAATCTACATTAGCAGCTTCAAAGTTTCTAATAAAGAAAAAAATTCCGAAATCTGTTCAGAAATGTCCAGTAAAAATCAATCTTTACATGTGACGATAGAGCAAACATAGCTAAGAACTATGGAGACGTTTCATTTCATCAACTATCCAGCTGCTAGAATGCTGATATATGCATGCAGTATTTTATGCAAGATACCCCAATGACAAGGTGTGAATGCCGGAAATCAACAATATTTTTAGATAATAGATAATACTCTATTTTTAGCTATAATGATTAAATGAAAATATTTCTAAATTTTACAGATTAATTAGTATTCCGACATATAGTAACTGTCAAGAATCTCCAATCAAATCTAATATTTATTATGGACGCGACCTCTAAAAATTACATAGTACTTATAAGATGAACGTAACAACCACCATTTTCTCCATGAAATCACTACCGGAATAATATCTATATTAACATCAGCAAAACATCTTCAAGATATGTATAGCGTCGCTGACTAAAGAAGTCGGTTAATTTTTAACAAACAACTTTTAGAAATCATTTGTTAAGTTGTATTGATCGTAAATTGCAGCTTTTTTCTTTTCAGGAAAAGCACTAAATTGTATGCTCTAATTTCACAATGACAAAAAATGAATGTAAGAGTGAAACGATACATCGATAGTGCAAAATTAGCGAATATATACGGCAACATATAGCTCGAAAAGACACCGGTAAATGAAACAAACGAACGATATCTACATTTTTTTAAGACCGTTGTTCGACTGTACAGCAAGAATTCCTTGCTGCCCTTTAAGCTTCTGACGATTATACTTTTAAAGTATACTTTAACTTCTGTACTGAAATTTGAAATTTGAGTTTAATTATTACATTTGATAATATTTGAGATTGTGTTCGGAAGAAATTTCTTCAGTTTTGAAAAGAGTTTTAAAATTATCAGGCTTTTTTTTTTAAAGCAGAGAAGCTACACGAGCTCGATTATAAATAAGAATAAAGACGGAAGCAATCGAAGTTTTGTCCATAAATTTCTCATAGTAATAAAGATTCTGGACTTTACGCACAGTAAATGAAAATTCAAGGCTGACCAAAACAGAAGAATATTGGTGGAAACTTAAATATATCACAGTTCGAAGACTAGGAAAGTATTGCTTTGATGCATTTTCATAGTGGTAATCTTAAAAACAGAGAATAGACATCGTTTCAATAATTAGTAGACTTATAATTTTTTTACACACAGAAGAAATTGTATGTTCCACAAGAATCTATCTGCACTACTTTGAGGGCCTTTCAATTAACAGGTTTTTTCTTCAGTTAGGCCTTTTATTTAAAAGATGAAAAAATTTGTAATAATGATGGTACCCAAAATTTTTCAAAAAAGTAAAGAAAAAAAAATTCTCGCCATCAGCTTTCATTAGTACCTAACTGATAAGTCAAACTGATATAAAATCGTCGAGCTGCTAAATATCCGCATTTCGTGAAGAAAATGTTCGTGAAAAATGTGGTTGCTGTAAACAATCGTGTGATACAAACGAAATTCTACATGAATCTGATGAGAGAAGTTGAGCAAATCATAAAGAATGTTGGTATGTTTAAGACTGATGAAGATTGATAGCTTTAACCTAGAAGTATGTTAACTTCTGTTCTATTTAACACCGTGTTTCAATAAAAATATAGATACGCACCAGGATTTAATAAGATACAAGATTAATGATGCAGTCAATTTCCCTGAAAACAGCAACAAACCCTATCCTTGTATCTACAGTAAAAGAGTGACAAAACTGGAATTCTAAATCTATTCAGAACTACGTCGAATATAATTGAAATTACGAGAAATACGATTGCTGAGCACGATATGCTTTTCTCTCTGACATGTGTAAAATGTACAATAGGAAATGGAGGCAAACGGCCCACAATGGATAAATTTAACTAAGTCATTCGTAATTTTTTTTGATGTGCTGTCACATTTCAGTAACTCTAAGATCATGCCGGCCAAATCCCGAGTGATTTTTGTGGGATTCAGAAATGCATTATGAAATCCAGAAATACTTACTTGCAAAAAAATTTTGCAAAACATAACAAATACTGTGTAGTATAGGAGTAAATTCCATCGTCTAAGGGTCTTGCGATAATCTGGCATAACATATAAACTTGTTCCTTGCCAAAGTATCCAAAATGCCAAAATAATATAACCAAGAGCAAATAAAGATACTCCACCCAGACCAGCTACTAATACCATTACAATAGTTATCCAGTGCCCATACATAAAGATAATTATTTTCAAAAAATCAACACAGCTCCTGTAAAAACTTTAATAAACAATGCATGTTGTTAATCAATACCAACTTCTAAGAAATTTAATTTAAAAAATTTCGAAACAGAATACTGACTGCTGTTTGGCAATAAAATCATATGTTGGATTGTCCCGTCTTAGATCACTGCGCGCGCTATTAGCATAAATGGACTCATTACTGCCTGCTGGTGAACTACTTTCATTTCGAAAAGCGTACTCCTGAAATGTAGGGAAAGGAAATTTGAAGACTGAATTCTAAAAATCTTGATATTAGTAGGAATAATATTTACCTGACAAGCAACCATCAGCAGTAGGAAGAAATCGGCCACTGACTTTTTTGCATCTAACTCAAAGCGATAACTTGCCAAATCCAACCAAAATATCAAATTATCATTTTGCAACGGATTCGATAACCACCGACTCCATGGATAATCTGCAGAGTCCTCCAATCCATAAGAAGAAAAAACACGATTTTTTTTTTATATTTTCTCAAAACAATTTCGAAGATGAGAATGATGGGATTACAAGAAAGCAGCAAATTTTAGAAAATGATGTCGGAAAACCCCCCCAAAAAAAAGCGAAAAAAAAATCCCTAACTGAATGGCATTAGCTTAAAACTACAAAATATATTATTAAAAAATAAAAATCATTTCAATATTTCCAATAACTATTTGAAACAGTATAGTTAGTGGAAGTACATACCAAGACAGAGGGATGGTGGCAAGCCAACGTAGAAGGCATACTGTAAGGGAAACAATACAGCAAGATAAAGAAGAAACACAGGCCATAAATATCGACATGTTACACGGGAACTGAACACGAATACCATTAACCAAATAAGAAGAAGCGATGCCAGAAAATCCATTCGTATCCATGCCACCACGACCATCATCATCATTGAGAACTTCAATTTTTAAACTTTACTCATATGGGTGGGTGTACATGAAATACAAGGTTGTATGTTGGTATTAGGTTGAAATATGTCAAAATAAAAATTAAACACCTCCAAACCGAATTTGTAGAATCCATAATTGAAGAAGAATTTGATCATATTAATCAGATTAGCATCCCAAATGTTGGGATTTGCTTCCGGAAACACCAACCCACGAGGTGGAGTACTTGTCCCGGATACTAACCGTTTATGTTGCTGGCGATAGATAACAATGGCTTGCAATGCTAGTGCTAATAAAGCAGTTATTAAACCCTGCAAAAGAAAAATGGCAAAACCATACAAAATCGTATGTTTGAAAAACAACGATAACATCGTAAGTTTAATAGTAATGCACAAACTTTCGGGACTTTTGATTCATGATTACGTGGAATTCAACAAAATTTCTACTTACACCGACATAGTTTCCAATAACCGGTACTTTCCGAAAACCAAGCCAATATGCAGTAGCATCTAAGGTGTATTCAGATGAATTGCACATCAACTCTTCCGAATACACTGGTAATGGTTTTTCCACCAGAAAATGCATCTGTAAATTTTCAATTTTTTGAGACGAAATATATATTTTAATAAACATATTGACGCATTCTGCAAATTCAGAAAAAAAAGAAAAAAAGAAAAGCAACCTGGTAAACCATTCTAATCGTGATAAATGCTGATATAAATAAACATAACAACAAAGAAAGAGTCGATGAAATTGCCGGAATACAAACAGAAATACTAGTTAAAATGATTAACGCTAAATTAAGCGCGCATATCTGCAAAAGTATAAATTCTAGATGGAAGAAAGATTTTCAGTATTTGAAAATGTTTTTTATTTGAGTATCAAAAATCCAAACAGTATACATAAAAGCATTTGCTAATGAAATAAAAATTATTTCAAAAAAAGCTGTTGATACGAATAGTTCCTTGGGTAATAACAGTTAAGAAAAACTGCTCTACCAAAATTTAAAAGATATTGTAAACTACGGTTATCTTAATTTTTGATGGTAAATTCAATAAGTTCTAGATAATGAATTTACGTCATTGACAGCAACAATAACTAATATAAACATGACAAGCTTGGCCACATGAGTTTCTGCAATGTTCCATAACGCTTCTCTCGCACATTCTGCGATATACTTCATTTTAGCGTAAAAACTCTCTTGTTCTGCAACAAATAAGTCTGCATATGTGAAAGCGAACTTCAGCATACTTATTGAAACTCGATTTACTATACTCTTAAAAATTCTACATCTGAGAAATAACTCATATATGGCGACAAAATAAATTTCAGTTGCAACTTTAAAAGCCTTTAAAACATCTTGAATTTTAAAAACTAATAACAGAGAAGAAAAAAAATGATTAGATGTTAAGACATATTAAAAGAGAGATTCACTAATGACAGAATATTTCTATAACGGCAGCAACCAAATAGTTAAGCACAACATTTATTTGCTCATACTATAAAAATCATATACGATGCAAATTTATGACCACTTAAATTAGTGAGATTCGAATTTTCAACTAAGAGAAAGACTACCGAAAATTATCATCAGAATACTGTAATAAAAAAGAACAAAAAAAAAGGATTTATTAACTACAGTGTGCATATAATTCAATAAATCTCTCATGATTACTACAAAACTGAAACACACTAGAATATTACTATAGAGCAGAGTTTCACAACTCGTCGACAAAATTATACTAATATAAAATTAACGAGACAGAGAACATGAAGACTTGGAGTAAAACATTGTGAGTTAGAAGAAATTGCTCGAAAAAAATAAGTCAAAAGGAAAATGTAGATTTGAACTTTAGAAATTTGAAATAAAACCAGTGATTCAGTGGTTCAAGAAAAGGTCAACCATCATACGTAATACTTATTGCACGGAAATATTTTAAAGACAATTAGCTTTAACTAATTCATTACCCGCTGGAAAAATACATAGCAAGGAACTGAGTTACAATATTATAGATGCAGAGTCCGTGCTTAACATAGCTTGTGAGGTTGAAGAACCTACAATTATAACCATCAAGCACAATAACCTATGCGGTACTGCTGTTGTAGCAGTCAGTTATGAATTATTATCACGAACAAAATTTTTCATTTGCATGCGCTTTCGTACTGCATTTCAAACTTACTTAAAAATCAAACTTAAAAGCCGGAATTCACATCCTCATAAAATCAAAAATCACAAATAAACTTCTAAAGACATACGTCTAAAGTCAAGTACACTAATATTTAAACAGTTAACTACTAAAAATTACTTTAAAAACTGCAAAACAGAACAGAATATTAAGTAATAAAGAAAAAAACAATTATTTAATCACGGAATAAAGTCGCTAGATGAAAGCATGCAAATAGAGCTACGAGAAATTCATGCAGGGAAAAATTTATATACGACATGCACAAAATTATGATAAGGAATTTAAATTTCCTCAATTAGAAAGAGAAAAAGTGAAAACGTTTAAACCATGAAAACCTTGAAAAAAATGCCAAAAATCACGGGGAATGCAAATAAAGCAAAAAAAGGAAGAAAAAAAAAACCACGCAAATATTTTGAAAATGGATCTGAGAAATTTTAATAATGTTGCTGGTTCGAATTCTGGAAACTATGACAATGATGGTATACATCACACAACTTACAACACCATCGACAAGAATGATACTCGAATGAAAACAGAAGTATGACGTTAGGATCGAATCAAGTAAACAGAAATAAGAAAATTTTAGACAAAATAAACATTTAAATGATCAAATTCAATCCTGATAACTTGACAAAAAAAAAAAACTAAACAACTTGACGGAAAAAACTAAACAATACCAATTAAAAAGACAACTAAATTCGAATTAGTGACATGAAACTGGGAAAATTTCAAGAAAAATTGAGAATCATTTCAGAAAAGAAGTTTTTGAAAAAAAAAAATTATTGCAAGTTTCAAATATTTATATTCAGTTGATTCGTCTTAGGAAAACCATTAAAATTATGATAATACAACACGAAGAAATCTGTATGAAATGTGGTACATAAACTTTATCAAAAAACAACTTACCATCAGAAGCTTCTGCATCTGTATCAGTAGCAGTAGCACTGGAAACAGCCGAAATGAAAGGACACCAAAGATCATAAAAAAATTTCATGTGCAACATGGTCACTATGAAAAGTGAAATTGGTCCAATCAAATGAATTAACAAAATTCTGAAAATGAATGCTTAAACATTGTATATAAAATACCAGTAAAGCAAAATGACAATTAAATGATAAAAGAGTATTAAAATTAAACGGAAAAAATATCTAAAAGATGAATTCCGATTACAGGATCAAATTTCAAATAAAAATATGAAAGAATCTGGAACTGAAATATATGTGGTTTGTCGCAAGACGTTCTTACCTTTTATCGCCTTCTTCTTTGTAATTGACTAAGCCTATATCATGATTCCAGGCATCATTAAGTCCTGTCGCTTTCTGCCAAATCGATGGTATTGGTGGGAACTGATAACAGTACAGAACTATTATCACAAATGATGTGTATATAGCCAGGAATGAAAAGTAACTATACAACAGACGCCATAAGCAGCCAAAAGAAGACTGAAAAAATTATGTCACAATAAATTCAGTTGAATGCTTCTACGAAATAAGAATTGGAAAGAATGCAAAACCCCTTAAAAATTCATTCCCATAAAGTTCGAAAAAATAAATAAACTTAAACTAACAAAAATTACTTGAATAATAAAATTAATGCAGAATTTATTTAAAACGTGATTATCAAGGACTCGGAACTGAAACTTGAAAAACGATGTATTACTTAATAGTAAACTAACAAATTAAACAGATTAAGAACAGTACTTTTATTTTCTTATACGATACGTCTGGTCCAAGCCAAAATCAGTACATGACTATGAAATTTAATATCGTATATTATTGCTTTATTCCACTTAATCTTAGTTTTGCCTTTTTAAGAAACTCTTTTCAATGAACTATACATCGAATTTTACACCCCCACTTCCACTTAAATAAGAAAATCATTAATTTGCACTGCAACAATCTATAAAAATGTCCATCAACTGTGAAAAAAAAGAAAAAAAAAAACGCTCGGAACACAAGTATATCATATGCAACTTTTGTGAGTGAGTCATCTACAGTGTTTAAGAGTAAAATACTCCTTTCAATTCTTCGATTAAGAGAAAATTTCTGTACATACAAAAAAATTAATAGAAACTGAATAGTAATATTTAATTTTTTAATTGAGAAAATCAGAATTAACTTTAAATTTAAACGAAGCAAATTTTGAGTTAATGACATCATAACCCCACTTTGTTAGCAAAAAAAGAGAAAAACAAACCAGCAACAGGATAATTAACACACTGAATGATATGAAAAAACCAACAGTGTACAGAACTGGTGGTGAATAGACCGGAATAATGAGCAAAACAAGACTGACAACAAAAACCCAATATTTCGCAACGACTCTGACACCCATTAATGCACTCTGGAACAACAAATAAATAAATAATCATTATTATTCGCAAATAAATTAATTAAATATCAAGCTTAATGAATAACTTTTACTTCTAGATCTGTAAGTCTAATCTGAAAGCTGTTTCTACAAAAGGGAATCAAAATTTTAATGCAAGTCATTCTCAAAATAAAGCAACAAAGTATCAAAATAAATGTAAAAAATCAGAGTGCAAAAGATGCAAAATATCAAAAACCAGCAATAATAATGTAGTAAGGCACTTCAGTAAGAGAAATGATACAGGTCAGAGTGAATAAAGACAATATAGTAACGACTATTAAACTATGTTTCAAATTTACAACAAAATTTGTCACATTCATACTCTTATTGCTTGATAAATTTATGTGCTTCATATAAAAATTATAAGTTTCAAGAAAGAACCAAGCTAACCAGCAAAACTTACTTGAAATAAGGCTGTATCAAAACCAGATATACCGAAACAACCAGTTGTTGCGTAGATACCACATATTTGTTCTTGCTCATTAGCTCTGGCTGAACGGTTGTATTTTTCACGACGATATAATCGGACTAATGCAAACAGCGGTAGACTTAATAAACCCTGAAAGAGAATAAACTATCGCATCCGCATATTGTACAGTATATTTAATTGTCATAGATGTCACACATCATCAAACGATATCAATCGAATGCAGGAGTTAAAACCATAAAAACAAATCAATGTATAAAAACAAATAAATGTCTTCGAAATTCAAGGCAGAACAGCCAGTATCTGTTACTAGAAAACATAAACCACTGATAATGTTCTTTACTTTCTCTGCAAAGACTACAAAAAATGTAAAATTCTTCACCATTTTGACGATAATAATAGATCTTCCTGCTTTCTACAAAAACGAAAAATATTTTTTTCGCCTCTTCTACCAGATTTTGCTTCTTCTCCTCCACGACAAATTAAAAAAAAAAAATAAGTAAAAAATTATCAATCCAGTACAATCAACAGTCAGTTTCTACATTTCAATCAGGATCATGCATGAACAGCCATGCTTTTGTTTGTTTTATCTCTTCCGACGACTCTCTTCGCTTCAACTCTGATGTCCTTCTGCGAAAGTTCTGTCTTACAATCATTTTTTATTTGCTTATATATTGTTTTGGTATTTATTATACAGGGACGCATGAAATAAATTTTTGACACTGATTAAATGATTCAGCACTACACTTAGTCTCCTACTATTGTCAGACGCAATCATTCACTGAAGGTTACTAACTTATTTCATCATTTTTCACAGACTGTTGACGCACGGAAAACGTTCTTCTAAACACACAAAAAGCAAATTTTCACTAAAAGAGAAAACTTGAAGAATATATACAAAGGAATGTATTCTTCTAAACAAACAAAGAGCAAACTTTCGTTAAAAGAGTAATGAATGCTGCAGTTCGACTGGCCGCGAAAATGAAACCAACAGGTTCCAAATAGCTTGATTGTGGCAGTTCACGTTTGACATCCATGCTGCATATATATTGCGCAACAAGTAGGAACTAAAATCAGATGATTTTAGACATGATGATACCTAAATCATAATGAATTTTGATTCTTGAATGCTTCCTCATAAAGTTATAATGAAGGTTTAAGATACCGTTCTTGAAAAACACTTAATTCTCAAACTCGATTCAAAACAAGAAACATAAATACGATCTTAACAGCAACAAAAATTATTTGAATACTACTTATGGAAAAGGGAAATAACACAAACTTCAACATATGCCATGAGTGATGGTGATGCTTGAAATGCCATAGCACGTGAGTTCTTGACAACCAAAATAATGCATACTTCTACTAGAAATACAAAACCAAATACTGAATGATAGAGAAAAGCCCAAAACTGAAAAAAATGGTTTAAACACCGACAACATTAAATGAGCATTCTGATATAACCATTAGGGTTCTGAATTATGTACAAAGTGCACTTTTCCATAATCTTTTAATTAAGATAGCAATACAAAGATTCCTGACCAGTTTCGCAATTATAGCTATTGACCAGGCTCTGGTAACTAACTTAAATTGAATGTTCAAACCATAATTAAGTGATATTAAAAACAGCCATGCCATTTGCAGATATATTTGATAATACTTTCCACACAGAAACATTAATGAAATTTATTACAAAATTAAAGTATCTCTAGAATATAATCATAACTCTTGCTACAAGAAAACAGAATTAAAAAACTACCGTTACAGCTATTAAGGAAAAAATATGGAGGTGATGGAAAATGAAAGTTAGTGAAGCATTGAATTCTTGAAATATATCCGTCCCGCACACTCGTGATCCTGAGAAACTTAATTTGAACTTAATTCGAGAGTTTAATCCAATATTGATTAAGTAAGCGCTTTCAAATTACGAAAATTACGAATATTTTTTGTCAGGTATGATTTTGAGAGCAGAAGTAGAAATAAGTAAATGTGAAAACAAAGTACAAAGTAATAAATTAAAGTCAAAAAGACATGCCTTGGTGATCTGCATGAGAAGGATCATCTTGATGCAGTAATAAATTTCCGAGATTATATGAATTGACATTATTTGCAAGGAGCTGCAATATAGAGAAAGTGCTTTGCATGAGTAATGTATACGAAAGGATTTCAAAATACAAAGTATGGTTTGATAGAATGGAAGTTAACAAAGAAAATTCATTTCACACAGAAATGTTAAATCTTGCAATCAAAAATGATCAGAAGTAAATAAATCCGATGATAGAACGAAGAAGTTAAATCTAACAAGCAGTGCAGTGAATAAATCAAAGGGAGATCGAAGGATACTTAAACGAACGAAAACATGTAAATTAAAATTCGAAAATTTGAACTACTTATACGGGGGGAACATTTAGTTCTATTATGGGTCACCGATTCAATAAACCACTTTTTCCCCGCAGCATTTCTTTTTTCATCAAGCAGCGCTTTAATCCTTTCATTATCAGCATCAGCAACTCCCCTTTGAAATAATTTGTGCCTTGACATGACCATGCTCTACAAAGTAATTCGAAAATATGTGACGGCTTTATAAAAAACATATTCGGGAGTAAGCGAAAAAATTCGAGACCTTGTTTCACTCTCTGTTAACGTTTAAACATTTACTCTTGGAAGAAAGAATAAGCAGCATCGCAAAATGCGACAAAGCTGAAGACAGATATATTTTACAACCACTCAGCCAGTTGAAAAAAATTAAGAAGATTAGTGGTAAAATCGATAAAAAGCTTAAAAAATCAGAAAAAAATACACGAATATGTGATCAACATGAGGAAACTTTGGATAAAATAAGTATAAAAAATTACCTCATCGCGAATGCTACTTTCAACGCTTTCACAAGCCCTATATTCACGAAAAATTCCATATCTTGTAAAATTAAATTGTATAATCAAAAGCTGATATAGAACTGGTACAGCTACTAAATTGGCAAATGCTGTCCAATAATCAAGTGAGATAACATTCAGTGACCACCATGTATTGCAATCAGTGTACAAAATTGGAACAAAACCAACCAAACTACAATGAACAGCAGTAATCTTTAAATTTGAAAATATGTTCAAGAACCAACTCAAAAACCTTAAGACTGACACTGTGCTTCAGTTCACTAATGGTATCCATGACCGCTTAAAGAACAATACAGTTTGAGGCACTAGGCACTAATCACCATTTTACATCTTAGTTGCGGTTTTTCTCTTATGGAAAAAATTCTTTTTTGATGCCAACATCTGTTGGTAAAGTAATCAGTAGGTTATCATAATGAAATTGAAATCTAAACCACTAAACGAATAAACTTGGTTATGACAGGGAAATCATATGAAAAATCATACCGGGCAAAGAGTGACTGTCCAGGTATGATATTCTGAAAGAATGGTATCTGATAAATGTACAGCAAGAGAAAATGTAATGCGCAATAGTAGATGATTAGGCGTTTGATAGTATTGAGAATATGTCGATGAAGAGGTTTGTATAATGCCCACCATGTTGCAACAACGAGAAATGCAACGAAATATATAGAGTTGAAGATACACGGCTGGAAAATAACCAATTAACAAATTATTCGATTTCAGTAAAGCATACTGAAATGAATAATTTCTTTCTAATTTCAGATAGATCACTTTACATTTCATTTAAATTTGGATCTGGCTAGAATCTAAGTTAAAACTACAGTTACCTGAAAAATGCCGACTAAACCGATAGCGAAAATTATCGCAACATCTGAGAGCTTTTTCAAAGACAAAATCATTGCTTCAGTGATGCTTACTTCCCCAGATTCAATAATGCTGAAACAAAAAGAAAAAGTCTATCTTTACTAGACCCAAATAATGTATACACATTAAAGATAAAGTGAGATCAAAGCGAAGTATTACCTTGAACTTCCTCGCACTGCTTGTTGTACGTCAGTAGTATGAGGGTCACTTCTGGAATCATTATTCTGATGAATAAGAAGGCAATAAACAGAAGCTACAAGAGAAGCTGCAAGTGCCAGCAACTCAGGAAAAACTACACGTACTGTATCGAAGCCAGAATAACGTCTGATTCTGAAAATACAAAATGTTACTTCAGATTTATTGAATATTAAACTTCTCCTATAATCAATAATTATCCTTAGCGCTTAGAGAAGCATTTCTGATTTCCTAATGCAGACATTCCATAAAGAAGAATTCAACCAGCATGTAAAAAAACATAAGCGCTCAATTAGCCTGATTATTAAGGAAACTTGTTTACGTAGCGAGCATAGTTTGCTTGACCAAAGATTTTGTACTGCATCAAATTGTTAAAATACGTATTGCACTTATTGCGATTCATTCAGTTTGTTAACACCACAGATTAATATATAGTTAATAAATAAGATATAACATCACATTGTGCACATAACTTTCATTGGAAGTTTCATCACTAATAAATATATACCTAATTAATCCAATTTGTCGCAACCAGAAGTTCAAAATTGATATGTTGCATGTTCTAGTATACTCGTCGATATCCGGTTGGAAAAATGATTCATAAATTGATAGCTTAATTGAACAACGAAAGTAAAAAATGTCGTTAACAGGATGGAAAGAAAATAAACACAATGCGTCCGTTGAACTGGCGTCGATGGCAATAGCGATCCCAAAAGCGGACCAATTAGAGCAAAAATAACATAAGGTATGGAGGCAAAGCTTGGTCGACTCAGTGCGGCTGGAAATAATACAAAAAGATTAATTAATAAAGAATAATGTCATCTGAAATGATACAAGAATTAGAAATTTAGCGGAAAGATTCAGTTATTTAATCTCCCATTTCGAAATAAAATTGTTAAAGTTCGCATATAATTTTAAAACAAACCAGTAAATAAAGCCATCGGAAGAACAAATCGATATAAGACAGTTTCTAACGAAATAAAAGCCATATCTAATTCTTATCGGATTAAGCAGTTTAAACTCATCGAAATATAATTTTCACACCCTTTTCTGTCGAATTTATCTATAAACATTTCTCTTTCAAAAAAAAAGAGAGAAAAAGAACATCGATTGGAAATACAGTGCGAACAGCAATAAACTCAAATATAGAATATCGTGAAATAAGTCAATAAGAACGTCCAGAAACGAAAGGAATGATAAAAGGGATGTCATAGAACAAAATAATGACTACCGAATAAGGAAAATGGCTCAACTAACACTATGGACAAGTTCACCCAGAAAACCTATGTTCATATCTAAATTGTTGCAAAATATATTAAACAAGAGAACCCCTAAATAGCCTGCAATAATTCAACAAAATGAGAAAACTAGAAATTACACACTTTTATTAAAGTCAATTATTCAAACTTCAGCAGAACAAACTCAGTTACAACGATTAAATCACAAACTATCTTAAGGAAACAATCCGGCTAACCGATCATCGAGAAAGAACTCTGTGAGAGACAAGAGACTAGAAGAAACTACAGATAGAGAATGCATGATTGCACCATATATACATCATCTCTTAGAGAATATTGATCGATACATCGCCGTTAGCGAGCTAACCGTTGTTCGCACTAGTCTCTACAGTTGCTTTAATGATGAACTTAAATATGTGCACAGTCTTCAAAATTTTGGACACATATTTTCGTGAAAAAAAGAAAAAATCTTCCTATTGTGGGAGAACGAATTGATGTTTCACGGACAATTGTATTTGGAAGGATTTGTTGGATCGGAAGTTGCTAATATTGACAACAGAAAGCAATTTATTGCAGCACTTAGAGAATGATTGTTAAGGATTTTCATCTCTTCCTCTGTGTGGAGGGAAAGATTTCATCCCTGCTAGTCGTGAGAGCTCAGTTGTAGCGCGACCTCTTAACATCAGAGCTTTACTGAACAAGATCCCAAACAACGTTTAATCAGTAGTAGCAATACACCACTTATATGCCATTCGTGTAGCAGGATATCGGCAGAGTATCATTTCAGGTACATGAGATACAGAAATAAGACTATCTAGATATACATGGTATAAATCAATAGTATATTATGTCATATAGAAAAGGACGAAGCCGATGAGGAATACTAGCTACATTTGTTGATATACGTAGGAAAAGCAAGCAACATATAATTGCGGTAAAAAATGTTTATAGTTAACGATAAACGATAATATTTTGCAGATTTAAATTTAACTTCAACCAAAGACTATGAAAAAAAGCATCTTCTTAAACTTGAATGCCAATTATGAATCGCACAGTTACTTCAGGTTTCTCGACAAATGTACAGATTTTTTCAGCAAAATAGGAGAACAAATCAAGCTATAGAATCTGATAGCTTTGCAAAAAAAGAGATTTATATGCATTAGTTTCTCGGAAAGAGGTAGATTCCACCGGTGTATGGCGATTTTCCCCACATTCTTGTTTAATTAAAATAATGATCTGAATGTTTATAGAAATGCATTCCATAAATAAAAATCCAAGCTTTTCTAAAACGATTTGACGGACTTCAACGTACATGTGTCGAGAAACCTTTTTCTTCTAACCGTTATAAGTAGAAAGGTGGAAATTTATTGAAGCGAAATAATTCTTGAAGCTTTGTTTCTGTCTTGCATTTAGCTTTGAAAGCAGTTCTAAAATCAACATGCAGCCAAAAATATAAAGTTAGGCTGGTTTTGGATGAAGAAAAATACCGAAACCGAACAACAGTGTATTTTGTATCGTGTTTGGGTTTTCGCCGATATACTGACCGTCGAAAGCGGTTACTAAAAGGCACTTTCCGAGTCAGGAATATCCATATACAATTCCATTTCCAGTTTCTTTGGACAACATTCAAATTTGTTACTGAATAAAAGTTTCTCCCAAATACAGTGTAGGAATCCCTATTAAAAGCAATGGAAAAATGCTAAATGATGCCATCTGTAAGCAATAAAATTTCACTAGCCTTAATTTTCTGCTTGGAAGAGGAGTATCCTAACGAAATAAAACTTAATGAAAGAAAACAAGAGCTGAATGGAAGATGAGATGAAAATAAATATTATTCAGTGCTCGAATTTAAAAAAGATAAATTGTGCACGTTTGTTTATTCAGCGCGAGATTTTAGATTAGAAAATTCTGAAGATAGAATCAAACAAGTTTTAGAAGGGACTAGAATAAGATATATATGACTAGTTCGCTGAATATCAAAGAGTATAACTTGAAAATGAATTTCAAATGACAAATAACTTTGCATGAGAAGTTTGTACCGCAAATGTGGGAAACATCGCATGTGCTACTGTTTTCAGCAGTCACGAAACATCTAGATCACAATTACCAATTATATAATGCGAGAATAAAAACATCGAGAAACACACAAAAAAAATGTTACATAAAGTTTTAATAAATAAAACATGTACAGATAGCCAGTAAAATAACCTAGTACTAGATCATCATAAAACTGATATTATGCTAATTTCGGAAAACCGGGTGTGGTGTGCACACTAGAGTAATGTAATGCACATCAGTGAGAGAAAGTGTGCGATTGCACAGTACGACAACTTCTATCAAGAACTATTAGATAAGTTCATTACTGAAGAAAGCACGATTGTTTTTTCCTTTTTTTAAGGCTAAAAAACGCACTGAATGAAAAAAAAAATTCTATTGAAGAATTTCAGATGACGAAGAAATCGGTAAGTAAATTCTAAATTTCTTCATTTTTCTTGCAAGTAGTAACATATTTCAATTATACTAGAACTACAATCATAAATGACTGAAATAAGAGTAATAATCCATTTCATATTCTTCGCACACATTAAAGATGAATGCGTTGCGCTATCCACGGAAAATTTGACGCTGCGAATATAAAATTTTTAACCAAATAACTAGTCTTAGAGGTTGACTGATGTCGTGCAAGATATCACGGTTTTCATTATAATGTCGACGAAACTTTAAAATGCTCTAGATTACTCAAAAATTCTTCACATATTTCCAAAACTCTTTTCTGAATTCATTGTTTTTTTTTCATCACTTTTGCTGTTTGCATTAGTCCGCTTATATCGTCGTGAAAAATACAACCGTTCAGCCAGAGCTAATGAGCAAGAACAAATATGTGGTATCTACGCAACAACTGGTTGTTTCGGTATATCTGGTTTTGATACAGCCTTATTTCAAGTAAGTTTTGCTGGTTAGCTTGGTTCTTTCTTGAAACTTATAATTTTTATATGAAGCACATAAATTTATCAAGCAATAAGAGTATGAATGTGACAAATTTTGTTGTAAATTTGAAACATAGTTTAATAGTCGTTACTATATTGTCTTTATTCACTCTGACCTGTATCATTTCTCTTACTGAAGTGCCTTACTACATTATTATTGCTGGTTTTTGATATTTTGCATCTTTTGCACTCTGATTTTTTACATTTATTTTGATACTTTGTTGCTTTATTTTGAGAATGACTTGCATTAAAATTTTGATTCCCTTTTGTAGAAACAGCTTTCAGATTAGACTTACAGATCTAGAAGTAAAAGTTATTCATTAAGCTTGATATTTAATTAATTTATTTGCGAATAATAATGATTATTTATTTATTTGTTGTTCCAGAGTGCATTAATGGGTGTCAGAGTCGTTGCGAAATATTGGGTTTTTGTTGTCAGTCTTGTTTTGCTCATTATTCCGGTCTATTCACCACCAGTTCTGTACACTGTTGGTTTTTTCATATCATTCAGTGTGTTAATTATCCTGTTGCTGGTTTGTTTTTCTCTTTTTTTGCTAACAAAGTGGGGTTATGATGTCATTAACTCAAAATTTGCTTCGTTTAAATTTAAAGTTAATTCTGATTTTCTCAATTAAAAAATTAAATATTACTATTCAGTTTCTATTAATTTTTTTGTATGTACAGAAATTTTCTCTTAATCGAAGAATTGAAAGGAGTATTTTACTCTTAAACACTGTAGATGACTCACTCACAAAAGTTGCATATGATATACTTGTGTTCCGAGCGTTTTTTTTTTCTTTTTTTTTTGAAACCTACCAACATCATCTGTGTTATATTAATTTTGCGCTTTTTCAAAATCATGGAAAGATAATTCTTAACCAGATTTATTTTCATGCAGATTTTTCAGTTCTAAAAGGACATAGTGAGTGAGCGCTTCTGTCCTGCTGTTAATATTTTCCAGTTATTCGCTTCTTTCCAGCACCCTTTACATATTATTGTACATCACTTGAAATGATAAACCCTCTGAAAACAAGCAATTACTGTTGTGGAAAGTTCGGAAAAACAATTTGTTGAAGACGTCCGAACAGTTGAACACACGTAATAACTGTGGAACTTGTAACACTTTTCCAAGAGTTTTCTAGCATTTATATATACATATATATATGTAATGATTCCGATATATACAAATATATATATGTATATATTTCTATCTACTAATAAGAAAATGCTATGAAGCCTCGAAAGAAAAAACATCTAAAAGACAGTGCACCCACAGCCGTATTCCTCTGAAATACAGCGGAATTACGTTTTTGCCTTTTATAATGAAAACACAATCAATATCGATATATATTAAATGTTCCAGTCGTATATAAGCGCTTTATTTACCTGTTCTTCTTTACGTCCTTGAGAAGTAATCCATATGGACTTGTCGCTTAGTAAAACTTATTTAATCTCATGCCACACAGCTTCGTTGCATCGTTCAGAATCACTATTCCGGACTACCTGGCTTGGATATCTCAAGTCTGATGTCGTCAGTAATTATAAGCAATCGTTCTTCGACTCCTTTTTTTCGATTTTCAGCATAATTTTCGAGGAAGAAAAGCGTAATGATCTCGATGTTCATAGCATTCGCCAGTGATCGTACATCGATAATCGATTTAGCTGATTGATTCCTTTAGGAGATGATTTTCTCACCATAATAGATAATTAAAGAAGAAAAAATTTTCAGGATTCCTGTTTAGTTTTTCGATATACTTTCGAAGGTAAAGCTTGGTAACAGGAGACAAAGACGAAAATAAGATAAATGTTTCACTATGTTAGACGTTCTGAAATTCATTTATAGCGACAAATGATTTAGAAAATATTCTAAAATATAATACTTTATTATAAGAACATATCTATGCTGAAATTATTTCGGTTTTTCCGAAATTTGCAACTGAAGAAGCTGAAATATTTCGGGAGGAAGAAATTTTGAATTAGACGAAATGAATCTCATCTAATTACGTTTTGTTTAACAGATATTTCTTTTCCATACTGTATGATGAAGCAGTTTGTATAGGTTCCACAGTAAAACTCAGAATTCGTTTTTTTTCTTAAGAGGTATACTCAACAAATTTCAACTTAATACTGATTATTAGTTGTCAATCTCGATAATTCTTTTATTGCTTCCATAGCTTGGTTCATGTTTTAATTTTTCTATTAATCCTTTTCTCTGTTGGCTGATTTCTTTCTGAAAGATTTTAGTCTTCAACTTCATATTTACTGAATTGATTGTTTCTTGATTTGGGCTAGAATTTCCACTTCTGCATCAATTCGTTCTATTTCAAAATTGTTATTAGTTTACTTTTGAATTCACGAAATCCATGAGAACGATGAATAGATTTCCATTGACTGTTTTGGCTGTTATGTCATTCCTTTGTAATAATATTTCGCCGTCAGATTACTATTTATAAACCATTCGATCGATAGTAAAAGGTCATTTTGGTTTTGACAACTTTTTTGATATACTAGATCAGTCGTTGATTAAGTTTCAGTTGTAAGCTATCAGATACGTATTGGAAGTTAGCGTCTCTGGATCAGGTATTTGATCCGGATTCAGTTTTGTCATGAGTAACAGACTCATGTTATTCATGACAAAAACAGACCTTTTAAAAATTATGTTTATCTTGTGACAAACATTTTTTCGTTTTCGGGTTTTTATTTCCATGTCAGTAATAATATCCCTGTTCATTAAATAATGATTGATAAAATTATAATTAGTTATTTATCGTCATTGTTTAATTTCCATGATCGGAAAGAAATCAAGCTGGTAATTCTTCTGCAATGGCATAATTTTTTAAGTATGCGGGCGTTAAATTTTCCAGTTTTTCTATATAAACAATTATTTGTAATTTCCTTTTCGTTTCAACGAACAATGCTTGTACCAATTGCATACTTTTCACTTTGAAGTTTACAGTGTTCAGCATTATCGAGATAGGATATCAGTCTTCTTCCATCGTAAAGGTAAATTTGCTCTCTCATGAATCGAAATTTGATGCTGATTGACATCTGAAATCTAGTCAATTTCGTAATAGATATATCTCATTACGAGCACCAAAAATTTATCGTGGAAGGTTTTTTCTCTTACCTAATAAAGGTTTGGAAATTTTTGATAGAGGAATTGTATAAATCGTTTTCATTTCACTTATACGAAAATTATTAGTTCTTTTTAAAAATAGGTTGGAACTGAAGAAAAGGAATGGGGCTATATTTCCTGGATTGAATGAGTTCCCCTTACTTCGTTTTTAAATTGCCGCATTTTTCTCGCCATCTAATCTGTTAAAAAGCATGTCGTTAACTTTTGTTAATGTTAGGAAAAAAAAGAAAAATCGATCATTAGGACTGTTGATGCGGTTCGCGTCAAGAAAAATTCTGTCTTTCATTGTTTATGATGTACATTCAATCCAGGGTTATAGAAAAAGATCTCGTTGATCCCATTAATCCATCGACGATAACTATAAGACACGTTCAGGAGCTGCAGTGTGTATTATGATTTCTGATGCAGTCAGTAGGTATGTGCAAGATCACCAGAATGTTCTATGAATTTCATGATATATGTTATAAAGCCAGTGGCAGAATTTAGTATCAGTTTTATGTGAAATGGATTTGTTTCGCTTTAAAAAAAAATCGATCCGCATATTGCAAGATTTCATTATTTATCGGCATCACGTAAAAACATTATCTTATAAAGTAGTACATCATATACGCTTGATGATTAGTTCTGAATAATGCACAAAAAAATCTGAGCGAGATATTGTTGTCAGCAGTTAATGATACAGTTGAAGTGACAACAGTGTTCGCTCAGAGTATTATACAGAAAGAGCTGACGATTGTTTTCCTGAATTTAATGAGTGCCGACACTAACATTCAGTGAAGCGTATATTAGATCACCCATCTTTTTTTTCTTAATTTTTGAAATGTAATCTGCTTCACACGTTAGAACACTTAAGCGTTGAATCTAACATCTAAAAGCACTGGTTCAATTAGCAAAATCACCAACATAGCGGTTATTTAATTCCGTATCAGTAGAATTTATAACAGCACTGAAAGAACAGAATAATTTTTGGCCTTATTCATTCATAGGCATATTTTTCAGCCGGTGATGCACGAAACCGCCGACTAGTCATTAAAAACGATAATTTAAAATAAATAATGATAGCGAAAAATTTGAATGGCAATTTCTTTGATTTTAGGTTTAGGTTAGGTCCTTTATATGTTATCTTCCTTTATTATATATATATAAATGTATGAAGCTATTTAATAGATTAGTGGCATTCATAATTATGCCAGAATTTATGTTTTTTAGTTGTAATTATATTGTTTGCACACATTTTTTTTCATTCTTGGAATCGAAATTGTATCAAATTCTTCTTAGATACTTTTGATTATTAAAAAATTTTTTAGAGAAATGAACTAATTGGCTGTCCCCTAAAGATGATGATGGTGTATTTCGTAAAAATAAAGAATCGGAACTTGAAGCATTTCGTGAAGTGTCTGAACATTGACTAGGCAATCACAAAATGTTTCGGTTTTCATTTTGTAATCTGTATTACACTTTGTCAACATCTCTAACCAAAAAGTCGAAAATTGAATGATCTTGAAAAAGTCGACTTTCTGAAAAGCTTATAATGCACATTGGCCTCTTTGAAATTCCGACTTGAAGATTTTGAAATGGATATACCTTTAAATATATAATTCCACAGTTATTGGAATTTTATTAGAGTTAGATCTAAGTCAGTACGACTAATTTATTAATTTGGATGGCAGAAGTGAAAAAAAGTTATTCTGAATTTTTTTTTGACAGCGGAGTGGAGAGATGATTTATCCCTTTTTCGATAACAACAGTCTAAACACTATGCTGAAACCAACACATACATTATTGTTTACATAGAAGGTCATGTATCGTTTACTAAGGAGATCAATTAGTTATCAAAACAGATTCCGCTTTCACGTGAACCATAAATTTACGAGGTAACTGACGGAAAAACTTCAAGTAAATGGAAAGGGATGGTTATATCACGATATGCAATACATGTATGGCTGCTTAAATGTTAGACATCCAGATCAGCCTCATCGGAACAATTTCCCGCCAAACTCTTTCTAATCCCTTCAAGTAAAATGGATGCACAGTGCGTTTTCGCCAATAATTTATAAACAGCGAAAATTCAAAAAATGAAAACGGGTATTAGAAAGTCGATCTTCGAAATCAATTCAGCGCATAGTTAGCGAAGTCGAAATTAATTGGAGAAATTAGATTAATCTCAGCAAGGGACAAATAATAATGCAGAAGTTAGGCATTTCAAGTGTTCAAGAATACCACTCAATTCTTTCCCCGCAGTTATTGATTTTCGAGAATAGATATTCTATTCATATTCGCCATATAAATTTTAATGAAATATTAACATAAATTCAGTGATATCCCGTCTATTTGAAGGCATTAACAGGGAGAGAGCATGTGCAAAAGATAGTCAAAAATTTCTGGGGTAGTTCTGAATGGAAGCTACGGTGCATTATAGACAATATTTTTTTTAAAACATTGCTCGTGAACGCGGGAATATTGCAGAGTGCTGTGCAGAAATAGCTTGGGACCCTCCGGAAAACGCGAAAAATACCTATCAGAAATGATGAAGGACAAATCCAAAGTATTCCGGTACTGCGTGATTACTCACCATACATTCTCCAATAATACTGAATTTATCGATTAGCTACGTGCAAATTTGCAGAAATAGTCAACTGTATGTCCTGATTTTCTCCAGTGACCTAAAATTGCTCGAAGTCTTATAGATTCTGTTATCTTGTCGCTAGGAGTCCACTTCTTGAACTTTTTTTTCTTCATATGAATATTTGCTAGCGTGGTAGATTCTGTGGTGGGATGAGTTCAAGTTTCTGGAATTTTCTCCATTTATCAAGAAATTTTCAAATAATTCCATTTTTCGATGTTTTAAGCGACCATTTATTCAATATTTAGACAAAAAGTGTAGCAAAACTAAGAAATTTGCAAGTTTATCATGTTACTTAAAAAAGGCCGGAACATTAGCTCGAGTTTTGTTTCCAGAATTTCTATTATAATAATTGCAATATGATTCGTCACTTCATGCTTGTATGGATGCTGTGGGAATTTTAAGTTTCTGAAATGATCAGATGTATTGTAGAGAGGGAAGCATGCTTTTTTTTTAAGCCTTAAGGTACTTTTCATGACAACTGAATAATTGTGCCTAGCCAGTTAAAAGGTTAATTTGAATGCTAAAGAAATCCATGGTAAATTTCCGCTTCTTACTGGAAAGTTATGAAAACTTAGGCGTGAGGTATTTGAATAAGCTAAGATGTCTCCAATTTTTTGAATTGGCATTCAGCAAAGTACTAATACATAATATAAACCTAGAGAACCCTTCTCCATTTTCCTTGCTGCAGGTTTTCATTTATTGCCAGAACAGTAAATTATGGGCAAGCAAAGAAAACGAACAACTAGGAAAGGAAAATGGAATCAACATGCTAAACAGCGGAATCGGATTACATCCCGTAACTCATCCGACCAAGATGAGATATCCGATAACGAAACGCTAAGTGATGGTGAGAGCTCTCATCATCATTGTTCAGCTCGAACTGTAAACTGTCTCACATGTCTTAAGCCGAAACAGTCCTCTAGTACGTTTTTTTTAAAAAAAAGCTTGCATAGGCCGTGGATTATCTCTTGTTTATATCATCCGGAGCACTGAAATTACTAAGTTCTTCAGGGTACTGGCTACGTGAATCTGAGTTTGGGATTTGATTGTCCATTGATTTCTTAAATCAGATTCTGTGTTAAAACGTTCAGTTCACTCCATTTCTAGTTTGGCTCATTAATATGATATCAACCCTTTGAAAGACTCTCGGATTAGCTCTTAATAGTATCCCGTTTCGTCTTCCTTTTCGAATGCTTTTTGTTTCATGTAATAAACCAAGCGTAGAAGAGATTATGGATATACTGCGGACGTCAAAACCAACAATGGAAAGTATCCAAAATAGTCTCCAGCTTCTCAATATCCTCGTAGATAACTACGAACCTCCAATTGACGAAATCCGTTATGAAGGATTAGATATAATTTTGATTGAAGGAATGCAGTTCAAGGTGTTTCATCTTTTTCATTAAAAAAAAGAATCTTCTTTTTTATAAAGGAATGATATTTAGATTCATTTTTTACATCCTTGATTTGCAGGAATTCTTCGCTGAGTGCAGCCAAATAATTGTTTTATAGAATGTTTATATCCAGTATTACGCTATACATGCTCTGTCGGTAATTGCAAAATGCATGAAAGAAGAACAGTTAAGAAGTCTAATATCGCGGGGATTAAAACAAGGAATTACAGCTGTACTTAAACGTGATGTTTTTCTAATCGTTCAAGAGGTATAGACGTTTTTACTCTTTTCAAAACATTAAATATTCAGAGATTATTCACAAAAAAGCAGCACCTGGGTCGACGCTACCTACTTTTATTTCAGAGAAATTTTGAACAAACGAATTTTATTCTCATGGTTTTGTATAATGATTTTTTGGTCTGCAATGCAAAGCTCAATGTTGCATCTCAAATGTTCAGGGCATTGAAGCGTGCTCAAATATAGTTGTCAAGAGTTCTGTTCTACGTGATTATATTGCTGCTTGCGATTCTTTACGTGTAATACAATTACTGATATGTGAGCATTATCATGAGATGTCGCTTGAATTCATACGTTCAATTGCGTTCTTTCTGCGAAACTTGTGCTACCATAAACCCATTCCAGAATTTATCTCGAAATCTGTAGCAAGCAGCGCTCGTTTTTTTCTACTACATAAGGTTCTTTTTGTTTTTTTGTAAAACTGGTTATCAAAATTGATAAAACAAATACGCCGTTTGTTTTAGGTTCATTTGTTTTTTTAGATTCCTATAATTCCATGTTTATTGTGATGATAAACCCGTCATCCGCTCGCTGGATTGCTCAAAGTTTGTTCTGTCTAAATCTAACCAATGAACAAAAGAGCAATCTCATGTTTCATTTTATCTCACATTTGTTACGTTACGGTCAATTTTCATATCTTAATATCATGTAGAAGTGAAGATTTGCAGTGACAATATATTTGATGTCCATTTATGCAATGCTATTTACACTATTAATTTTATTTTTTGTGGAATGATAATTCATTATCCAGGATGAAAAAATCCGTTCAGTTGTTTTGGATGTCGTGTTTGAAATCGTTAGTAGTAATGAAGATTCTATTATCGCCTTTGAAAATAGCTATGTGGAGATTATTTTGCAATTTTTCGACAGTGCAATTGAAGATGAAGCTAAAACTGCATTGTTCATCGCTGGATGTTTCGTGAAACAACATAGCAGCAACACTGATGTAATTTTTTTGATTTTGAAAAAACAAATCTTTTCGCAAGTTTTTTATATGACTGCTTCACTTTTGCTTTTTATTAAGTAATGTTACATGTAGATTTCTTCAACATTACAATTGAGCTTGTTTAATAGATCCTCCAAGATGTAGGGAACATGAATAAGAAATTAAGTAAATTGTTTTTAATTAGTTGAGGTAAAATCAAACGAAACTGTGAAAGCATGTAGAAAGAGCGTGGAAATATTGTTTTGACAGGTGATCTTTTCTTTAGTTTGTTTGAAAACCACTTAATTTTAGACACTCCTTCGAATTGGACTGATCAAAAAAATCATGCCTCTTCTCGCGCGTCATCCAGCTCCAGAATTCGATTTTGAAGCCTGTTTAATTCTTAAGAATCTTCTGTCTCAAAAAAAATACATTAAACATGTGGGATCCATAGTGAACTCTGGACTTGTACTCTTGCTTCTTGAACTTCTGAATGATGTAAGTTATATTGTACTCATTCTAGATAAAATGGGTGATAACGGGTCTCCATAAGGTTGAAGTAAAAAAATTTTACCGGTAAGATAAATCATAATAGAATATTACCTTCTTTGAAAAACATTGTCGAGTTAAATTTACCATAAAAAATATCAATCGATTTCTCTTGAATTTTTTTTTGACACTGTACTCATTTATTAATTAATGCATCAAGTGCTAAAATTATCATATTCTAAACTTTGTGGTGAAAAGTGGACTTAAAAAGCAACTTAGTCCCAAAGAATGGATGTGATTGCTCTCAATTAATGTATTATTTTATACTAGTTGTAAAGGTCTCTATACTGAAATTCAACAGAACTTTTACAGCATATTTCCTACAACACTAGAAGTATCATAAAATTAACCAAATAAGTGCAATTTAAGCAAAACGCGTAACTATAGCAAACAGTTGAATCATAATGAATTTGATGAATTTAATTGAATCAAAACTTTCTAGGGCACCCCAGATTTTAAAAATGAGGCTTGCGTTACATTACGATTGTTGATTGAGATCTGGAAACCCAGACAAGCAATAAAAGTGGCTAATCCGCAACACATCAAAATAATGTGTAACATTCTCAAGAGCTCAAACAATGAACATATCGCATGTTCTATAGCTTTAATACACTCCCTGTTGAAAGCATGTTCTGATCTACAAGCTCACTTTCAACTGCAGCAGGCAAAGGCTTTACTCAAAGTTCGTTTCTTAAGTTTTTACATCGTGTCGAAATATTGTCTTCACATTCTGCAGTATACTCACTTCAAATGTTGATTTGCCAAAAAATAATTATTTTGCAGATTTCCAATATAGCAGTCGTTTTCCTTGTTTTTCAGGAATCAGACGCTTGCGAATATATTGTAGAATTTATCGAACGTACTGGTCAAAATATTTTGATTAATCAGCTGGCTTGCGATATGCGCACTCTTTATTTAGACGTGGAAACAAATTCTGATGAAGACAGTCGTGCAGAAATAGAAGCATTGAATATTCAAAGTTCAAGTTCCCGGGCAACTGAAATTTGTGTGGTTGCATCTGCTGATGACTCTCAAATGAAAGTTTCGCATTCTCATGATTAATTGTATTGTTTCATGAACTGGCAGACTGGTCAAATTCGTAAATGGTCCGGGATCAGCTTTAATTTCCAAAACTCTGGTGTCTATTTCCCAACATCGCTTTTCGATCATGTATTTTCCTTATTTGTATTAATCAAATTTTTTTTCCCAAACAACACGTGGTTTCCAGTACCGATTTTATATTAATCCACTTGCACAGTTTTTCAGTTTGGTCACTCACTGATAAATAAATCTTCTCTTTATCCGTGCTTTTTTTCTGAGCAGCCTCTGATCCAAACATTGTTAGGAAATCTTTTGATACCATATATTGAAACTTTTTTGAATTTGATGGAGGGAAGAAAAAGGAAATCTCGGAATCAAAAAGGCTCGCAGAAAAACCACTTGATGAAGTTGTTTTCTTAAAATTTGTAACAACGCTGTTTTTTGTTATGATGGAGTATTTACTTATCCAATGAATAAAATTTTCAGTTTAATGTTCGTAGTATTACGCAATATGCCACTTCCTTAACGTTGCATCTCATACCAATTCTCCGTAGTTATTCAAAGTTGTTTTCGTAAGGCAAATGTCACAAAAAGGAATTAACTGTTTTGCCTGAACTCCCATATATATATATATATATATATATATATATTCCACAAATATTCTCTTATCTGTTGGAATTCTACGATTGTGAGACGTAGACAGAAAATGAATATCAAGACAGTAACAGGTGATTAATGATAGAGCCGTGACCACGGATCAGAGTTCCAGTTCTCATTGGTGATATTATTAGATAATTATTGAATTACTTTCGCATTGCAAACTCTCAACAATAAAAAAAATATCATAGATGATATACTGATAAAGCCGATTAGTTTGAATACTAGTTGTTTTAAACAGATCTGAGTGAAAATTAGATCCTACTGAAGATTTTAGCGAACCCTGTTAGTTTATCTGGAAATATCTTCAACTGTTCTGCCATTCTGTCTCCATGCACCGATATCAGACATCAGACATATCTACTGATAATTTGATTTTGAAGTTCATTTGGTGTTTTATAATATATTTTAAGATTAAACTAATGCATTCAGCTTCTAAGTTTGGCAGAATCTTGAACTAAAGATGACATTACTTTTACTTTTGTTGATTTATCATAGAAATGAGCAACATGGCGAATATTGATTATATACTAAGATAGTTGATTATTCCGACTGTTTTCTTTCGGTTTCGATTGATTTGTTAATGAGCTGATCTTAGGGAATTACCATGTAATCGTTATACTTCGTAGAGGAACTATTATATAAGACTTTTGATTTAACTTCATTTTACATTGTACTCTGTGTTTCATAATTTGTCTCAAATTATATTCACCGTGATTCATGATTAAATGCAGAGCTGATCAATTCTTTATTTTATGTTGGAAGAACCAAAGAAATTTGGCTCGTATATTACTAGAACCAATTATTTGTAGAAAGAGTTCTTTCCACATATCCAGTTATAATTTTTTAACAAACTTCCATCTTCCATAAATATGATTGGTATTAATTTTAGTTATAAGTTAACGCTAGTCGACACTATCACTCACATTCATCGAAGCAGTGAACGATTCACTGCTTCCATGGATATATTCATCACTTTTGCCAAGGTTTGCTTTTTTATTCTCTTAGTCTTTTTTTTTATTTGTACTTATCATATCTTGTACTTGGCGAGTATATGATAGCAATCTCTCGTAAAACTGTTGTCACCATAATATATACTAACTTAACTCATTTGTCTGTAAGTCTCATGTCGCTAGTAAACCGGATTTTATTGTTTCGAGATGTATCAAAAAATTGCATTGTTTTAAACTAACGATTTCGTTGAGTTGTTTTGTGTAAAAGGATCATTCTTTGGTTTCTGATTTAAGTATTGCGAGTCACAACATTATGTTTTCTAAGATACATTAAAGCCTTGTAATATCGTAATATCTCTGACCTTACTATTGCTCAAATCGCGGAATTCATTTGCACATTTTTGTTTACAAAAGTGAAGCCCTTCTCAACTTACCATATTCTGTTCCAGATGCATGATGCATGCAGTGGATTCTTATTTTTGAAACTAATCGTATTTCGATTTTCTGTTTCATTACTATTCATTTTCCAAGTAAACACTTACTGATTTAGATTCTAGTAATTCGTCCCTTTGTTTTATAGTTTTTGCTGGGTATGTTCAGGCAAAGAAATCCTATTAAAGTGTGAAATTTTTTTTCATTACATAAAAAAAGATCTTGGTTTTGTGATTTGAAAAATTATTCGGTCCACTTCATAATTCTGTCATAATTCTATAATTTTCTGATTTCCTCGACGACATTCTGCCATTGATACTTTTTGATTAATTTTGGAATTACTGAATAAAAGTTTTTTCACATTCACTTTTCAATTGCTTTAATCAAAATAGTTGAATTGCTTATTATTACAAACAGAATGCATTTGAATTTTCAAGTCTTCAAATCTCGGGACTGCTAACACAGTCACATTCATTAAGCTCTATTCAGAAAGTCTCCATTGTGTCAATGATTATTATGATCTTCAGCATCCAGTCTAATAGAATTCCCCATTAAAGTATCATAACCATAACTTCCTCAGTGCTTTATTTTTTTGTTTTTACTATCCTAAACTTTTGTGTCATCATACCATACTAGTTATAGTTTTTTGATATAGTACTAATACACTTCCTTGCACTTTTATCAGTATTTCTCATTTTTAAATATATGAACACTTTGGTGAGATATTCGAAAGTTGAAGGATGTATGAGAGCTGATCTTTATCCAAAGCTAAATTTAGCATCATAGATTTCTAGGATTACTTATGCCATACCTGTTATGCGTTTTCATTTTGCTCCATAGCTAATCGTCATTATTTTTTTGCTTAAGGATGATTTTTATCATTCCCAAAGAGAGAAATTATTTTTTCTTCTATAAAAGTTTTAACCTTTCAACTGAAGACTTTTTTCATTATGTCTTTTATGATAAAACACCGCAAGTCAAACAACATAGGAAAAACTCGTATATTTATTTGTCAGATCTTTCACGACAATTGAAGTAGAAGAACCGCTTCTCCTTTCTCTCTGCGTAATACATTCTGCAATTTATTTGAGCTTTCTAAGTCTTTCTAAGTGCTGACGCATTTGTTATTATTATTGATTTGTATCGTTTCCTCATTTCCATTCGTTACCTTGTTATATGATGCTTTTGTTATGTATTATTATGTTCTGTTATATCAATAAAGTTGTAGATAGCTTTTAAACTTTTTGGACGATGATTGCGACCTTTTCTTTAGAAATGGAAGAGAGAATTTATTTGTTATTAATTGGAGGCTGCCAACTAGAGATTGGTTGTTTTCAGATATTATAACTCGGCTATGTCAACAATACGTTTCATCTGGGTTTATACGACTTAATAAGCGCAATATTGCATTCATACAATGCTTAAAACGTCGTATCGTCCTTTTAGCTTTGTCGTTCTCCTTTCGCTGTACTATTACCGTGTCGCCAAACTGTAACTATCGAATTGAACTTGAGCTGTCATCGAACACTTCGAATGACTTACCGAATAACTAACTTCAGCTCCGAAATCCTTCCCTTTTAAATCCTTCCTAATTCCTCCTCTCTATCTTTCTTCCAACATGTCACCTCTTGACTGGTTGACGTTACTTTGTTGACCGGTGAACCGAATGCTTTGACAATAAATATCTTTATCCTTCCAGCTTGTTGACTTCCTTATAACTTTGGCTCGCCATTTAAACTTTAATGTCCCTTGTAGACTTTGATTTTTCTTTTATTTACAATCCTTGCTGCATTGCCATTTAACCTTTTTAACATTCCTACCCATTTACAACTAATGACATTTTTCAGTTTTCCCTAACAAATGAATTATAGTTCTTTCACAAACACTAGATTTTTTTTTGTCGTTTTTCTACTACTTCTCTAGACAGTGCACTATTTTCCTAAGTTCTTCCATTTCTTGACTATAAAGTTTTAAGATCACTTTACTTGCAAAATTCCTCTACAGATATAATTCCTGTCCTACCTACATAATTCCCATACATCTATTTATAAGATGTTTTGAAAGTAACCCAGACAAATAGCCGTTATAGATCGCCAAAAAACTTTGTAGCTCGGCTGGGGATTTCATAACTGACTGTAATTCATCAATTTACACGAGTTATTTCTGATAAATATCAAATAAAAATTTAATGTAAGATGCTTGAGATTCTAGAGGATTTTCAACTTTTCTTTTTTTTTTATATGTAAACAATTATCATGGACACATTTATTATAATCCTTTTTTGATTGAATCTTTCTGTAGGAGGAAATTCCGATGAGCAGAACCCATTGCTCAGACTGACGGCAGTTACAGTGTTCATACCAAGTAACTTATAAATATTTTTATTAAGCTGTTGCTTAGTCAGAATCCCTTCCAAGTACTATTGGAAAAGGTTTTTAGTTAATCTACTAGGTCAAAGAATCCCCCTCCACATAAATTTTGATTTAAAAATTAGTGAAGATTAGCATAGGACTTTGTACATAAATAAGCTACGAAATCATAAAAAACCATATCTATAGCGAAATTTTCCACTAATGTATTATATAAAACCATCAAGAAAGATACTTCTTTTTTTCTCGACCGCTTCAATGGATTTCAACACATAATCAAATTTCTAAAATCTAGATGTAGGACTACACAGAAATTAAGACAGAAAATGAACATAGGAACAGTAAACGGCCATCAAAGACAGAACCGTTACCGAAAGCAACAAAGTCATCATTATTAACCATTCATATCTTCCCTCTAAAAAGCAATATACTATGAAAACCAAACAGAGACGGTCTCGATGAAGTCTATAATCATTTTGTCCATTATTCATCACGTTCATATTGAGCAATACCATGTATGAAATAAAATATCTTAATGATAAAGTCAATCATTCTACCGATGATTCTTCGTCTTCTATTTATTGGTAATAATGGCATTTGCACTGAAACGAAATTTGAATAAAATTATGTTAACGAGTAATTTTATCGCTATAATTAAAAATTAACGAATTGGAAAGCACAAAGGAAAAAGCATATGCAGGAGACATTAGTTCTTTCTGCTCCGATCATATTAAAAAGACTACACCAAACATGACTTGAGTGTAACAAACATATTTGCACACATAAACGATCATATCTCAAATTGTATATCGCCATGCCATTTACTTTCCTTGAACAAATGACCTTTGAACAAGCAGCATAACGATAAACGACAGCAACAGAAATCATTAACTATTGGGATGGACAATTTCTAGAATGTTTTGAATTAGGCTGAGATTTTCATTAAAGCATTCATCGCTTCTACTCGGAAAATCATATATTCAGATATTTTAAGTAGTAACTTTCAAATTTAAAACAAAATTCGTTTTAAGCATAAAACCACAAATCCAACGATTACAGCAACTCTTCACTACCACATATTAAACACAGCCTCTCGAAACAATGATAAAATAATTTGGTACTATATATTTTAGCAAGCAGAAGGACAGATGACTGTTAGGCTACCATTTATTATAGCTAGCTTAAAAACAGAATGTTACAATGCAGGACTGCAAAACAATGAACTGCCCTTTACGGATATTTTTCGGTGATCGACTGTTTGCCACTTAATAGATTTGTATTTTTACCAAACATAACCTCAATTAATTTAGTTTGAAAATCTAACTAAATCAGCTAACAAAATAAAAAAAAATAGGTCTTGATAGAATTTTTTCCCTCAACAAGGGACAACAACTGATGAAACAAATAAATTCGAGGACTACCATTTTTACTCGCCTACTCATTTTGTAAATAAAATGTATACATAATTTTAGGATATCTTACATTCAATTGCCCTATTAAAATTTCTATCACAATAGCACGAAAAAATAAAGTTATTAAGTTTTATTCCTCAACTTCATTTTTTTCAGCTGCAACATTTGATAAAATGGATCGTAATTTATTGATCGTCTGAAAGTAAACCAGTTTTTGTGAGCAACAAAAAATAGTAAAAATTCACTTCCACCGCTTTAACTAAAATAATAAAACCTAGACAGATGTAACTTTAAACATACTAAACATACTAAAGTAATGTCCACCAAATCATCTATTTTTAGATATCTAAGAAACTTACTCAATAGCACTTATCCACTGATTCATCTCCTCATGCGAAAAAGCACACATTTTATACGAAGTATGCCGACCTACAACCATTCTTCCGTCTGGTTCTGTTTTGCAAGCTTTTATTACCTAAAAAACAACAAAACTCAGATTATAATAAAAAATTCTGTACGATAAAATAAGCTCTGGATGACGTAAATAAGAACGATAACCGCATCAATAATTCCCGAACATGTCTAAGTAACTTATATTTTACTAAATTAAGACTAAAATCAATTTTAACGAAATAAAAGTAAAATCATAATCGAAAATACCACCAACATTCCAATGACATAGAAAAATTGCAATTTGATCAGTACTCTTTCGGACATTAGATTTAATGAAATTTTACTGATAAGTGCAAACCTCACTACTGTCGCTGTAAATTTCGAAACAGTATGGCTTGCTTTTCTCTTCGACGGCACGAACACGAACATTTTCTAGAGGTATAATTCCTCGTGGCTCTTTCGCCTTCAATATACCGTATTTAACTTATGCCAGCTACTTTTCTTTAATGATTAATAGCAAAATAACCCAACCCGATCCGGTGAGTAAACAACAAACTTTCTGGAAAGAAATAAGCTTAAATCGGACTTCGCGTCATGCTGTCGTATAAGCCAAAAGCTATGAATTTCAATGAATTACACTCAAGTCAATCACTGACAAAAGTGATTTTTTTTTTACCTATAAATTAGAAATCTTACCGCTTATGTTCAAAATATTTTTCACCTATAAATTAGAAATTTTACCGTTGTATGTTCAAAATAATATAAACATTTCTCAGCTAAAATGAACCATCGTCTCTTCCATGACTTTAAAAAAGGACGTGTTGTGGCCATTGAAGATGCTGAAAGTAAAATGAATCTAGTTTTCTTCGATAGTTTCAAGGAAATTGAGAACAAATTAACTTGTTTAATCAGTTAGATCAAAAGACTACAAGCATAGCTGAATTAATAAATTCCATACAATAGAGAATTACCTTGTTTCAACAACCACCCTTCGCGATCGGGGTTGAAAAACGTATTGTAAAATTCACCATCTTCTGTTGGAAATTGGAAAGGTTCAGTCCGGATGGATTCATAAATATTCTGACAAACAGAAAAACGACAAAAATGATTCCGATATCGACAGCTCTAACCTTCATTTCCTTTTCTACTTGAATCAACTTTTAAAAATCATAAAACTAGAAAAATTTAAGAGAACTAGAAGCGCATACAACTACACTCAAGTTTCAATGGTAAATATTAAACTCTCCGTCTAATCTATTTTTTTATTTTTTTTTTTCTAAAAATCCAATAGCAATATTTAGATTTTAAATACCTCTAACAATTCTCTCGGAACATCTCGTCCTTCGTCAATGCCATGATACATCGCTATGAAACCATCAAGCGTTAATGGAGTTTTCACATTACGATTATGCAGTGCAGTGTTGAGCATTACTATTGCAAAACACAATATATAGCAAGTATCTGCAATTTCAGTATCTGCAACACAACAATTAAATTTTTCTACATTTATTATTAATGAAGTGAACTGGACCAGTTTCAATCGTGAAGCAAATGATTTCCTGTTTAATTCATTACGGAGAATTATCATTTAACCAAGAAAGTAATCCTGAGATGTTAATCTAGTATTTAAAAAAGCACTACAACATTGGATTTCAAGAAACGAAAAATTTCTACCTTTTTTTCAGGGCGAATAAAAGTCAGTTACCAGAGAAATCATTACTAAAGAAGTAGAACACAAAATGAATCAAATCCTAGATTATCGCAGCAGATTTAGCGTTCGTCAAACTTACCGACGCTAGAAAAAACTCCCGGATTATTCGCGCAGTAACGCCGTGCGAAAGCGTTAACCATACGATCAATCTTCTGAGATTCACCGGGTAAACGAAATGACCACAAAAACTGTCTAAGTGCTTGCACTAAGATGAGATCGGTAAAGTCATGCAGTTCGCAAAACTTTTCCAATACTTCCAAGTTAAACGGTTTGTTTTCGCCCAAGTAATCGCCAACAGCACTTTTTCGTAAACCTAAATAAATCATACGACACAAATGAATAAAAAAATCACTCCATACGCAAAATGTCATTGGGAATACCATTTTGAAACTGCTCGCAATGTTTTTACTTTTTTGATTCCCGGTTATGTTTCGACTTCTGTAAAAAGCAAAATAACACTCGAACCTATGCATATACAGCAAACGATCAGAACTGGCAAAAGACTTACCTTTGTAAAGAAATTCCGCAACCGATGCAGATGAATTATGAACGAGATTGTGCTGAATCATATATTCCATACCTTTTTTAGGATCTATATTAAAATTTTTTCGAGCTATAGACATATGTCTTCCATTTGGGCTATATCTGAAATTTGTTTAAATCTTAGTTATATCACTGCAAAAAATCTCGCGTATTAGAAAAACACACTACTCAATTTTAAACAAAAACTAACTCTTCATCAGGAATGTCGATTGTTGCCAACTGAGCGTTGATTCCATCTAGCTCTGTTCGAATTTCCTGAAAACGTAAATCTACACATTTGTTGGTCCAAAAACTCTTATGAACTTCTGAAGTAGAATAATAACCGTTTAAATCAAAAAAATTTTAAGCAAAACAATTTCGCAAAATTATAATAAAGAAAAATAAGATTTACCTCAACATCTTCGTTGATTCCAGAACGACGTGCACGCAAAAAAGCGAGATCTTCTAATTCACTTGGAGTGAGATCGGTGATATTAAAATAAGCCATCAAAATATATGCATGAATTGCGTAAGAACGAATCAGAAAATTATGTCCTGAAAGTAATCTCTAATGAAAAATAATTACTAAAATGAAATCGTTTATTTGATAGAAATCAACTTAAAAAATTACGTTATAAAATATATTTTCATTTCTTCAATACTTTCATAAGTAATTCATACTACTTTTCTCATATATATTTGATTGCTTGAACTTTACTCACTTATTTAGTCAAAGCTTGTCAATAAACGTTCGTGTAGAAATGTCTGCTACGCATATGTATGATCATTCACCATCCGCCCTCTAAAAAATTTTTTCTAAATTTTTTTAAAAAAAAAAGTGGAAAATTGGAAATCTCAATTTCATTTCATATTTTCACTTCATTGACATAAATAATAATGGGTAGAAGGACGTACCATCTCCCTATGCCGCATTTTTCTTTACTCAAACATATATAGCACCGTTGTGAAGAGTGCAAACAGTGATGGAATCTCAAGCCATGTTTTTCATCCAGTGTGGTCAGCCTCGATAACAATTAAATGAAATACGCGAAGGATCAGTACAAATAATAAAGGCGAGTTACCTTTTTCAGCCAAAAAAAAATGAACCTTTAGAAATCTCACTGCCACCCCAACTGTATGTTGACCAAAGCTTCTTCCCTGCCTCAAATTTTTGTCCTGGTGCACTTGGCAATTCGTTGCGGGAGCCCAAATCTTTGTCGCCAGCATTAAAATCTCGATTTATAATGATAAATGCAGAAGTTAAACCATTTAAAGATGTCCAGAAAAAAACCAATTCTAGATCCAAGCAACTTAATGTGGGACCGCTGCAGAATTATTTATGCCAGTATTAATGTTATTAATCCTCCATACGAATAGATAATGTTTCCTAAGTTCTGCCTCTCAACTATTTCCTTGGACAAATGTTTTTAAATAGTTTGTTATCACTAAATAGGACGGATTATGTATTTCAACAAAAATATATTACAGTAAAACTGATGTGGAATACTTGAAATACAAAAAGAAGTATATTGTCGCAAACATAAACTGGAATATTTAATATATAAAGGGGATAGGAGCAAACCACAGAGTGATTACTGTGCAAGGAATAAACGTAATTTAAAACACAAAAATTATAGATATCTGAAATAAAATATGTCGAAAATAAACAAAAATAGACAAATACAGTTCCACTTACATTGAAAACCATTGAATAAAAATCATAATCAAAGAATGGAAAGTAAAAATTATGAAAATCGGGAATTTAAGGATAGAAATCAATCGGAAGGCGTGAAGCAATTTGAAATTCATGAAATATTTCAAATATAAAAGCTATCGGGCAGCAAAATATCCGGGGAAAAATACATTATAATATGATTCCGCAATAAATGTGATTCCGCAAAAATTAACATCTCCAAAACAAGATTTATATCGAACATTACAAATTGATTTCGTAAAAGAAATATATTACAAAAAAAAAATGATAGCGTAAAAAAGAAACATTAGGAAGTACCACGGACTCATACAAAACATAGATGGTGTGAAATACATTTTAAAACTGAAGGTATAACAGTAACAAAATAAATGCTTGTCATATACCATGAAAATGACATTTACCAGAAAAGATTACTATTCTGTAACCTATGTTGTTGAATTTATACAATATATATCTTTTAAAAACTTCTTTAGCATCAGCTGACAAATACCTCATCCCTTTGACTCAGATATCAAAATTCTCAATTTTTACATTTACCGAACACATCAAAATCAATTATAATTTCGAAAATTATGACAACGTCTGACGATTATTATTATCTGAAAATTTTCTATAGTTTTAAGAATAAATCATCAACAAGGAATTCACCGTTTCTTCATTTTGATTCACGAATTTCAACACTTTCTGTTTTCGTTCTGCGATTTTTATTACTAGTGACAACTTCTCGCTGCTGCAATGCTGATTATTTCATATTGCTGATTATTTCATTCAGTAGCTGATTATTTCAAGCTGAATGACAATACAAAATATTTCTGTCATTATCATGCTATGTATATGTAAATTTTGATAATGAAATGAATCGCAAATCGAAAATCGGAGTAGCGAACGATTAATATTTCGTTGAATTTGGATGGATGTCTCTGGTATTTTCAACAAGTTATGATTCTCACTGGTTAGCTTAGGATTACAAAACCTAACATCAGCAATAAATAATACTGTAATAAAACCAAATGATTTAACAACTATCGTTAGCCTCTCCTAGTAGAAATTGTAGCCAAGATAATGCCACGATCACCGGCGAATGAGTTATAAATATAAAATCGAGAGTTCAGGCGATCATTTAATAATACAGGAAATAAAAATACCATTTTGTTCCACAATATTTTTAGAACGAAACGGATTATTAGCAGAGATAGACAGTTCTCTCGCTGAATGGTACATATTTCTCCAATTTGAGCAGTTAAGGCTTGCTTCCAAAACGAAAAAGGAATTCACAAATTATACGTACTTCTCGCCATCTCAGTACAAAATTTGAAAACTCAGATTTGCAAACCAGTTAAAAGCTAGAGTTCTATATACGCCAGATGAAGCTCTTCAGGAATTTGCGGGATCAGATAATGATAAACTAAGTTGCTGATTTTGCAGAGGCGTAGGAAAACCCATTTTTTTAGCCATATTCTGAAAGAAAAATAAAATTACTAATTTTCAATGATTATTTCTCAAAAAAAATTTATCATCAGTAAATTTTTATTCATTCAAAAAAGAGTGAAAACTCTAATTTAAAATCTCAACAACGTCTTATACGTAAATAGTATTTTAAACATAACGCAAAAACACTGTTTAAATCTTTAAATATAATTCCCACTTAATTTGACAGATTTAAAAAAGTTGGAAATACATAAAAAAAGTTGCACCGATTTCCTGAACAAATCGAAACTCAATGACTGATAGGAAAAGTTGCAACTGTTTAATAACTTCCCAATCTAAAGGGATAATCTTTCGATTTTGAGCAGATAAAATCAACTGACGGATATCGAAGCCACTCTGATTACTGCGTTTACTACCTACTTGAAAACCAGCATCGGCATAAATCGTAATTTGAGAATGGTAAGACTTTAAAAAATTTTCACTTTCTATTGAAAGTGGTTCCGGACGTCGTTCGCTAGAAGAAATGCCTGTCTTCAGATCACACAATCGTTGTTTCAGCTGCATAATTTCATCTATAAATGTGAAGTGCAAAAATCCTTTTACTATATTACAAATTACAAAGAAATCCCTTCAAATTAGTAATTCCGAACAACTACAGAAAACTACCAACCAGGAAACAACTCGATGAATGCGACAGGAAAGCGAGAAAATTCGTCATCTGTAATGCTTAGAATGTATTCGCGGGAAGTGATGCGTTCATCCAGTGCATTGTGCATGTCAACCTGTTCGTCAGATGCATTTCTACGCTCAGCAGAAAACAAAGAAGAATGGTACAGTACCAAAATTCTGTAATTTTAATTACTTTAATGAAGAAAACCTCCATATTTCGTGCTGGACAAACACAAAATGCTCAGAAAAAGAGAGAGAGATCCAATGTAAACAAAAGAAAAATGTGAGTGAGGAAAAAATAAATCTATAATCGAAACATTTCGATTATTGGAAGACGCCATTTATTATCTTTGAATCCTATGAATTATGATGAAAAGAAATAACCTTCATTAGTGAAATTCCTTTGAAAACCTTACAGTTTGTCGGCGTAGGGACTGGCATTATTGTATATAGTGATGGCGAAGCAAGCTTTACCAGTAATTTTGATGGTTGCGCGAGTTGCAACGTACTGACTTCCGGCAGAGGACCAATTATGACCGGTCCATCTAAAATTTGGGATTGATTTTCGGAAGCTCTGTTCATTTCGACAGATTCATCACAGAGTCCGCAGCACCGCAGCGAGAACATTCCTACAGCTGGTAAGACTAAGAGATTTTTGGCAAAAATTTTCCCACAAGATGTGTTGAGTAGGGCAGTTCGTGTCAATCTTTACCCACATATTCGCGTACTTTTCGGTCCCTAATACTCCTTATGGATAGAAGAGATAATTAATCTAAATATTCAAGCAAAACAAAAGTGTTAAACCAATGAACACTTGCAAACAAAACGGGAAATAGAAATGTCGTTCATCTGGCGATCCAGTAACGGGCCGCGACAGTATGTAGCATGTGTCAATGTTGGTCGTGACATCACGGGGAACAGAATTTAAATACATTGTACATTCGCTTTATGATTCAAGATTTTGGAGAAAATATTTTAGAATAACAGCTGATATTTGTGTATCAATATTAATTTTACGGTGTATAGTGATATTACTATTGGTTTTTATTTACAAAAAGGAAAGTCATTTATTTACAAAAGATTAGTTATCATACATTAATCTTTCACTAATTATGTTTTCATCTGTTGTGATTAAAGTTGATATAGATATTACTTTATGTCACCAATATAATTAATCATTACAGGCTCTATTTGAGACTTCATCACACGTCGTTTCCGATTCTTACAAGCAGTAATAGTTATCTGGTGAAAGAATGGTTATCTGATGTGGAAATGGTTAGGCTTTATTTTTTCAAAAATATAAATTTGAAATAATCTTAGAACTGTCCATTTCAAATCTCTATTTTCAGTATTGGCCTCTAATTACGTCCTTTATGCTGTTTTATTTATTGTTTATAATGAAATGTTATGATGCTAATGAAAATATTGCTGTATTAGCAAATGACGTCAGCAGAAATGAAAGGAAGTTTCTAGTTTACGACGTCAATCATGGAGAAGGATTTAACCTACGCCGTGATGTTTTTATGAGGTAATTCAATATCCACTCGTTACTGTTTTTCTTCGATTTCTTTTTATCATCATATAAAAAAAAGCAACTTTTTTTAAGTTATTGTTACGAGTTTATGATTACGCGTAATTGAATATCAGACTGACTATTCGAATCAAGGACGAAAATACGATTTCGATTAGAATTTGTTATGATTTGTCATTCACGCGGTCAATTTTTAGAATAGCGAATACAATTAGAATTTTACGGGAACATGGTCATAATTATGTTCTTGTGTTACCCCCATGGGGGGTCTTTATCATTGGCGGAGAGGTCACTTAAAAGTGCCTTGGTCGAAGTTTTTCCATATTCAAAGTATTAATGAATTTATTCCCGTAATCGAGTTTCACAGATTTTTAAAAGGTATATCTTGAGTTATCTTCACATTAGATGGAAAGTTATCGTATCAGAGAACTTGAATTTAAGTATAATACAGTTTTTATGAAGTTGGATGATGCTATCTCAAATTATAGAGAATAAAGAAATAAATACAGTTTAGTTTTCGTTGAGAACTAGGTCGAATAGAATCACAAATCGCTTAAGGAAAAATGATCATAACCATTATTTCTAGAAACGAATTATGATGCTATCGATGAAGTATTATATTTGCAAGGTTATGCGGAAGGTTGGACGAGTGGGAAATATGACATTAAATATGATCAACGGAACTGCATCATTAGTGATCTTCATTACAAATTTATTAATGGACTTTGGTACGATTTCGAGGCATTAAAATGGATAAGGAAAAGCTAAATGAGTTTTACGCTTATTTGCTAACCCTTTGACATGAACCGAACTTGAACTGAAAGTCTCTTTTTTGATTTTAATCTTAAATTTGCGCAGACGTTTATTCCTGAACTTCTCTAAAAGTCATATCTAATACTGACAAATTAGTCTTCATCTTCAATTTTAGTACATTGTATTTTCAGGAAAGGCTGGTTTTTTGCATTTGACAATGTTTATGCTCGTAAATTTTCGTGCATTTCTTTTCAAGGAGATTCGGAGACGCTGGCTAATATGATTCAAAAACATCATCACTATGCGAATTCATTAATGATTGATCGCGCAGAAACGATGCTTCATTCACATTTTGGTGATTTTCATTACTGGGAAGCGAGGCGCTCCATGCGTTACGCAAAGCATCTTCGTCTTATTGCTGATGAATTTAGGTAACCCTGACAATGAGTTGTGATATTGATTGTGTTAGCCTTAAAACTCCTCGCTTTTTGGTTTCCCAATGCATTTTTTAAATTTTGCATTGCTATACGTTTAAGACAAGAACGATTGAACTCAAATGATGTGAGAGATGGAACTACACTTCCCGAATCATGGAAGGAAACGAAGAAAGTATGTTGCGTTACTTCAGTACATTCGATAAAATCTTTTTAAAGCTGAACCAACTGAAGAAAATGTTTCCAGGAACACGGTGAAGCGCGAGGAGGAGACTATATTTGCGTCCACTGGAGACGTAGTGATTTTGTGCGATCTCACAATGCTGATATACCATCAATCAGTTGCACTGCCGAGCAGGTTTCAGTGCTTGCTTAAGATGTAGACACACACGTAAGAACATAGTAGTTCGTATATCATGTCAATACTTTTCGTTCCAAATTTTGAACGAAAAAAAAAAACTGAAACGAGATATTTGGAACCTTCTTTATTTAACAAATCCGGAATTCTTTAAGATTGCTGCAATTCTGCGAAAAGAAAATGTCACTACGGTCTATTTATGTACCGATGCTTCAGCTGCTGAAGTAAGCACTCTCATCAGTCTCTTGCCATCCGATGCACAAGTTGAACGATTCCTAAACGACTCATATTTGAATGATGGAGAAGTCTCCATTGTTGACCAGGTTCTATATTTTACTGAGTTATAACTCGATTATTAACATACAATATTTATAGAATAGATTTTCTTGTTGCTGGTGTACGTAAACGTTCCGTTATAGTGGATATGTTCACATGCTCGCTACTTTATTGGTACTCATGCATCAACTTTCTCATATCGGATACAGGAAGACAGAGAAATCCTAGGCTTTAAACCAGAGAAAACCTTTAACAGACTGTGTCCTGATGATGACAGCAATTGCGAACAACCCGCCAAATGGACGATAGTTTACAAGGAATCATCCAATCGTTATTGATACATTTATAACTGAGTAATTCTAATTCCATATCGCAATTTTTATACACAGTATGCAGAATCTTTTTTTTTGGATATAAATTTATCAAAATCTATTCCCCGAACATCGAAGCGGTATCCAGAAAGAAGAACGATATTATGACATACATACGATAATTCAACAATTATCACAAAAAAGTAGAAAAATAAGAACATCCTCGTTAAACTCGTACAGGTGCACTTTGTGCAAGGAACTCCCAATAACGCTGATATGGAGTTTTCTCTAGAGATTGCTCTTTCCACAGATCAGGTGTTAAGTATGAATAGGTACGCTGAATCGCTGCATAGGTTGCCTAAATTTAAGAGAATTTTACGAAAGACTAAACTCAGTAGTTTTACTGCGTTTCATCTGAACTGTACTGCATCTTTCAAATAGTAAATAAGTTGTATTTGAAAGAAACTCAGGAATTATACTCATTTATTCATTAAGCCATATTTTTTAACTAGTTCGTGCAATCTCTGAATGATTATTACCACTATTATTCCAATTTAATCATATAATTAAAAACTTACTTTAGCAAAATTACCCAGCGTAGCAGTCTGCCCTACTGCGGACGTGTAGCAATCTTCCACACCAGCCATTTGAAGTAGTTTTTTTGGTACAGGCGCTGATACAATACCAGTGCCTCTAGGAGCAGGAATAAGCCGCACCAGTACAGAACCACATTTTCCAGTAACCTTGCAAAAATCTGGCTTATTTTTGTCGCAAAAGATATAGTTATTAAAACAATCTTCTCCTCATGCTAAAAATAAAATACCTTGCAAGGGACGGTATGCGGCTGGCCGATCTTATTACCCCAATATCCACGCCGTACTGGAATGACTGATAATTTTGCGGCAATGATGGCGCCACGAATAGCTGTTGCTACTTCTTTTGAACACTTTACTCCCAAACCTACGTGTCCGTTATGATCTCCAATAGCAACGAAAGCCTGAACAAAAATAAAGAATCTGCAATACAAACGTTAGCTGTTAGTTTTACAGTTAAAATAAATCAATTTGCCTTCACAAACCTTAAAGCGTGTACGTTGTCCAGCACGAGTTTGTTTCTGCACTGGCATTATCTTCAATACTTCATCCTTTAAATTAGACAGTAACATGTCAATGATTTCATATTCCTGAAAAAAGCAAGAAATCGAGAATATAAAAGATTTACCTTAAATAAAGATGGAAATATTGAAACTTCGGTAATAATAATGTAGGTTTATTTACTTTGATTGGTAATGAGTTCAAATATATTTCTTCTAGTGAAGTGATTTTCCGATCTTTGACCAAACGCCCCAACTTTGTTACTGGAACCCATTCCTTATCGCCTTCTTTTCCACTTCTGAAAGTTTACAAATGAAGTAAATGATGAAGACATTAACAACATGGATAAAAAGCAAACGCTAAGACGCTTATAATTTCTCCTTATGCTTTATCTTATAATTTGACAGAAGCTAATATGATACAGAGAAACTGTAAATGTATTATTTTTATATCAAACCAAACAACATTATTTATATCAAGTGAAATAACTATTTCGCCATTGATTCATCTATTACAATAAACAGATCCATCAATGAAATCAACAAATCCATATTGAAGAACATCAAAGAAGCATGAAGAATAATCATATCACTTCAAATAAAACGGCACTAACCTTCCACCACGTCCACCCCGACCTCGACCACGACCACGACTTCGTTCACCACCTCCAGTACGACCACCTCTACCTGAATCATTTGTCTTAGGAAATATCTATATAATATATTAATTTGAACTGGAAATATTTCCAGTTCAAAATATACTAGTCTACAATATACCTAGTTCTTAGTTAAAAGAGACTACGAACATGAGGTTTCATCAAAATAACTTTATCGGACCGAACAGAAAGTATAATATTATGAAATTAAATATCTACAAACTTAGATTTTGAAGAAAACATCCTAAACATTACTTTTCCTTATGATAACAAAAAAAAAAAACGGTAAAACAAAAAGCACTTACCACTCCGGTCGCCACTACCAAATCCACCTCGAAAACCTCCACGTTCAGCCATATTTAACAAATTCAATGTTTAACAGCTGCTTAAAATGATGATAATTATCCAAAAGAATATCTACGATTTTTTGTTCCTTATGATAAAAAATAAAAAAATAAAAAATAAAATAAGGAATGAAATAAAAGGATATACCAACGAGAATTTATGAGTGAATAAACAAAACGTAATTATGACAACTATAACTAGTGACGAACCAATATATTACATCTGTCTAATATATTAAGCCATTACAATATAGTGTAGCATTCATTTTGTTCACCCCATAAAGAGTATAGAATATTGCGAAGAGTTAAATAATAAGAAATGAAATTGTAAAAGTGAAGAATGTAGAAATAGATCACTTGATTTAAAAAATTTTTCAAGTTATAGAAAAGGCAGAGATCATTCAATTTCAGGTATTACCTTTTAGCTGAAGAATTTGGCTAACTACACGACATATTTTATATTCCGTAATTACATCTCGCTTACTGGGTGATATTTTCTTAAACCAACTACAGTCACATTCAAATCCGTTTAGTATGGTCTAGAGAATTACGAAAGTGTTAACGATGTAACGATGTTCTAATAACAATCGAAGATTAAATTGCTACTTAGAGCGGAAATAAATGACTGAGAGAATTTCACTGTATGATTAAAAATTCTATGATGTGTACTGTAGAATAAGGAACAAGGAAATTTTTTTCATAAAAAGCACTATAGTAACTGTTTATACTTTATGCAATTTGAGCAATTTCAGGAATCGCTATCTCTTTAACTTGGTTATCCCGCTATTACTGCCATATTATAAAAGGATTTAAGAAAAATTTGTAATAAATATATGTACACTTAGAAATTCACTTAGCTATTTTAAAGGGCGAAGAAGAGTCCAAGTATAACTGAAAAGAGATCGAAAAAAATTTGACTTAACAATACAATTAGCAATGGGACTCGTATGTTATGGAACTATTACTCAACAATCAGTTTCGAGAATGTACGACGATCTAGAAAAGGAAAATCTTTAAGACAGTCTTAGGAATCAATGATTCGTCTAGAATCTCGTTCCCCCTCTCCACTGTTTCACCTCCCTCCTGGAAACTCCACTCCGACCCTCGACCAACTTTTGGTTCGATCACCAAACTCCCGTATGATTCCCAAATTGTAAAGCGAATACCACGGTCAAATGAAAAGGCTCGCAATACCTAAAATCTGCTCTGGCCGTTTTGCTATATCTGTGTGGATGATTCAAGAGGTGTTTGTAGAAAAGGAAGACGGCAGACGACGGGATGAAAGACTGGACACAATGGATCGGGCAAAAAAGGCACATATCTTTTAGAAGCGATCGATAGATTTTGGTTGGAAGACAAGGATCACGGTGCTTGGAAGGATACGTGGTATGACGCCGCGAGGGACTGTTGTTAATAGACCTCGAGACTGACAGGTTTTAAAGTATGTGTCGGTTTTTGGACTCTTATGTCATACTGATTTCCCTTCGGAAATTTGCTGAAACTGCGAAAAAATATAGAATGTTTAAATGGATCAGATGATTTATAGTTCATCAGAAATAAATTCACTTAGGAAATAAACGACTTTGGTTGATGTACCTGTGTAAATGCCAACTCCTATGGTCTCTTTTCTATTTAAATTTCAAATTTCTTCCAAAATTCACCGCCATAATCGAAGATGTCCATAATTCCTAAAGCCGCTTGTTTCGCCCTGTTTTCTTTTCGGTTAAAAAATTGTCGTATTTAATGTGACCTTTTCTACAGGATCGAATGTAAAATGTCCTTTAATATAACACATATTTGCTCTGTGATGGTCTCATGGAGACATTACATTCTTTAAATTGTAATACAATTGTTTCATTTCCAGATAATTTCATATTCTTCAATCTGGTTGACTGTAATGATGCACGTCAATTATTATCCCTTTGTTTAGTAATTGTCATCAACACGTTTTTTATTTCATTCGTAGGTTAGTTTTAAAATTATTATACGATAAGAAAATCAGGCTATACTTAATTTTGTTTCAATCTCGACGAGAGTCACGTTTTTCTGTTGATGTGAATCAGGCTTTCTTTTCAATTTCAAAATTCCAATATTCTCACATTGTTTTGGCGGACCCACGAGACGAAAATAAGAAAAATGTCAGCATGAGCTGGGTTGCCAGTAGCATCCAAAATTACTGAATCATACGAAATTAGTGTAAACTATCGAAATCGGGATCGAATTTACTAAAAAGGCAGAAGAAAAAAATGGATTAAGTTCAATTTAAACTTAAAGATATATTCTACAGCAAATGAAATTTTTCTTTTTTTCCGATATATGTGTAAGAACATCTTTTACATATAAGAAGAACTTCCTAATATAAGAACATTTTTTTATATAAACTGGAATTCTATTGTAGCTTTAAGCTTTTTTGTGAAGTATTCATAAAGAATTTTTCGCTTTTGCAGATGCATCGCTTGCAGCTATGTCTATAGATTTTGGTTCGCAATGGATCAAAATGGCTTTGGTAAAACCAGGTGTGCCGATGGAAGTGGTATTGAATGAAGAAGCACATAGGAAAACGCCAAATTTAATTATTATTAAAGATAATGAACGTATATTTGGTGATGCAGCATTGGCTTACGTAAGTTTTTGTAGTCCTAAAATTTTTTTTTCCGTGATTCCTTGGCAGATTAGAAAGTGATAATATTATTTGAAACTAAGAATGAAAGACTTTTCTTTTCTATATAGAATGTTATATTTTATGAATTGATTTGAGCTGTGAGCGAAAATTTCCTTTAGTAATTGTTGTTGTATAGAAATAACACATTCCTGGTGTCTAATTCCATCTTTCCCTAACTAAGTTTTCAGTCAATTAAATATTCGAAAAATTCTTTCACTTATTTGGTGGATCTCTTGGGCAAGAAAATCGACAATCCAATTGTTTCACTTTACAAGCAACGATTCCCGTATTTAAAATTCATTCTGGATGATACCAGAGGCGTTGTGCAATTCGATGTGTAAATTTTATATATTTCTTGAAATTGTGAGGGATGTTACTTCATATTTAAGTAGTTTTGAGTCGAGGAACCAAAAATCGTCGAAGTCTGGGTAATGCCTTTAAATTTTGACAATTATGTGGGGTATCCGTCAATGTCAGATCGACTTGTTTCTTTCTTTCGCTGATTTTGAAAATATGCTAACTAGGTTGATTTCTGTTTAAGCTTGTTTTATAGGGATGGCGAAACTTATAGTGTTGAGTCCATGGTAGCAATGATTTTGAGGCGATGTCGAGAAGTGGTTGAGAAATTTGCGAAACAACCTGTTAGGGATGTTGTTATTACAGTTCCAGCATTTTTCAATCAGGCAGAACGACGCGCTTTGGTTGCAGCAGCTGAAATCGCTGAATTGAATTTATTGCAAGTGCGTTGATTTTGAATGACCTTTTCTCTTTATTATAACCTCTGACTCATATTTTTTTTTGCGTTTTTTTTTTTCTTGTTAAGATCTTAGTATGACTTGGAAATTTTATTTAAAGTGGTTTATGAATGTGATTTTTCAATTGTACTATCTTTTAGTTGCTGAATGATCATACTGCTGCTGGTCTAAACTATGGAGCATTTCGAAGAAAAGAAATCACTGAAAGTACACAGACTTTATTAATTTATGATGTTGGAGCAACAAAAGTTACTGCTTCGGTGTTAGAATATATATTAGTAGAGGAAAAAAATCGAAGTGAAAAGAATCCAGTTATGACAACGCTGGGAGTTGGGTAATTTTAAAGAAATAATTATGTCTGGGAGTTGGATAATTTTAAAGAAATAATTATGTCTGGGAGTTGGATAATTTTAAAGAAATAATTATGTCTGGGAGTTGAGTAATTTTAAAGAAATAATTTTGTCAATACCTAGTACCAATGTCTATTTTTTCAAGTTTGAAATATACTATCTTGCAGCTATAACCGCATGATTGGTGGGTTTGAAATTACCCAAAGACTGCGAGATATCTTTGTGAGCAACTTTCGCAAAACGAAAAAGACCAAAACTGATATAACGGAAAATCCGCGCTCTATGGCAAAAATGTTGCAAGAGGCAGAGCATGTCAAAATTGTATGTTTTGCCAATAATGATTTTTGCAGTATTAAGTAAAAAGTGACGGAATGACTAGACAATCTTCATAATCTAAGTCGATTTTTTTCAGGTGCTTTCGGCAAATATTGATTTCACTGCACAGATTGAAAATGTCCACGAAGAACAAGATTTCACGATGTTAGTGACCAGAACAATGTTGGAAGATACAATGAGAGATCTCGAAGTAAAATTAGTGCAGCCTATTGTGGATGCTTTAAAAATGGCGGATCTGTTGCCAGAGCAGGTTTAAATTGTTTTTCCTTGTTTCTATTTTCCCGTATTAAAAGTTTTTATATTTAGAAAATTTTTTCCATAGTCTGCATGAGAATGTAGTGTTCTATGTTTCCAGATCAATCAAGTAGTGCTGATGGGTGGTGGCAGTCGCGTTCCCTTAATTCAAGAATTTGTTCAGAAGTTCTTTAAAAAGTAAGGGTTTTCTCATTGGAGAATATGTGTTATTTATCTATGTATTTTTTATTATGAAATTTAGTCTCTCAACTTTTCATGAATTTATTTGGAGGAAAGAGTTGGGAAAATTCTTGAATACTGATGAAGCAATTGCAATGGGTGCAGTTTACCGAGCAGCTTATCTAAGTAAAGGTTTTAAAGTCAAGAAATTCGATATACGTGACTTACAGATTTTTCCAATACAGGTGTATTATTTTTTTATAATTTTTCATTAGCACTCTAAATGTAATTAAAATTTAGTGTATTGTAAATCAGACCAATTATAAGATTTACAAACGACCTTGAATTTACTCTTCATCGATTTCTCAGTTTTATTATTTAAGGTTGATTTTGTTAGTGCGCATAGTAAGGATGAAAAGGGTGCAGGACGGATAATACGTCGACCGATATATCCTATCAAGTCATTCATTCCTGCATCTAGAAAAGTTTTGTCGTTTACTTCATTCACGGAAGATTTTTCCGTGAATATTAATTATGGTGAAATGAAGCAACTTAATGCAGACCAGCTCATGTGGGTGCTTTAGATCTTATTATTATTATTATTTAAATAAGCATTCTAAAAAATTTATTTGGCTTATAAAGTAACTGTACCGTTACAGCATTATCGTATGTTTTAGGGAATTTGGCTCACTTAATATTAGTGAAATTAAAATAGGCGGTGTGAAGGATTTATATGCAAGGGAAACGGCGAAAGAAGGCACTGTTTTCAAGGTTTTTATTATTTTTAATATGTTGTTAATTCTCTCATATTTTATCAAGTAATATAATCATAAGGAGCAATGTGGCTGAAATAAAGCAGTTTGCAAGATTTTTTTGCGGTGTTTGTTTAAATCTTTTCGATTTCAGCCTAAATTTCTGCAGGTAAACATTCTATAGCGATCTCAGCTGAGAATTGTGAATTTAGCCAACATAAAATGTCGAATTTCAGGGAATTAAAACACATTTCTATTTGGATAACTCGGGAATTTTGCACGTTGACGGGGCGGAAATGTTGTTGGAACAACCACCAAAAGCAGAATCAACACTTGCTTGTAAGTGTATTTAAGAAGCTTTAAAAACCATAGAAAAAGAAAATTTGCAGGATTGATGTTTTATGCTTGATGGAAAATTTGTTTTTAACAATTGTTTCGAAGATTTCGACGTTAAATGATTCTCCAGTACATTTTTTTTTTTTCTTGTATATCACGTATCTCATTTTTTACAGCACTTGCTGGAAAAATTACTGGATTGTTTTCCTCAAACAATAAAATCGATGAAACAAAAAATGCGAAAGATAAGGAAAATTTGCAATCTGAAGAAATAAGCGACAAAGGCCATAATACTGTTGATGTTTCGGGAAATCAAACTAAAATTGAAAAGCCAGCAGAGAGTAATGTTAGTCCATCGTAACTTTTATGGATTTATCGTCTTTATGCTTATAAAAGCAATTATATTATAAAATTGAAATAATTTTTAACTAATTTTTTTCATTGCAGATAACAAGTACAGCAAACAAATCAACGGAAGCAAACAAAGTACGTCTCCATAGCTGTTGGATTGATTCATATTATTTTTTTTTCAAGATATTAAGTTGTTGTACTCATTTGCTTTTTGACCAGTTTATGCTCCTGAGCTAATTTTCCTAATGCATATTTGAGACGGAAAAGGAAGTGATTTGCTTTTTTTAATCTATATTTGCTCATTACCTTATGAACAATAAATAGGCTTTTTATCGAAGAAAGAAAGCATGACTTGTAAGCGGCTCTGTAGTCGAGTAAGTAAGTGCTTTAGAGCTAGCGTAAATGAATCGTTAAAATTTCATGACCTAAGAAAAATTGAGATTTTTTCTGTTCTAGACAGCTACAAATGCAGTAGAACCGAAACAAGAAGAAAAGCCTCAGCAAATCAAAATTTCCCTGAAGTTGATGGAGAGCAGAATGGATTTGGTGTCTATTTCCGACAGCGAAATTATTGCTGCGAAGAATAGGTAATTCTGGTGATATGTCAGTCTGTATTTAGATTTGATCAGTTGGGATGATGGCACTTTTATAATCTTTTTTGATGTAATTTTCAAAATTTTGATTTCAGGATCGCTGATTTTGAGAGAAAAGAAAAGGAAAAAGCGATTCGCGAAGAAGCGCATCATAATCTTGAATCATTAGCTGTTGATCTTAGCGACAAACTTAATCAAGATGAATTCAATGTGTGATTTTTTACTTATTTTTAAGTAATTGTTTTTAAGATTTTACAACTTCTTAACTGATCGAAACTTATTCAGCGATTTTTAACTACTGATGAACACGCAGACCTGCGAAAAAGGGTATCGCAAGTAAAAGCTTGGTTAGAGAATGATATTGATATTAATACTCCAACAACTGAATTTGTTCAAAATAAGAAGACAATCGATGAATTGTTACGACCGGTTGAAGCTCGCATAACGGAGGACCAGGTAACTTTGTGTTTTGAAAAAGAGTTTTCTATGAACTAACTGAAGCATTTTTTCAATAAATATTTTTACTATTACAGGATCGTCCTTTAATTGTGGCTGAACTGATTTCAATGTTTAATCATACAGAAATGTTTTTGCTTCTTGCACAAAACCTTTCTAAGGCGGATGTGTTCACAGAAGTTGAAATCAATACCTTAAGCAAATTGCTTGATGAAACTAAGGTATGTAAATTAACTGACTAACATCGAGTATCGACACTTAAAATTTTCTGATTTAAAAAAGCGGGAAAGCTGTGAAAAATGTTACATAAAAATGAGGTATTAAACTGCAGTAACTGGAGTAAATCATTTGGACAATTATATATAAATTCTAGGATTGGCTTGCCGAAAGAATGGAGTTGCAGAATAAATTAAAACCAACTGATCCACCAGCATTTGCAGTCAGTGAAGGGAAAGAAAAGGTAAATAACAAGTAAATGGTAAAATAAGCTTCCGTATTTTGATCCAGAAGTAAAAAGTAGAAACTGGCTTTATGTTCAGAAATAGAATAGTGAAATATAATTCTATATTGTTAGGTATTTGGACTATATTCAGATGAAGAGCTGAAAGGTCCACAAAAACAAGAGTGGGTTTACATAACTATTCGCGTTAGGAAGTAATTTCAAATTGAATATGATGATCCGATTTCAGTTAATGTCGCTTGATCGTGAAGTAAAATATTTGTTAAATAAGATGAAATTTGCAAAATCAAGAGTTAACAAGGAAGGGAAAACTGAGGAAAGAGTTGATGAAAGCAATGAAACATTGCCGGAAACGACAGACGAATCAAAGACAGTTTCGGAGGAAAGATCAGATGAAATGTCAAAGAATGGACGATCGATCAAAAGCGCGACCAGAGTAAAGAATAATGAGAAATTGAAAAACAGTGAACAAAAGGATGGTATAGTGCACGATGCTTCCGAGTTTTAGTTTTTACTAGTTTTTAATTTTCGTGATCATTTATTATTTCTAGCTTTGTTCATTTGTTGTTATTGTTTTATTCATTAGATAAATAAATGTATGTAAGTTTATGATGTGTCGTTTTTTTATTCTATCTGGTTGAATAAGTGGCGGGATTTATTGTGTCATTGTTCTTGAAAATCAAATCCTTGAATTAATTTTTCAGATCGCATTTATGTCGTATTTATGGAAAAGGAGATTCATATCAGAAGTTTGTTGTTTTGTTCTGTGATAGTGTTTAAATGTTATTATTTTGCGCGTTCATTTTTTTTCTCCTCTCAACTATTTTTTTGTTATTATCTTTTGCTTGTTATAACTAATTTTTTGATTGGAGTATTTCGTTGCTTTTCATAGTATCTACGATTTTTATATAAAATCCGGTTTTGTTCGACGCTTTGCTCTACGAATATGGTTGATCTAAATAATGTTGAAAATACGAAGCAATTTGAAAGTTATGTGAGATGAATCCTGGTGAGGTCTTTCGCGATTTTCAGGTAAGATGTCCCAGTAAAATTGGGGAAGCGGCGATCATAACACAGTATGTTATCACAATTAGTATGACTTTTTTCGGTCGTGATTGTATTTTTGCTCCGTAAATTAAATTTTTAAGAAGAGCATGGTTTTCAAATCTATATAGGGCCTACCATGACAACAGAAGTGCTGGGATTGTTAAACATTAGCTAATGATCAAGATTCAAAATATTGGAAGCGACATGCAATTATAAAATCTACTTGAGTTAGTTGGTCATTGTGATGCCGATAAAAAACGAAGGCTTAGATGACTATGTTTGAATATGTTCGCTTTTGTTTTTTTATGAACATATTCACATAATAAATCCAATTACTTTTTTTTACTTTCGACTGAATGTTTTGGAGGTAGCAGCTTCATCATAATTTATGAATTTTTGAACTTAGATTTTAAGTTTCGGATCTCCTCACTTTCTTGAGTTCAGTATCGCTTCGTCCTCGAATTTATGTAAGCATTTGCTAATACTGCAGACACTAGAATCTGGAAATCATGAGCGTTTTCTATTTGGATGGAACATCTGGATATCTTTCCGATTTGCTAGTTTTAATACTTCGGTTGTCTCGTAAATCTCCTGATCACGTTGACTGGTTGACTGTGTGTGCAAAAGGCAAATTACAGAGCGCTTCTCGATATAATGAGGATGCTTAAGAGACACTAGTTTAGCTAATGCGCCAGGCGGGTAAATCTCTCGTGGGTGATTTCATAAGGGATGTGTTATAGCACAAATATAATGGGGAACTGACATTACAACTCGTTGCAAGATTTTGCATTTATCCATCTCTGCATTTGAACTAAAGAACGCCGAAGCAAGTTCCATTTAACATTGACTAGTAAATTACAATAAGCGAATTCAACAACTTTATTATGATGTTACTATCATCTGGAATCTGTAACGGTTAACATTTGCAGTTCGTCGGTGGTCGTTATGGATCTCATATATTATAGTGATATACTTGTCATAGAGCAAGGAATTTATTGGTATTCTGAACATGTATTACTAACTTATCGTCGCGCAGTCTTTTACACATCAACGACTTTTATGGCTTAGTATCTTATTTGCTGACTAATTCACTCCACATATGTCACATCAAGTTCTACCGAAATCGTTCGGCAATGAAACCATCAATAGCGTGAATAGATTTCCAACCTAACACCTGCAAATTTATGTTTATTTCCTGATGCATATCGAGAAAAAGTTTTTAAATTGCAGCGATACTAATTTTGTCAAAGCCCATATTCTTTGCATGGATTCTAATTTAGAACCTCCTTTCTGTTGAATTGGAAGAGAGGGGAGTCTTGAAAAAAGCACAATTAACTGGAAGTTTTTAAACACAGTCAACATCTTATGCTTCAAGCAAACGATAATAGAAATTCAATTCGTAGTAATATCGTAGTTCATCTGTACCGTTCATTTTAAAATACAAAGAGAAAGTGAGCAAGCTTTGCTCCACCCACATATACTTATCCTTTAAAAACTCATCATCTAAATTCTGAATTCCCTATCTGGATCGATCCCTCCTCTGACCATGCTATTTTCTTCTGTCGGCTATCAAATACTTACAGATATTCACATACAGACATGCGGACATACATACACACACAGTGTGCGTTCGCAACATTACTGCTAATTGTTGTGGAAGGCTGATTTATTGATGCTAATAAAGGTATGTAAATTTTTTTGCATATCATTGCAGGCATCAAGTGATATTTATTCCCTCCATTACCTGCTTAGCCAAATTGTTTAAACGTAAATGGGATGTTTGGCGCCTACTTTATTGTTATTCTTGTTATCACCAATAACATTTATTAATTGTCCACTAATTCTATAAATTACACTGATATCGGTTAAACACCTATCACCGTCTCATCAAATCACTCGTAATTAAGGGGTTGTTATTATTTGTTAAATTTTATTGTGAAAGTAATATATTTTTCATATGTTTATTTATGGGATGTGGAATTCCTGAACAGAGTTTAAGGAATCAGCAGGTGTTATTAATAAAGCTTTAGCTTTCCATATCCCGTTTGAAGTCGTAAGCGGTGGTCATCAATATGCTTAAATTGTCAATTCAAAAACTGAATCTGAATATTATTGAAAATGGTTATTTTTCTGAAATCTGAGACTAGTGAGAAATTTTTATAATTCACAATGGAAATTTCGTGAAGCATGAATTACAAAACTCTCATATCGAAAATAAGCAAGCCTCTTCGATCCTTTTCATGTCTAGAATCTTTGCTTGTGAAATGCTTTGTTGTCACTCTTGACATCCGAGCTTCAGGTCTGCAAAGCGGATGTTGCAAAATTTTCAATCAGTAAATTAATTAGTTCATATTAACTAAAATTTATCTCCAAATCGACGTTGAATTAAACTAAATGCATATAAACGCCAACATTTTTGGTATTCGGGACAGTTTCCTTTCTCGAAGTAATGTTTGCGTAAATATTCGATGTCATACCAGAAATACTTGCAAGATATAGTACTTGTAGCTATCTATCCCTGCATCTATCCGTTCCTATTCATCGATGTATCCATATACTTGATCTTTGAATCTTAGAGTTCTATTGTGAGCTGTGAGCTGGTGCAATGCAAATATAATCCGATTGATTCGAAGGTAAAAAATCGTCATTTATGAAATTAAAACAGAAAATCGCTGCCGTTTTGCTTATTCCATCATGATTTAACCGGAAAATCGGACTTCCTCGGGATTTCGTTGCAGAAAATTTCTGCTGAGTATAATATTTTTATACTGAAACTTTTTTTTTATACTACTTCATTCGGATTTTTTCAAACCTTGTGAAGAAGCGAGTGAGATAGCATGACTTTTTATTATTTCATGATCTGTGATATAAAAGGCCAGTCAATCAGTCGATATTTTAATTCTTTTATATTATATGAAAATAGAATAATAACTCAGGAATGTGATCTGCACATTATTTATAAAATAGAATGTATCTGAAAAATGTTGTCAATGTGAACCAAGCATCAAATTCGTAATTTAAGAGAGATATCGATGTTTTATGCAGTGTAAGATACGGTAAGAAGGGGAAGCAACGGATTTGCCGGAATTGGTACATAATTTGTTTTTTTTTTCTTCCCAATCAGCTGTCCAGTTTGCTCAATCCGTCATCGAACAGCTGTTTCTACTCTATGAAAAATTGTTAAATTTTAAAAGTCATTTTAATTCATTCGTCGTACCTTACAATTCGAAACTCGATTCTAAGTGTTATGAAACAATCTCTTGACAATCTACGTAAATTAATTCATAAACAACTACATTGAACAAAAGCGACTGTTAAAATAGCAGATAGTGACTTTGCAAAAGTTTCTCAAAAAATGTGAAAAGTAATATTGCTAAAAGCTTTAGCTACTTGTATTTTATACAAGAAATAAACAGAAAAGGCGAAAATAGGATATTTTTGCAAATTTCATTTCATCCGAAAATGGCTGTCACAATCAGTGTGTATAATTATCCCAGAAATTCTAGATAGTTCCATTTAGATTCATATTTCATTTTTTCATGTAACTAAAAATTAAGGTAATAGCAAAGTTTATTGCATTGCAAGACTTGAAGTAAAGAACAAAAATTGAATCAGAAGAAATCGGGAAAAAATAACTTATATTGCAATTTTAGTTACCCTTAAATTTTTGGAATTTTTTTAAGAAAATCGAGCAATAGCCGCCGTAAAGAGGCAAATTATTGTTGTGGTGGTGATATGTGACGAGTGATGCCGGTGCGTTATGTGAAACAAATCGAGTATTTCGACTATTTTCACGATTATTTTTATGAATCTTGTCAGGTAACTTATAAATAATTTATCCCTGGTCGTGATCTTTGGTTATTATTTGTTGAAATTTGTGATTAGCTGAAAAATAAAACTTGAAAATGTGGATTTAAAGTTTGAGAGAATTCTAAGTCACGAAAATATATGAAGGACCAAGTGTGTATCATGCATTTTAGTGTTTTTGATCTAATATTAAATATAATTTTCGCAGCAATTATTCATTCACATGGAAAGTTTTCTTAACTTACAAAAAGAAAAAAAAAAAACTCTTCTTATTAATGAAGTTCTATTATATTTGAATAAATTTATCTTTTCCCATTCTTGATCTATTCTTTCGTGTTTTTTGTTACAATTTTTGAATTACAAATCCCTTTTTGAAATAAGAAATATCATTTTCTCTTTACATGTTAATATCCGCATAGTATGGAAAATTCATTTTCAAATTTTCGAGAAAACTAAGACCATGGATTGAAGGTAACATGGGTTTATTTTTTATAAAATGTTGGATCACGTGCCAAACATTCAAAGTAAAATTACTTACTCGTACTTTCAACCTCCCAATTTACAAATTATCATATCATGAAAGGGGATGGCGGGAGGGAATGGGGAAAAAATAGAATGACTGGAAATTCGTGAGAATTTTCGAAGAGAATCATAATACATATATGGTGATCAATGACTAAGACAAAAACCAAAGAATTGAAGAACAGCATGTATGCAACTTGTTAGCAAATCTTTTCCAACCCAGTAAGATTGACCGTTGAAACGAATTAATCATTGAATCAATTTTTTCTTTGGCTACGAAAATTTTAAAATCATTTATTAACTTCCAAATTTAAAGTTATGATAACGCTAGGTCGAACTGTTGTCGAAAATATATCTAGCGTTTGTGTTTCGACGTTAGCACTTCATTTTCATAGTTTATGACCTTTGGCCTTCTCACTAGTTACGGTATCCGTCGATAAAAATACCTAACTGTCTGTTTGTACGACAGACAAATAACCTGACAGACAATGAATGTTAATTGAATATATAAATAGATAAAAATAATAGATGACAGTAAGGATAAAGAAAAAATGAAAGAATAATTGGAATTAATTTTTTGCGTCGTCGTCATCACATCAACATAATGTCACGTCTGTCATTTAAGGCAACCAGTTTGGTCATTAGCATTAATTTCCATGTATTAGATTTGAATATTGAAGTAGTTTTTCAATCTGAAATCAGAAAAACTTCATACCTAAAGTTAGTTTGCAAATAGTCTAACTGAAGTCCCATATAGCCGAAATGAATGATTTTTGTAACCGAGCACTTCAATGTAACTGATTTCTCTCTTCCCGAAGCAATACTAATATAAAGAGTTTCCTCAAATTCTAATTTGTTTTCAATCCTTTTAAAAAATTTTCCCTGTACTTTTATTCTCCATAGTATATTTCTGCTTGATTTCCTACTTTAAAAGCTAAATTTTAGTGCTTTTTTTCATGTAAATTTGTTTTTAATCGTTTTAGTGAAACGATTAAAATGCTTTTCAACTGTGAAATTCTCATAAAATTTGATGAAGTTTCAACAGTTCCAATTCATAAAAACTTCCATCTACAACTGCCACTTTCCCCTTCTCCCCATATGGAAAATGCTTCGAGAACAACAACAAGCGACAAAACATAACATAACACTGAGAGGTACTGCTAAGAAAAACATTTCTAAAATAACTCTGAAAATTATGACTAACGAATTTTTAAATGTAATTTTCTTAATTTACTACAAATGTTATCGACTTCAAAATTTAAGCGTTTCGATATCGTATCAGATTTTTTTTAGCAGATTTCTGATCCACAAAGCCACAGAGTCTTTATTTTCTGATAGGTCTCCAAAATCTTTAGTCTTTTGCGCTTTTTTGTTTTGTTTAATTAGATAAATTTAAATACAGATCAGAAATGAATTTTTTTTATAAATCGATCCTTTTGGTAGACTCACATTTTGAGGTACAAAGTGGATTTAAATGAAAGCATACGACAACTTATTATTGAATTTGCTCACATCTAAAATATGAGAGAATAGATTTATCAACCTTAGTTCTGTTCAAGATCCGTTTTGGAATTGATCAATTTCAAAAAAAGAAATGAAAAATTGGCAATTTCCTTTCAATGAAGCCGTAAGGAAAAGGAAAGTCAAATTCTTATTATTTATGATGATTTATTAATTTCTAGATTATTAATAATCATGCAAATGGCAAGCCTGATGCCGATTGGTGAAACGATCACCGTCTGGCAGCTTTACAGCCGATGCAGCTCCGCTTTTGTACAAATTTTTCTGAAACATGCTGATGCGAGAGGACAACAATTCAATCATTGTTCAAGTTTGTTGTTTACTATGAATTTCAAAAATTTTTCTGTACGCAATTTGATAACTAATCAGCGAATTTGATTTTCAAAAATTCTAAATTTCTCGATGGGAACTATTCTACAAATGCTATATTTATTTATTTCAATGAATAAGTTAGGGATACTACAAAAATAATTGTAATTTTCAGCTGATTTCGTGATACATGCAGATAATGAAGGGCGCATTCGAATGGAAAATGTCTTTACCGGTAAATTTATATGCTTCAATAAACGACAAAGGCTTGCAGTCAGAGTAAGTATTCAATAACTTAAATAATTCTCATGGAATGAAGTCTTTAGATTTGATTTCAAATTCACATTTTTTGTTGAAATGCAAATCATATGAAAAATTTCGTATGCATTTGGGAGGAAAACAAGTGAAAGTAAGGACAGAAAGGAAAACGACGTTCCGGAAGATCAATTTTCATTCATTATTTCATTTCAGAATGCTATATCTTATTTTTTCGAATGACTTTCATTTTTTTTAAGAAAAAAAAATGATATGCTCTTAGATGGCTCATGACTCTGTCACTTGCTTGAAGATAGGGAAGGCATAATGAACATTCTGATTTTGCTTTTGAAAATTAGTTTCCAATAGAGACCGAACAAAAGTAGTATTCCAGTAATGAATGAGTGATTTATCGCATGAAAATAAAATATTTGTAGATTGCATAATTAGAAAAAAATTTGATTTCATAATTTCTATTGTGTGAGAATACCGTGGAAACCAATTGAGTTTTTGTTCGAAAAAATAAAAAAACGATTTGTCATCACCGTCTATTGAAGTCTTCATATTTCAGCTATTATTGTTTAATAAAAGCAGTTTTTTTTTTTTGTGGAGACATTTCTAACATTATTGCGTTGGGAAAATTATTATCGCATTGGGAAAATTTAGTTTTGTTTTTCTCGTTTTGTTACACTTCTAAAAATTATAAAGAAAAAAACATATGAAAAAATAAGTGCTGAATCACGATTATCATTTAATCCGCTCTTTGTAACTTTGAGTTGTGAAGTGATGTGCTGTGGGACCAAGTCAAAAGGTCAGAATAAAGAATATACTATCTGCTGCTAGTCAAATGTTGTAGGGCGATTTCTGCAGCTTTAACATTTCATTATTTCATTTGCTTCATATTTAGGTTTACAATGTTCCAAGAAGAACTTTTTGATAGTGAAGATAATGAGCAGATTTTGCAAGGTGCACTCAACAGAATTGAAATTTGAGGGATGATTTTGAACCAGTAGTGCAGTAATCGTTTTCAAGCTTCATACTCAGCCATATTTGCATGTTTCAGAAGAATATCTGCTGAAATTTTCAGAGCGATAAAATGGATGCAAAATGTCTTTTCCGTGAACAACTAACATCTTCCGGATATACAATGTTTCAATCCGCATGGCGACAAAATTTATTTCTTGGATTTAACAGGTTCTTCTTCGAATCACTTTTTTTAAACAAAATAAGGAAAATTTAGTGATAGTTTCCATAGTACTTGGACGTAAAAATGCAGAGGAAAAGGTATAATTAAGTCTACGAAAAAACTTTAATTTGATTTCAATAATTTTTTTTTTTTTGTGTTGCTTACATAAGAGATGTGAAAGATGAAGAAGTAGGGTAAAAACTGAAGAAGAAAGGTGATGACAAATTGTTTATAATATAGCACCAAATAAAAAAAGTGGGCTATTTTGAGAAAAGTGACCACAAGTGACAAAACCTCTAACAGCTCTAGCGGGTAATACAATAAATAACAGTGGCAGTCAACAATAATAACAGGATCTTCATCCCTTTTACTTCCGGAAATTTTTGGCATAAAGTCATATTCGAAAACTTATTGAACCATTGACTGTCAACTATAAGGAGTGCATTACGTTAACAAAATTTTTTTTTTCTTTTTGCTCGAGAGGAACAAGAGAATTATGTATAATATTCGATTTTGGTTTCCAAAGATTTGTTTTGCAAGTTGAAGTAAGGTTATTTTTGAAATGCTGCCTAGAAATATGTATCAGAATTGGAAATCAGTCTGATGGGAACATGCATCCAGAGTTTGAAATCTGAACCAATCAGTTAAAACTTGCATATTCTAAATTCCACTAAATTTCGTTTGATCACTCATTTTGATTTTATAGAGAGGGGAAAAATATATGTATGCAGAGCCATTCAGAGATTTGCAAAAGTCATAGTACAATATCATCTCATTGATAACGTTGACAAAGCTTTGCTGTTTTTCAGTTTAAAGCAAAAGTAAAACAAAACATTTCAAAAAACCAAATTCTAGTCCCGCCATTTTCCTCATCACTGATTATCCACTAACCATCATCTCGTACATATTAGAAGTTGCATTCTGCTACAATTTCATGAGCGAATCAACTTCAGCAGATTTAATAGAATCTGTCTTGCTAATGTTTATAGATAATCAGGAGTGAAGAGCATTTGATTGTTCTCAGAATTTCTACAATCCCTAAGACCACTTGTCGCTTACCTGTTCATTTTATTCCTTTCTCGTTCTTCATTCTTTCTTTGGAAATAAAACTTCAGTTGTTTACTTTTTTTATACCACTGCATTTTTTTATTTTACTTTTTTTCGCAACCGTAGAATCCATGATAAATTTTTTTATTCATTTCTTTTTTAGAAAATCCAATTTTTTTCCCCAATAACATCAATCATCAATCAACCCAAACTATCGATATGTAAAATTACTGAGCTGTATTTGGACTTTGACTTTCTAGATTCACTACTTTCAGGAAAGGCAAATTTCAAGATCCGTCACAAATCAACGCAAAAAGGCGGTGTTTTTTATTTACAAAATTGTTACGTGAAGTAAGATCAACACGGCTAAAGTCTTGTTCAAAGTCAGAAAAGGATGATCGAACGAAATTGAATATCGAAGCGAAACGACAACACTATTTATATAATGTTGTCCGAGAATCGCTACTAAGCCAAATTCGGGCTACGAAATAGCATATTTATTCAATAACATCATTTTTTTTTTTTTGTTGTTTGAATGATTTAAACATCTTTGACGCCTCTTTGATCTACATATTTGTGGAAGTTATCATCACTTTTTTTAGGTAATTTTCGTCACCCTCTTCGAATTTATCAGTGAGTTGAAAAATCATCGCCTAATACTATGTAATTCTTGTATTGTTTATGCTATGCAATAACATCAGTCATAATAAATTTAAGATGCTTGATACAAATTTGATATGCTAAGAAGATTTGAATTGAGAAATAAGTTTAGAATAGCAGAATTACTAAGTTTAGTAGCTAATCAGTTGTCTATTTGAAGCTAGTGACATTGTTATTGATAATACTAGCATTATTTTTTTTACCAGCACTTCCGAAATTAAAAGTGGGAATTTCACATAAGGTTTTCAGAAGTTAAGTTGTTAATTTTTCTCTCCGTCAAAATCGGTGCTGAAATACCAAGATAATTTTTAAAACTGAATGAATCATGATAAATTAGATATTTCTTATGACATTTCAATTATAATTTACATATAAGATCTTCAAGAATTAGGTGCTGTCAATAATTAGAGGATCATACGATTATGCAAATTTTATAATTCTATAAAAATTTTTTCTTTAGGAATACAATACCTCAGCTTCTGTTGCTCTGTTTCCCACCGTGAAAATGAATAAGTGCATATTCTTAAAAAGGCAATTACATTGTATTGAATAAAAAAACTATTTTAACCACTGTGGTATTGCAATTCTAGCTATGCCATAATAATTGAGAAAACATTGAAATTTTGTAAATCAATAAGGTCAGACAAAGCATTCCAAATCTTGCAATTTCCTTAAAAGAGCAATCGTCTATTTTTCTCTTAAAAACGTCGGTTATGATGAAAATTGTGATGGGCCAAAACGGAAATATATCAACAGTGTGAAGAGATCACAAGTGAGAGCATCTGTATTCACAATCTTACAAAACGCTAATCTAAAAAATGTTACAAAAGCTAATCTAAAAAATGTTACAAAAGTTTTCATTTTTCAAAAACAATCGTTTATTTTGAGGGTAGATAACGTCAATGGTTAAAAATTATAGGAGAATCTTGAACCAATTTTTACATATGATTAAGTTGACACACTTCTAAATTTTGAATACATGGAGTGAATAATTTTCAATGTAAATATCCTGTTTGTATTTCAATTTTCTTCTTGATTATTCGATTCTTTTTTCATAAAAATCTTTAATCATATTACTTTCTAGATGCTGCTGTCATGATGTGATAACATTGATGCGCTTAATGTTGCTCAATATAACTTCAGGTTCCACTACGCCACTTCAGTGTTATTTCTTGTTTGTATTTAATTATGACTGCTAACCTTATATGGAATAAAATTTTATCATTAAAGAGTTTGAAGGAAAATAATTCAATAAATTTCAATATTTTCTTTATGAAAAGGGAATTTTATGCTAATATTCTATCCTTTCGCAACAAGCAATGATTAAAACTTACATTTTTTTGAACTTTCATTGCTATTGAAAAGATTCAAATTTTATTTTTTCAGCGGACACTATTTTCAAATTCTTAAATCTTAATTAAGTAATTAGAAGAAAAAGTAGAGTTTTTAATTTAATAAATAAATGAATTACAGCATTTATTGATGGTATTTGTATTAGAGTGAACATGAATTACATCAGCTTCTTTTTCATGCTAAATTTTTTTAAAAAATTGATTATTTTGCTGTCTATAAAATATTCGTTCTGACCTGTTCTGTCAATTGAAAATGAAAAAATTTAATGGTCTAGAAGATTTCAACGGCTTCGAAAGTTACCTATAATACTCTGATAATTCAGCATGTAAATTTTTCTTTAACAGAGTAAATTCTATTATTAAACTTTAGGTAAGAGGGGAAGAAAGAAGAGGAAAGGGTACTAATTTTCTCAAATTTCTTGTCTGTCGTTGGTAAGAAGTTTTTAAATTTATAAAAGAATTCATTAAAGTGATGTTACACCGCTAGTTTGCGCTTACTCCGTACTGTGTGAATCAAAATGATTCTTATATATATATGTATATATTTTTAGTGAAAGGGCGGAAGAAAAAGTGAATGGTTCTATTCATTCAGTAGCAATCTGTATGTATTAGCAAATCAACAATAACTACTCCCATTCCGTAAAGAATTTAAAGCAAAATAGAAGCTTTCAAATTTTATTTCACCAAGTACCATTAAACACGTTGTCAATATTCAGTTATAATGGAGAAAGCGGCAGAAGAGCAGATTTTGACACATAGTATTTCAATTTGTTAAAATCTGACAGCTCGCTTAAACTTGGTTCCAACTGTCGGAGGATAAAATTTTCCAACTTCCTTCTTAACGACTTTTCTAGAGAAAGAAGAAAGTATATAAGATCGAAATAATGATGTGGGGTGCTGCAAATTAAAGATCGATCGTAATAATATTCAGATTACACAAATAAATTTATAAAACATGAATATTTTGAGTTTCCAGATAGAAATGCATAATTATGATTTTGGGTAGTAATTTTGATGATTGCAATATGTACTACAACATAGTGAAATATCACAGAAACTAAAAGTCATCAGAATCACCAATATTGCAGGGTTAAAAATTGATTAATACAAATCAACTACGTATAGGATTCGGTTTCTTTTTCTTCAATTATTTATTCTCCTCAAATTCATCTTTCCTGCATATCCAACGTCGAAGTGTACCAAAATATTTGCTAAAATGCAATTCGAATCCCTAAAAACGAAACTTTTATTTCTCATTTAGTTAAAACGAATTGGAGTTTCATAGTGTGGATTTATTATATATTCTGTCGACAAAAATTTTTGTTAGTAAAACCTAGTATTAACAACAATGAAGTCTAAAACCAGATTTTTTTCTGAACCAAGCCTTCCTTGACAAGATTTCGAATTTAGCAAAAATTTTTTTCAATTCCTGACTGAACATCAAGATGGCTAGTTAAGAATAGTGAAATTAATAAACTTTCGGACGAATAAAAAGCCAATATTACTTGCAAAGCATGTTCGATGTGTCGATCGATCAATGCATAGGACATGGATACAGACTAGCAGCGAACAGGGCGACAAGGATCATTGTAACAGATGGTTCAATATTACAGCTTCCTACTGTTGACAATATTAGAAATATATGGAAAACGATATCGATGAATGGCTAAAATAAACTAAGTTGAGCAGTTAAGTTCAACATTTCGAAACAAATGCTAAGAAAATGAAATTAGAGCACATGCAAAAAAAGTAAAGTTTTGCATGAAACTGAATATTTGTGAATTATAAATTTTTTACGAGTGCTGAAACAAATTTTTCTATTCGAATTAAATCTTCACTCTCTCAGTGATCCATCCGATATTTCTATGAACGAAAGTTTTGATACAGTATTACCGAAACAAAATTTGTGGGTGAAGAAAGAATTCAAAGAAGCGAAAACTGTTCTTGATAAAAATGGAACTGCCAAAAAATTCATATAAAGAACTGCAACTTCCAAAATTAATTTAAAAATCTCAGAAAGCAAATTCGACTGCTTACTAAGCTGAAACTAAAAATTATTTCGTAAATTAGATTATTTTCAGAAATTAGAATAAGCCATATTTTCCAAAAAGATGAATATTCTTTTTTAATTTTGAGAATATCAGCGCAATATATATAAAGTCAACATACTATTTAATAAAAAAAAAATTTTTTTGGCAACTAATTTTAACGAGCGCGAAAATTCGAAGAACAGTTTCTTTATTTTAAAAATTAAAAAAATTTAAATATACCATATCATCGTTCGAGTCCTCGATGACATCAAAAATAACCGCTGTTGCAAAAAGAGTTACAAGTGCCGCAATAAGTATGTAATTGCTCGGAAATAGACCAGAAAATATTTTGGAACACTGAGCAAGGTACAGAAGTGCCAACGGTATGCCAATAATAGCATAAATCATTGCTGTTATTTTACCGATTGGTGAGAAATTTTCCTCATCCAAGAAACCTAACGAAATTGTTACATTTTGTAAGCTTTTTAATGAACAGATTTCTCGCCTTTAGAATTACCATCGTATGGTTCAATTATTTAATACAAAGAGTTTAGATAGCGATGCATCTCTAATGCACTCTATTAACCGTCAGGTCATCCTAATAATTCAGATATTGGTCAGATTTTGGTAATTGTTTTTTACTAGGGAAACAAATTTGTTTGAAGTGACCTCAGTTTTTAAGATTTGTTGAATTCATAAAAAATCTGAGTTTCAAAATTTCAACAGAATATTATATATCTGAATTCGTCGATTTCCAATTTTAGTTTTTTGATCTCAAAAATTTTACGAGTAATATGTTGCTGCTAAAAATCTTCCAGGGAAATTCGATTAAATTACTTCACACATAAAATTGATTTTTCAATATTATTAACCTACCAATTGTAGTGACCAGAGTAAAAGCATGCATAAAAGCTTTACTGAATGATTTTGATGGTGAAGAAGCAACTCTTCGACATGACTTCAGCACAAGCCGTTCGTAGATATCTAGTTTCTGATTAGCCATCATGAACCATTCATGCTCTGACTTGGCCATAGTCCCTGCCCACAACACATTTAACATTTCGCTCCGCTGAGCGTCCAACCGTGCTGCACTTTTCTCACATTTCTATAAAATTTTTACATCTACAATTTCCTGAATGTCATGTACAAGAAAAGGAAAAGGAAAATAATAAACAGAAAGCCCAACAGCTTCGTGAGAACCAGAAGCCAAACCATTCTTGAAGAAAAAATAAAATCGATAAGTCTACTGTTAAATATTGCTCCACGTTGAAAATGGCGTTAATGACCACTTACAACATACTTGTTGATGGTGTAGGAATTCACCTAAATACGGAATTGTCCGAAAAGCTACGAAAATTAAAATAAACAGTACAAATCATTCGATACTAGCTTTTGGTTACTTTGTAAAACAATCTTTATCGTCTTTCCTACGTAATAGTGATTCAGCAAGCAACATTTTCTACTCGTTGCTTCATGATTTTAATGAAAGATTCCGTTTTACAAAATAATGTGGATAACAGCTTTTTTTAAATTATAATCACACATGTGTTTCTAATGAATATGTAGAAATCAATTTTTAATGAAAAAAATGACATTTATGTAGAAGCCTGCATTCACTACGAAAAGCAAAAATTTATCAGAATATTTTAAAAGCATTTATATATAAATAAATGCACACTGCTACTGCAGACACTTGCACTAAAAAAGATCAGAAAACATGTAACGCTGATGACAAATTGAACGATGCGTTCTGAATTATCTCATGAAATGATGAATCACAAAATTTTTAAAGACTTACCAGGATCTGCTGTCGTTTTGGTAAAGCAGAAAATACGGAGGCACCAAAAACTAGGTAAAGAAAGAGTATTAAACCAAAAAATAGAGTCCGTCGTAAAGCTAGTTCTACTCGAGGCTCTACACCACACCCCATCAACTCTCGAATAATATAACCAACTGGCTCACCAGAACAGTCGGCAGAAATTCATAGCCTCAGCCTCAAGATATATCAACACTCTGAATTCCTCGTATTTCCCTCATAAAATACATTTACATGCACACATACACAAAACACGTCTTTCACTCTATGCGTCTCCCCACGACACCCCATACAGTTTCTAGGCGTTCTTATTGAAGGTTTATCAAAGAACTGAATCCAAGCCAAATTTCGGAAAATGTGAAGTTATGTCACTTGCAAAGATTCACAAAAGACAAAGATTTCTACCTCCATATAGTAATGGCAATACTAAAAAGCATACTAGTTGCTGAGGATCAAAACTTTAATGTCAACAATAAGAAATTAACTTTTTTCCCATCAACTAACATAGAACAATCAGAAATTAAATTCACCTCTTTTATTAAAACAATTTAACATATACAGTTCATTTACTTAAATACAAATAGTGCATCATAAAAATTTTTAAATAGGAACTCAGTAGAAAACCCAGACCATTAAGTATACAACCAAACCGTTTTCTCTGTAAATCTACTACTTCACATTATCTTCACATTATATTATTTTTATCATTTCAATTCATTTAGTGCTGCATAGCAAATTGAGAAAAACAGCTGAGAACATCCTGGATAGATAGTTCAAGGTCGATTCGAGAATTTGGATAACATTGTCCCATCACTTCATTGTAATGCTTCAATTGCTTGAGGAATTCATTCTGAAAAGAAACAGTATAACTTGTGAACGACATTCAAAGTACTATCAAATTATAAAAAAATCTGCTTAACTCTACGTATGAAACAAAATCAGATAAGAAAATAAAAAAAAGCAATGGAAGTACAGAAGGCAGAACTAACTTGCATATTTCTCCAAACAACTTGTAGTAATAATGAATCATCAATTAGATGCTTTTCTATTTTCCTGTATAATTGTTCCAATCCTTTTTTAACTTCTTTTTCAGGATAAAGTGATATCACCTATATAATACAGAAGAGCAAATTATTAAGAATTTAAGGAGAATTGAGATTACCGAAGATTTTAAGCAGGAAAAAGGTTTCGTAGAGAAAAAGCATCACAAAGCACCTTTTTAAGTTCTGACCGGCTGAAATGTTGATGAAATGCTATTTCTTCTGGCTTGACTCCTTGTTCGAATAGCATTTCTATTGATTCGAAAAAATGCTGTAAAAAAAATATTTCTTACAAATTTGGATTTAAAGTTTAAAATTTTAATAAAGTGACCTTTTTTTCCTGAAACATTACTATTTCACCAAACGTTATGAAAATGGCTATTCTATTTTCAGAATAAGTCGCATAAGCATAAATAAACATGTATTTTTTCGAGTGGTCGTCCCATCAATTCTTTCACATAAATCTGTATATTATCTTGATATGCTTTTTTCGCTTCTTTTCTTTGCAAATCCAAGCAATCGATTTTAAGTTCCGATAAAACAGCTGCAAACAAATTTGATTTCACCAACATTTATTTCTTTATTTCACTTGACTGATAAATTATGGTGCTTTCTTATTATATCTTTGTAGTACATAAGATTCCTATTACTTAACATTGTTACTAATAGACATTTGTGGAGTAGCAAATGATATCAACATTGTGAGATAACATTTCACAGAAAATAAGAAATGGTATTCTCGATATAATAACAGGAAAATTATGTTAGCTGCTTAGCAAAATCTGAATGTTAAAGCATACAATACAAATGATGATAATTTTCGAATCGAACAACCGCAGCTGGCGATTTCGAAAATGTTGACGTAGCAGCATATTCGATTCCATCTTTCAAAGAAGTTATAAGCTGTACATACCACCGATCCAGATCAGCTCGACGCTCAGTTCCACAAAAGGCTGCTTCTGCTGTACGAGCTAGTTCCTGTGAGGACATACAGGCTTAATATAATCTTTCCAACTTGAAATATGGTCGAAAACTTTATAAAAAATTTACGACATATATAGAATTGAAAAAAGTATACCGCAAATTGATAAACACTTTCCAGAATGCCAATCCGTATTCTTTTTGAAATTTTGACCTCAGCCAATTGATATGATTTACTATCCTTCAAAGATCAGTTAGGTATTATAACTGGTCCTAAGTTTTGCAAAAATATCATGGCTAAAAGAATTTATATTGAAAAAAATTTTTATAAATGATTAAAATTATTTAAAGCATTTACCAAATATGCATCCATCTGTCTTTTAACCAACACAACTAAACGTCCAAAAACCATCACAGAAAAATAGGATGATGCATCTTGCAACGAAAGAGCCTTTTTCGATAAGAACACAAACATCACAAACACAAATCTAATAAAAATTTGTGGAAAATATGTTAGAATAAATTTCAATGCTTCCACCTTTCGAAGTAAAAATAAAGGCCACAATATCATAGAATTTTAAGCTCTTGTTCTTTCCTTTTTTTTTTAAAGCAAATCTGAATATATTTCACAGATAGGAAACAAACGGTGGTTGCAACCGACAACAGGACTTGACGAATTTATCGAAATGATCATGTAAAGGCTCGAACAACGGGGACAAAATAGCACGCACCTGAATCGCACAAAGTATGCATAAATACACCTTATTTCATCAATAAGTCTCTTTTACTTGGAAAATAAAATTTGCGGAATTCTGACGAAATCTCTGAATAAATTCTATCCATTAAAATGAATTAATTTACTTGATCAGTGATCTGTTTTTCAATATTTTTGTCCGTAAGAGCGCTATCTCCACTTGATGTAGAGTGAGTTTCCAATGCAGCCAAAAGATCACCAGCCATATGGAAAAATCTTGTGCAAAACTTCTGTTCGGACTCGACTATTGGGCCAACTTCACCCAGAACGACTTCAATCAACTAAAACAGTGCATAACAGTGAAATAGTTATAATTTTAAATCATTCAAACATCCTAATTTTCTGAAAATCGGCATACACAAAAGAAAAGAAAAAAACAGGTTTTGTCAAGCAGCGCCATTCTCAGATTTTACCCCTGTCGGGCTTATCCTCATCGAAACATGAAATGCACTTACTCTGATGACTTCCTTCGAATCAACTTTACATTCAGCAAATAAGAACCTTTCGGCGGTAGATTTTGCTGTATCGGATCCTCGTAGAGTACTTTTGCGCTCGAAATTGACAATTTTGTGTAGTTCATCATTTATACTTTCAAAGAAGCGCTCGAATTCCTTCATGTATACTAACTTTGTATTTTGCACATATCTCTGAAGAAAAGTTATTTGAAAATTATATATTAATTTGCATGCCTGTCTTTTATAATATTTATTGCCTAAAACTCAAAATCAAATGCGCAAACTTTTGCATATGTGCTGTAGAAGGCCTACCTACCTGTATGAGTGTCTGGTATGCACCTAGTCTAATCAATTTCAACCATCCCATCAAATCCGAAAATGGTCGCAACGCATGAAATCTTTCAGACTGTTTTCGTATTGCAATTTCATTCCAATCTGATATTTCTATCAAATCGTTCTGAAATTTGGCATCAGCACCGTTTTATTGAACAAAACTACCTGAAATTTTATGCAAAGCATAACATACATACCAAATTTGAGAATAATGCAGACATATGTGCCATTAGTTTTTCGACAAACTGATCAGTCAATTGATTTAACTGCTCAGTTCTTTCCTTATATGCCACCATCAAATGCATTGATGAATTAACTTTTGCTGCTGAATAAGCTTGTAGAGCACGCGCTGCAGCACAACATCTGCTAATACTGCAATGTAAATTAGATAAAGCAAAAAGTATACAAGATGCAAAATTTTAGGATTTTAAAATCTCGAATCAAGAATGTTATCACTCACAAACGACTTCATAAATCAATCCTTACCTTACAGGATCTGATAAGTTCGCATCCTGTAATGCATGAATGTGATCTTCACTAACGATATCTATAGTTGTCACCAATTCCAATAAAAAATCTTTCAAGATTCGAGTATTTTTCCGTTCGACACATCCAAGGCTATCTTTTTCTTCGATCAATTCAACACTATCGCGCACATGCTGTTTAATTTATAAAAAAACAGTTAAATCCAATTTCACTTACTTGTCTTTAACTCATGATCACGTCGACGAACTTTAAATACCAAGTTTGAGTTGCATGTACTCTTTTAAGAACTATGTAATGATTCCGATAAGTCATAAGATAAAATACTACAAAAACGAAAAAACCTGCTAGCAATACTAACATAGAGTAATTCATCGAAGTTATCAAGTTCCTTATCCAAGAAATCAGCTTCTTTCAAAGCATCTTCAACAAGCGCAATAAGATCGTTTACAGCAACTTCACTGTCCATAATGGACTGTATATTTGCACCATCCAGAAGCTGAAGCTGCGATGCAAGAACTGTCGCAAATTTATCTGCTTCACCGATCGTAAGATTCGCACGTGCAAGCAAGCGGCGAAAGTCAGCTTCTTCTTTAACAGATATTGGCTGAAAAGACTTAACAAAAATTTTTAGAATTCACCAAAATAATTTATATCAGCAAACAGAAACTTGGATAAAATTATGCACAAATTCAAAGTACATATTTTCTGCACCAACCTGATAATCAACTAACCCTTCATCGGTATCGTCATCAATACGTTCTGCTATAACGTCTATGTGCGGTGTTTCAACAGGAATCGGAACATTTACAAAATCTGGCTTTTGCACCGGGAGATACTTACTGGCAAACTGAAATATGTGGACTAATTGAATGCTTCTTAAATTTTCATAAAATTTAAAAGAAAATATTGATGCTAAAAAATAATTTAGTAAGACCTTATACAGTTGCTTGATGAATGAATCTTTCTCTTCAGTTGTAGAAGCACAGAGCTTGAATAAACGATCTTCAATAACCAATTCGAACTCCGGCGTCAACTGCAATTAACAAACATTCTTCAAGAAATTTTGAAAAAACTAGAATAAAGGTAGTTAATTATTCGAGTTATCAAAATATAGTTAACCTTCCTCGGATTTATACCATCAACGGTTTTCACATCTCGCAATGTGAATTGTCTTTTCTTCTTATAATAGTCGTCCTTTTCATTTCTGACAAAATACAGACGTACAGCTACTGGTTGATCTGTGGTTACTGCAAAAATGTCATAATTTGAAAGAACTGCTAGAAAATGGTTTAAACAAAATAATAAATAGATAAAAACTAGACTGCCACATCTTGGAAAAACTTCGACACCATTAATTAGCAAACCAGTTAAACAAAGGAAAGTTGGCTTTCGGCGTTTTTTGTTATCGACGCGAACAATATTAGCTACTGCAACCAAACGTTCATCTGCTACTTGAAACACGGCTCGTTGAAGATCAGAAACAATAGCACGCATTTCATCTGAATTTATTTTAAATATTTTGAACTGTCTTTTCAAATTATTAATTTAAGGCAAACATAGTTATTAATATAGGAAGATGGGGAGCATAGGAAAAAAAATAGAAGAATAATGAGATATTGTTGGAGCGGTATAAGTCTAAATATGAAAATTTTAATCGATTTAAATTTGGTAATGCTTCATTGCCAAAAGAAGAATTCCTTCAAATCTTCATCTTTCACAAACGATCCTCGCATACGACTGATCAAGCAAACAAGGTAAGGAATGAACCAAACAACGAGACATTACACGACATCCTCTTCCACCATATTAACAGATTTCATTTTCACTCGCTCCAACAATATGCCATTATGAAAAGATTAAGGCCCTGCCTCTACACTAAAGACGTTCCCCAACAAGTGCAGCGTATGGATCTAAATTTTTGCAAGGATACAAAATATCACATAACTAAAGGAGAACTATTAGAGTAAGTTTCTCAAAATTAAGAATTCAAATTCCGGCAATCACGGAGATCATATGAGGACGCGACAGCATGTAATGACAACATAAAATAACATACATGTTGGCTGCATAATCACTTTCCCGCAAAGTTAAATTGCGTCGTTCGAAAAATATTTTGCCACTAAAAATAAAATTACCTGATTTTGATCCATAAAAACCCATCCTGTAATAAACTTGTCTAATACGAATATGCGCCCCGATTTTAAGCTTGTTAGTTCATTTACCATTGCTAGGATTATGGCACTACATCTTTCAGACAATTCACTTGTTTAGAAATTTTGTTTACAGTGTGCATATTTTTGTATGGAACTCATCGACATTGTTTTCTTCCACAGGTTTTTATTCAAGATCATGAATGGAAATGGTCAGATGAGAAAACAGTTATCTGATTACTTTTGTATAATAGAAATTATTACATTAAACTTTCACATGCAAATATAAGTTACGAATATACTAAAAATTTCCAATGGAACTAATTCTAGAAATATATATATATTTGTATATATACTGATCAATAATTCAATGTAATATGCTTCAGTACAATATAAAGTGAAATTTTTTTGAAATATGAAAAAAATGTTTAATAAATAAAACTGCTAATTTTCAAAAATTCAAGCTTTTTCAAAAATTTAAGTTTCCTTTCCATTTCAAAAATTTTGTTCGTTGCAATTAAAACGTAGAAATGCAATTTTTTTTTGCAATGCATTCAAAACATACAGTTTCTGAAGAATTGGTCTTTTGCTATCTTCAAGAATTAAATGGAAAAACCTTAGCTGTACCTGTCGTACCTAATGCGAAATGCAGTTAGAACAACTATTATATGAAAAATAAAGCTCAATGGATGTTTAATTTAGTTCTTCGAGTTAAAAAATTTTTCCAGTCCACCTCTACTCGTTCCAAAAAAAAAGCGACAAGCTAACATCTTACAAACAGATGGTTCCAACGCTTAATACCACCAATGCTAATCATCGTAAACAGCGTTTTTTTACAACGAAAACAAGCCTATAGAAAATGACATAGCAAAATATGATACTGCCTTATATCTACGAAAGCTAACTTTCAAAAGTTCTGACTTGTCTGATCCTTTTCACTTCGATCTTTCATCAAGAAATCTGACAAGTCTTGCATTCCTGTAAGAAGGGAATATGAACGGCAAAATAACATCTTCAAACAAAACAGCAGTACTATAATGGAATAAGTCTCACTGAATAAAACAAAAGGAAAATACATATAGAATTAAAGAAAGAAATCTAAACATTTTCAATCCCATTTGTCAAAAACATTCGGAGATACAAAATGAAATTTCAGTGATAATAAAAACTTTGGTCAATAAGAACAAAAGAATTTTAGTACCTACGAGAAGGAAGAATCCATGACAATCTAGTTAGTTACAGGATCACAGAAAAGTAACCTGCATATAGAGATCTAATAAAGATCGTCAGAAAAAATTTCATATTATGGTGACAAACTGGCTAGCTTTCGCTCGATTATGCATTTCTTTTTGGGAATCAGTTGATCACGCGATAACCTCACTAAGTGCTATGGAAACCAAAATTTCTGATGATGGCAATTAACCGTATTCTAAGCAGCAATGTTATCACTGTTAGTAATGTTATTTGAGCAGAGATTATTACAAGTTATTTCTTCTAATAGTTGTCCTGCTATAGCGCCGCTTGTCATAACCTGCAAATGTAGTAAATTTTGAGTGAAAAAGTGAAGTGACCTATAAATACTACTATATATTTAACCCATGTAAAATCTACGTAAAAGTTAGGATTTTATTCGGAATTGTTCAATACTTTATTTAATTTAATACTTCATTTAATTTAAACAGATTACGACATTAAAATTTCTAAATTTTTCTATATTAAGTCAATCAAAAAATTTTTGCATTGGATTTTTACTGCAACCAGAAATAATGTTTCTAAATAAATATATGTTAATTAATTACGAAATATTTCGCAATTACTTAACTATATAGGAAACATATGATGAAATGCTCCGTTGTGTATTTGAAGTTTTATATTATATTTGATAAAGAGATTTGAAATTTAATTTTTAAATTTTGTTGATAAATGAAAGAAAAAGAGTAATGAAATGAAATGAATAATAAAATATGGATGAAATGAATGAATAAATAAATGACATATATATGTATATTATAACAATAATAGTAGTGATATGTATATTATAATAATAATAGCAATGATATATATTTTATAAAAGTTATCGCCGGACCGTATATATATCTCTGACCAGCAATAACAATGAAGATAAAATGACAGCTTAATTGATTTATGATTATATTTCATCTTAAAATCAATTAAGTAGACTTAATAAGCATTTTAGCTAGTATGCTACCAACAAAAATAATATGCACATATCTAAACGAATATACATTTATATGAATTTTATTTCATTTACTAAATATTTTAGCTGAATATGTGTAGGAGAATATACGTATGTGCTAAATCAACAAAAATCCAATATATGTTTTAAAATTAACAGAAAAGAACACCTCTGCATGATTCCGCGTAATATACTTCCAGGCAGTCGCTGATGTTCTCTGATTAAGTCATTTACTTCTTCCTTTACATTTTTTTTTGACATCTTCTGGGTTCGTATTAGAAGAAAAATAGAGGGGTCTGCCCAGATGTGTTCTAGAAAGAGTTACGAAATGAGTACATTACAAAACAAAACTCATACAAAAGAGAAAAAATGCATCAAAATAGACTTGATAAAATATGAACTGAGAAGTCGTTACATAGCTATGAAGTGAGACATTAATAAAATATCTTGCATTAAAATCCGTTGATAATTCTGCAAGACAAAATTAACATAAAAAGTAATGTAAGTCATTAAAGTTTGAAAACATACATCATTTTAACTGGAAAACCACCATACACGGGACAAAATGGTAATCGTGTTTTTTCATAAATCCATCGAAAAATTTCTGAAATGAATATCAATTATCGACTGACAGTGTAATCAGTAATCATAATTGGTACACAATTCACAAAAAAGATTTGCAAAATAGTTAAGTTGAAAATGAGAGATGTAAAATTAAGTAAATCCTTACTCCGCCCACAACGTGGAATGCGGAAAGCATCACGGCAATTTTCAGTAAACATCGGAATCACAGGCTAAAAGAGTAATAATGAAAAAGTGGGAGTAAAGGTAAAAAAAACAAATTAAGGTAAAAAAAACAAATTAAGATAAATAAACAGTTTACATTTAGTTGAGGAATTATATTCATAATCCATCGACTAAATCTGCTGGACTTTATTTCTTCTGAAAAATTTTTCTAATTCCACTGAATTTGCCTAAAAGCTAACCGTTCCTGGACAACCAATGATGACTTTAGCAAAGCCTAAACGACGAGCCCACATAATGTTGTAACGAGTGGGGTCAGAAAACAACGCTTCACGAACACCACCAGGAGCAATGCATAGTAAATGGCCATCTTTCAATCGTGCCATACAATCATCTACCGTTCCAGGAGTTATATAAAAAACTTTACAAATCATTCCCCATCCTGCAAAGAATGCATTGCATTTTGAATAAATTAAGTCGAAATTAAGCTCATAGAATTCGATTAGAACTTGCTACTTTTCATGAATTTTGCTGCAGTAAAGTTAAAAAGTGGGACAAGGAACAAAAAGTTTGGAAAATATTCCGATCAGAAAGAAAAAAATGAGATATAAATACAATACCAGGCATTTTGAAGATAAATTTATCACCAACGCAGTGAAGAGTACGTTTTTTATGAAGCATACATTTTGCAATAACATAATATACATCTATTGGCAAGGTTCCATGGTAATAAACAAAAAGAGCTGAACCTTCACTAGGCACATTTTCCAGACCTTCTATTTCATAACCTATAAAAAATAAATCACTCATTGAAATGCTCCATAAATAAGACCTATTGTTTCTAAAACTTTCTAAATTACACTTGACTTTAACGGCTTCCATTTTGAGTAATTTGTAGGCTCTAGGCTCTTCTATCTACTGTTCTACCACAGAAAAAAAAGTTTTTAATCCTGCTGAACTGCAGATTACAAGTAAACAGACATTATCTCAAATTGCTTGTTATCAAGCAATTACTTATTATCAAACAATGATCAACACCGCCAATAGAAAAACTATATATGCATATATTTGCATACTTAGTAAATGAGTAATACTTACTTAAATATTGGCGAAAATTACAAAGCAGATTTGACTTTATTTGTTTAATTATTATAACAGTACAAAATTTACTACAAAAACTCTTTCAAAAATTCTTTGGTAATTTACCATGCCAGACATATCCTACTGCATCCCAAAAGGATGCAATGCTAATGCGTGCACCATCCCACAAACTACTAGCGTAAGCCTCTCGAATACGATTTCGTAAGCCGTAAATATGAAGGAAAATGACACAACCATAAATAAAAAGCAAAAGAAGAACTGGTAATACGAAAGCGATTAATAATGGCAGAAAGAGCCAAGTAACATACTGAAAAATAGGAAATTATCTTCAGAGAAGTTAATTCATGTGCATTTCAAATGAAAATGAAAGGAATTTCCATAACGACAGCGAATGCGAAAGATGCAATACTATATTTTTGTTCTAAAAATACTAAGAAAATTCGGTTTTTTCATCAAAATATACATGACATTTTAGCATACCTCCAAATAATCCCAGTCGATATAGTCAATTGCCCATGAAATCCACAAAAGTAAAACTTCGACGTACGGTTGCAACCATGAAGGCCACTGCATATTTTTCAGTGATAAGAGAGTACTCTTAATCCACATGGACTTCAAAAGATTATTTATTCCTAAAAATTTTGGGTACAAACATAAAGAAATAACAAAAATGAGTTTATAGATTGGAAAATAAGTCAGACATAATTCTATTAAAAATCAGTTGAAATTGTAGTTTTATACAAGTTTTCTCTTTCTCTAAGAAATCATACACTTAAAAATATATGTTCACATGTATAAGCATTACGCAAGCTACGCATGCGGATGAAATTTATTCAAAGTGATATATTATTTCAAAGACTATAAGACTATAGCCTAAATAGAACTTATATAAAAAATGATTTCCAATTCTCATTCCTAATGGAATTCATAGAAAATTTAAGAAATACAATGGTAGCTCATTGTCATAAGCCACACGGAAACCAGTCAATAAACAAAGTGTATCTAAACTCCCTTTCCCAAGCTCTGACCTATTTTAAGAAATACGAAAAGCGACACTGAATATTTCTTGATAGGAATGACATAAAGTGATAAAAAGTATGGATAACAAGTTTCATTTTCTATTTTAGGATATTGCAATATATATACCGAGACACTGAAAACTTTCTTGTTGTAATCACAATGGCACCACTGATATCACAATGGAATCCATGTAAATCATAGAAATACTCTGAATAAAATACATCATTCGAAAACTGTTCTTCTTTGGTAAAACTGAAAAGTTGTGCAATCGCTTGTTGAAAAAAAAAAAAAAAAAAAAAAAAAAAAGAAAACGTTTATAATCATTTCCATCCGAAATATCCGTTACAAAACGGCAAACGTTTTCAGCAAACCATTCAAAAATAATGAAAAGAATAACTGCAAAAGGATTATTTTGCAATAAGGTTTTTTTTACCTTCCTAGCAGCTCAGGCAGAGCTCAAGCAAATCACGTATAATTTTATCATATATTCAAAAATGGTCCCATTTCTAACACCCAAAATTTTATCACCTCACCTCTACATAAACTGCTACGAATTTTCTCGATATATTAATAAATCTTATCTTTACCAAGACAAGTGTTTCTGATTTGCACGAAGTATACTTACTAATAGAAAAACCAGCTGTCATTCAGAAGAGTAAGGAAAGCAGAAAATATGTACTTTTTATTCTGAGATAAAAGAATCGTGAATTCACTGTCCCCTCAGTGTCTCCATACCTTGAGCTTCCTATCTGTACAAATCCAGATTTTAAAAACTTTTCGTACCTTAATTACTCCCGACGTTGACGAATATAAAGGATGCCTCGTCCAAAAATTTTGAAGATCAACTTTTAATTACAGTAGTTTCCTTGGAATTTCCAGGTAACAACATATTTTCAGCTCACTTTTGAAATACTTTATTTAAGACTTTAAAAAATCCAATGAGCAGAAAATGTAGCAAAAAATACAAGTTAAATTTAAGAGAACATTTACTTTATACATACTATCACTCTAAGCAGACAAAAATAATCACAAAAACAATTCTGGGTACAAAAAATTCTAAGCTGTTATGAATTTTGGTAACTCTTGGGCCAGATTCAAGACATTTATTATTCTGCTTTATTTCATGCTTTTATTAAGTTTTAGCTTGTAATACAGAAAGTAGTTTAAAAACAGTAATGCTTCCATTCCAATTACTATAAACTGAAACAAAATTCAAAACAGTGAAATTAAAAAAAAATGTATCTGGAACTATGAAAGAAAAATTTTTCAAATCTTAAAATGGCAACAAAATTGAGTAGAAGGCAAAATAGAACAGATATCGTTGGAATTACCCAGAAGGATTAAACTTCCAGACCATTTCCCATTATCGTAAATTATGATGTTATGGCCAGCCTCATCGAGCACAAGCTCAATCTGCGCTGCTTCAAAATCTTCCCCATCTTCATTACGTTCCGCTCGAACAATCATTATTCCACCATCACGCTCTCCACAAATTGGGATTCGCAACTGAAGCTGTATAAATCAACTGGATAACAAAATTATTTGCAGTCAATTATAATTATTATAGTTCATTCATGTTTTGGTCTATCTAAATTAAATATGTTCTAATTTTCCAAAACAAATATCTTCGTTGAAGAAAAGTATAATAAGACTTTTATTAACTTGCAATCACCTCAGACTTCCGTTCATCGATATAATTACTTTTTCTGTCCACTAAATCAACTTCTCCAACAGTAAGTGGTAGTCCCAAAGATTCGATTGCTTTTTTATGCTTCGATAACACTGTGAAAGCACCTCTACAATTATCAGTTGAATTGATATGATAAAACTAATAGATGAACGAAGATTTAAAAGCTCCCCTAATTATTATATAAAACCAATTTCAAAATTTTCTCTTATATGAGCTACGGATATCTAATATTGCAAGCAGAAAATGAAATCTTTACAATAAGACACAACGACATAATGAGCTATAAGTAATATGCGAATATCACATATGTTATAAAGATCTGTACACTGAAACGTAATAATCAACAGATTACCTGGCAGTGCTGATGATGGCCTCAAATTAGTTAAAATTTCAATTACATTAAACTTTTATTTATAAAAAGGAAATTTTTCGATATACGTTGGCCATAAGTACTTATCAACAGACTTTTTTACCTGTAATGGGAGAATTCCCGAATTTTTGCCTGGATTTTCTTCTGCAGATATATACGAGTATATATAAGTTGACAGATTAGGATGACGGTTCCACCACCAGCAATATTCGCTACCGTAAGATACCTACCATTAGATAACATAAGTTTGACTGAAAAGAAATCTAAAAATTAACTAGGTGGAAGATAGAGGAAGTAATAAGTACGTTTAACTTAATTCGTTGTAGCAACATTCTTGTCACAACCACAAATATAACTCATGCAATAAATACTGCACTCCAAGATATGCATAAATAATATCGTGACTTCCCAGCCTCTCATAAACATCAACTTCCTGTTCAAATCTACAAACATTACAAATTTTGTTGCATGCAAATTAAGAATCTCACATTAGAGAAATTGTGGATATTCACAATATTTCGATGTTGGTCATTTATTTCAAAGATGCCGAAGAAGCATACATCCTCAAATAAAACAAGAAAGAGAAAGGGAAAAGACATGGATCAGATCACTGAAGAAATAACATCAGGGAAACGACAGTATTTCACGAGCCAACGTATAGATCTCGACCTTGATTTGCCGGGTAATTTTCCGTCTTGTTGATCGTTCCTGGTTGTTGGATTCTTCAACTAGCATAAAAGAAATAGAAATCAAGTTTAGCTCATTGGAAGAAGCATGAAATTCTCCATTTCTTGGTATTTGAATTTCTCGTTGCATTCTTTGAGAAGGTTGGTAAATTAATCTTTCACTTATTGCAGAATCTAACATTCTCATGTGCATATTTCTTTTCAAAATTTGTTCAGGTGGTGGACACTTCTATTGTATGGAATGTACTCGATACTTTATTGACGGAAAATCTCTCAGCAGTCATAGGTCAAGTAAAGGTATTACTATTTCCAGTCCTCTTAAAAAATTTTTATTACATATTTCTCAAACAAAAGCAGGCTTCGCATAAATGAAGTCGAAGGATTTTTCGCAAACTTTTATAAATTGTAACTATGTGAATGATTTTTAAGTTCATCAACAACAATTGAAGCGATTACGAGAACCGCCATACACGCAGCGTGAAGCTGAGGAATCTGTTGGATTAAAAAGTAGAACTTTTGCTTGATATATGCCACTTAAATTAGGAATGTTCTATGCGCTTTTGCATGTTTCTGTATTCTTTTTCTTTTGAGGTGTTCTTGACATAAATATTTATATTTTTACTACATTTTCTAAATAGAAGTAGACTTTGCATAAGTAAAGTTGAGGAATTTTTTCCAAGACTTTTAGAAATTACAACCATTTAAATGATTTTTTCAAGTTCATCAACAACTTACGAGAATATACTTACAAAGTAGAACATCAATCATATCAACAGAGGTAAAATATGAAAACAAGCAGAATTATAGAAAATCAGTTTAACTACTTTTTCTACAAATTAGTGCTCAGGTAGTTAATGTGAAGAATTCAAGGTAATAAACAGAAGTATTAATAAGAGCAACAAAAAAAAGACAGTTGATATACTTACAAACATACGCATTTCCATCTTAAGCTTGTTTAGTATGAAAAGAACTTCACTGCAAATATAAATACTTACCTGACATTAAACACTCCAAGTTAAACCTAGCATTTACATTAACACTTATCTAATATTTATACAAGTATTTATATTCAGCGTGAAACCGAAAAGTTTATATATATTTCCGTTTGCAGATATCATGATGATTACACGTTTTCAATAAACCTAATACTCTGTAAAAACTTATGTGTGAAAGCTATCGAACAATTAGCGAAGCACGGCAAAATCTAAACGAAATTTGATTATCAGTTCAGTTTTATTGCATTTCGATTTAAAAATATTTTACCAGTGGAGGTTTTTTTTTTCAAATCATTTCCTGTATTTACGTACTATAGCTTCAATGATGCGACTTGGCCGCCTTATGCACAATACCGGATCAGTGAATCTCATAATGAAGATTAAGATGCGGCTTTTCATTATCATTCACTTTATATATTATGGCATCCGTAATTAGATGTTCGAATGTGGTATAAAGGATATCTTCGTGTTGAGTCACGTCTCACAAAATCACTGCTTGGGAAATCATGGCGACTCTCCATAAAATTGCTCGGCTTCTGAATTTTGAAATATGCTTTTAACCTTTGCTATAATATCGAAAGTGGGAAGTGAAGACATGGATTTTGTCAGATGCGGAATAACGGACCGAGATTGTGGATGATTCCGGATAAGATTATCTCAAATGTCTCATGTTACTATATGGTCTTCACTACCCAAAAAATCGCCAACATTCGTCTAGTGCATAACAAAGTCAAAAAGGAATACGCAATCAGTGTTTCCGTAATGGTTTCCTACAATTGCCTATTCAGGCTAATATCTGACACTAAAACAGTCCAATCGTCGAATTAATCTCGATAAAAAAAAAAAAATTAATCTTGTTGTAAGTGTTGCTGTTATCCTAAATTTTAACGAAACGTAGAAAATCTGAGTTCTGCACATGAAAATTATATATTTACTTCTAATATATTAGAGCACGCAACAGAAAAAAATTTCCCCCAAAAAACTGATCCTGTCTCTCATTCACAAGTTAAATGCCCATCAACTTGGAAACAAACAATCGCGACTTTCCAAAGAAAAGTTATTTCGATTCATTGACGACTTCGCTTACCCATACATAATTTCAAATGCATTTGGTCAATTAAATATTCTTATCGGCATGTAAGACGATTCATCTCGCAATTTTAATCATAACAGTTTTCGGCTCAATATAATAAATCATCGAATTAAACCTTACTGAACAATCGTTGTAAAACATTCATAACAAATATTTATTACACAAATTTTCTATTTATGGCCTGAACGTTTTTAATCATTTGCATCTTAGTCGTTCGAAATACTTGGGCGCAACTTTTGTGCTTCACAGACTTTTCAACTGCTTGTTATACTTTCTACTTATACTAGATGTTAAGTTGGACAAACATATTCAATTCACATTCAGTTCTGTGCTTCGTACATACCGATATTAGTCTTTCATTAACGACTAAGCTATCTATCCCATGGTTTACAGCAAACGCTTTATTCCAAGAGTCAACTTTCATCTCACATAAATGTCATCGACGCCGAATGGAAAGTTGAATGGATGAACAACGATTTCAGTTGTCCCTTACTGCGCTACATTTTCACTAATCTTCCTAATGACATTTTCACTTATTTGTAACTCATAAGAATTTTTAGAACACTTAGAGAAATATTTCTTTCTAGATCAAGCTATAGTGTTATAGAGTAAATAACACAAAAGGTTTATAAATAGGAACTCACCATAATTTATAGATCCGTACTTATGTTCGAGCGAACTCAAATACGCTGAAGTAGCCTAATGCTAAATTTGACCTTGTTCTTGGAATATAGTAAATAGAAATCATCATCAGCTCAAACGCGCTGTTTCATGTCCAGAAAATATCATGCATTCTTCTCAGATACAGAATGCAGTGTTTCGGAAGCAAAATAATAACTGCCCCGAATAGAATCTCTTCAATAACATCGTTATAAAACTCGAAAATAAAAAAATCCTGGAGACTTGCACTTTATACTTTCTATCTAAAAACTAAAAAAAATTTTTCTCATTAATTTCTATCGCTTTCACTAGGATTTTTTCAATACACTAGTATTCTGTCGTCACTATTCAGATTTCTACCGGAACTTAAAAGGATCGAGAGAACACAATGTTAGAAAATCACAAAATGTTAAGACACATATAACAAATTACAATGTAAATGTCACTTGTTCGAAAAATACCATCAACGACTTTCACAAGGACTTTTTTAATCCACCTATATTCTGTCGCTTTTTATTTCCAAGAGATCCCATTCGGTTAAACTTTAGTTGGTAACGACGTTTTATTTTTCTTACTTTGTTCGTATATTTCAATCGCATTTTGTATTTTACTTCCTTTGCTGTCATTATACCGAGTCGTCGGAAAACCGGAAAACTAAGCTGTATTAACAAGAGAGTAGTAGCATAACGAAAAGGAGTAGCGATCTGAAACAAAATCGAATTCAGATTACATTAATAATTTACACTAAACATACTTTGGTATATAACATGACGTAGTTAAATGTTATAGCTAAAACTTTTATTTTAAAAACCTGCTTTCGAATGTGTTCGATTATACAAATATCTACCCAGTATCTACCCAGGTTGCGATACAGTATGGATCCTTTGGAAAAAAATATGTAATAATTCAAGTGCCGAACTAAGCCACTCATCTAAGATTGCTAATTTACTATCTAAACTCTTTTCTTGGCAAGTTTAAAACTTTTTGTAGACGTAATTAATTAATAACAAACACTGGGTTAGAACTTATACCTTGTAAAGCAAAAAGGCTACAACAGCAACTCCTGCATTCGAAGGAATTGATCTACCCTATCAACAACATAATCCGGTACATGGCACTTCTTCAGCAAAGCAACAACATCAAGACCGCTGAAAGCGTTTGAGATCATGAATTTGATTTACTGATAACTGATTTCAATTTTTTTAAATCTCGTCTGATGTACTGCCAGAAATAAAAAGAGAAACCTAACCTTCTGACAGTAATATAAAGGACAATAAACCAAACAATACAATTTGCAATGTGTATTGGAATGGCAATATACCAGTAGCGTTTTAGATAGTATTTCAATTTTGCAAATAATCCCGTAGGTTTCGCTTCCTGCAAAAATTAAATTTGGTGAATTTCTGATGAGCCTCCCTTAAGAACGGAGAACGGTAAAAAATTGATCCATACCCTATGCTCCTTCTGGATTGCTTCTTCCACTCTCTTCAGTTTTTCATCATTTTCAGGAAATGAAATATCGTGCCTCTAAAAAGCTTCAAAAAATACAATAAAGAGAACATAAACTTTTATCCATCTCAGAAGTTTAAGATCATTGTAAATGTTATCTCAACCAGCAATGTATCGTAATTTTCTTAATAATGATAATTCTCAACCTTGAAAATTAGAATTTGCAAGTAATTCATAAAATAAAATAACTGTGTTTTCACGAGCTTCCATTTCCCTGAAAGCTATTTTCATTTAACAATTAAATTTACTCTATGAACGAAAAAAAAAACTTCAAACCCTCCTATGACTGAAGCACATACTGTTTTAGTAGTATGAAAAAGCCTTCTTGTTTCGTGTAGAACATCCACATTTGGAAGAGATTTCGAGATGGATAGGTTTATTGATGTAGTGAACTGCAGAATGCACGGATTGAGGACGATCACAGTTCTTCCGTACGAATAACTGAATAGTCTATTTGGTCTAGCTGATAATTTTAATAACCTCAGCAAACATTCGCTCTCTAAAGTGAACACACGCGAAAGTATCCCTAACGAAGCTAACATCCTGAAAATCGATGAACCTAATAAATATGCTACGCATTAGCATGATAACGACCAATTTCCACAGGTTCAAGATTTATGAACTTGTCCCGTTGCAAAATGCGAAAACTTGCATAGAAGAGATAACTTTAACTATACCTTTACTGAATTATAAAGAGAACACAAGTTTTACCGATATAAGGATAACCAGTGCAAGCATTAACCACTAGTGTAACAAAAATGAAGAAACGAAATTTCTACATGTAACTGTTTAAGTTAAATCCTGTTTCATACACTTAAAGATGATGAAGAGTCCTAGGAATTATTTTGATAAATGTTTAAAACTTAAAATCCCAAAATTTTTTTCTTGAAATTACATAAAAATAAAGAAACATCTGGAAAAATGTCGTTGATCCTCACAAATAAAAGTGACAAAAAGTCAATTTCATATAACAGGAATAATGTCTTATCCTTATTATAATTATCAACAAAAGAGAACATTCAATATTTATACTCTAAGCCATCATCTGACTCTTAAAGTGATAACCAACATATAAAGCAATCAGAGCGAAAACTGTAACAATGGTTTCTGATGCAACTGGAGATGATTTCGAAACACCCTGAAATGAATAAAGATATTTTCTATAGTATTTAGAGTTAAAAAATGGTGTCTGAAATCTTAAATTATTTTCGTTGTGATCCCAACAAAATTTTTTCACGGATTAAAAATAATTCTATGCTTGTTTAAATGCTATGATTAAATCATAACAAAAATTTATTGAAAGGAAACGTTGATGGTATAAACAAAGTCTGAAATCAATTTTTAATGGGAAGGCTGAAACATACAGGGTGTTTTAACTGAACTGTGAAGAGTGATTTCACTTTGGAAGTATCATCATGGCTCCTTTCCGCCTAGAAAAAAAGTTAAACGCATACATACTTTAGTTTAAGCTTCATAAAAAAATCATTTTTTACTTCCTATATTTCTATATGCTGAAATCCATAGCTTTCCAAAAGCCTTCCTCATTAACTTCAAACTTTCTGATTTCTAAAACATCTTTTTTTGTGAACCCATTTCAAATATATTTAACGTCGTTATTCTTCGTCAGAAGGTACTCGATATCGCTGATGAAAACTCAAAATAATACTAAATCAATAAATCTACTTAACAATAATTCCGGAATCTGTAGGCAAGCAACCCAAATACCTTGCGATATGCAGTCAGACCGTCTTCATCATAAATCACGACATCGAATATTTGAGCAGCTGACTCATTATGTTCCAACTGCCAAGATATTTGATGTCTCGATGTTTCTTCAGAAACCGCAGCCTGATATATTCTCCCATGGACGATACCATAAACAGCCATATCCTGCGAAAGAAATTAACTGGAAACGAACAATAATATTTCCTATCATAGAACAATGCATGCTTCACCTTTTACTGCTCGTTGGAAAAAAATCAAAAGAAAAAATAAAGACTAACCTTGACATTATTGGCACATTGCAAATTAAATTCAACAATATAAGTTGTGCTAAAGTGAAAGAAGGCATCAGTAGTTGAGAATGCCACTGCAGAATGATTCGGTGACTCACATGTGACAGCTGAAATAATTTTGTGTGACAGTCAAAGTTTAAAATCTACTGCCAAAGGAAATATAGTAGGCTTTGAAGCATTAACTATATTAAAATCAAAAATATTCCAGAAAATATACCATATAGTAGGTATAAGATTATGATAGTTTCATTTGTTAGAATTTCAAAGCTTACCCTCAGCTTCGATCATAAACGATACCAATATAATAAATCCTCGAATCATCTCAATCCTACTTGAGTACTGCGATAATGAAGCTTCTCTAAATCTCTGCAAACAGCGAGATAATCAAACGCGATACAATTCATTGGCGTAACATTGTATTTTTTTAAATTTCAGCCAACTGCCAAATATACAAATAACGAATATTATTTTCAAAGATTTATTTTTATACAATGAAATCTAAAACACTGGAACCGTGCTGTAAATCACTGAACCATTTCATCCGTTTAGCCAGTCTTATGTGATCGATCTTAAAATAGAAGAAACGGACGGTTGACATTAAATAGTGTCTTCTCGATATTTTCGAAATGTGTTCCGCCTCCATTCAAAACAGCCCATTTCACATGTTAATAAATCTATTAAATACCCAAATAAGGCCAAACTGTCTACGTCCCCTTCTGAGACTAATGCATAACACGTAACGGATTAAAGCAGTTCACGTAACCAACAAATTGTTCTCACCACTGACATCTACTCTTTTGAGAGGCTCATGAATTTTCTGCCTTCTCTCTTCCTAAACAGCACTCTCTCTTCCTACTATACGTATCATCGTTTCTCTGGGTCTTTCGATATAGCTATCGTCGAATTAGGCAAGGGTTGTAATCTGTTATGTACTCAATGATGATAGCAGTGGAATAGATGATCGTAGAGGGATGTGAAGGTGTGCTGGTGATTGGGTTATTACTGTTTAACAGCTCTTCTGCTCATTATATCAAATTTCTCAGTTTAGTACCAAATTTTCAATAATTTAAGATCGGAAGGAAAAATAAAATCAATACTTTAAGAAATGCATGCTGAATAATTCATAAATTCATATAGCATATCTGTTTATTGCAATTTGTGCAGGTCGCAGTCGAATGCTCGCTCATGTATTGCTAAATAATATAATCCGTCGTCAGTTTTCCTCATTAATGAACGAAACACGTTCCCTTATCGCTGTTTGTCAGTTAACATCGACGAATGATTTGGAAGCTAATTTCGAAGTAGCAAAAGGAATGATGAAGCGTGCTAAAGAGCGCAAGGCGAAGGTTCAAGCTCTGACATTGACTTTATTCATCTTGAGTCTAAATATTCAGATTTTATTCATTTGTTTGCTTGTTTTTACGAGTGATTGTAGCAAGATTGTAAAGCCTAAGGTTTAACTTCATCTCCAAGACACTAGGGAATTGTTATGTGACAAGATGACGGATGAGACATTCAGTAGAAAAGTTTTTCATAAGAATCGGTGATTAAAGTAATTTTGTGTATTTATTGAGCGTTATCTATGTTTTTGGTATGATAGTACCTTATTTATCTGGATTTCCAGGAAGTGATTTTTTGAAATACTGAAAAATCGATGTTTGTTTTGACTTGAAAGAAAAGCTTTCAAGTTTAGATAGTTTTCTTCCCGGAATGTTTCGATTACGTTGGACAAAACCGTGAAGAGAATGAAATGCTGGCTCTGAATGAGAATGATAATTATATTGGTCGGTATCGAAATTGCGCCAAGGAATATGGACTTTGGCTGAGTTTGGGTGGATTTCACCAAAAGGTTGTAAAAGTAGTTTTAGATCTAATTTTCATGATATTTGGGTTTCCTAACACTTTCTTTTTTGCAAATCTCTGATTAATTTGCAATTCTTCATATTTTAGGATCCTACTGGATTGCGAAAACCTTTCAATACTCATCTTATCATAGATGACAAAGGAAAAACTCGTGGTGTTTATAGGAAACTTCATCTATTCGATTTAGATATTCCTGGAAAAGTACGATTAATAGAAAGCGAATTTTCAAGTTGTGGGAATAAAGTTGGTTTTGTTTTCTTGAGCTTCAGGATATTGCTTGTACTTTTTTTTAATTTCTATACTTTCTAAATTATTTTAAATTTTTTTTAAAATTTTTTTGGGACAAAATTTTAGATTTCGAAGCCAGTTTGTACACCTGTGGGAAATGTCGCCATGTCCATTTGTTACGATTTGCGGTTTGCTGAACTGGCACTGTGGTATCGCATGAATGGAGCCCATATTTTGACATACCCAGCGGCTTTCACTGTTAATACTGGCCTCGCACATTGGGAAGTATGTGTGTACTAATTTTCTTTCTCGAAATCTTCATTCCCAGCAGTGTTCAAACAACTTTTTAAGAAGATTTTAAATTGTATCGTCCTTTGAGTTTGGCTTTGTATTTTTATTTTTTAGACATTACTAAAGGCCAGAGCAATTGAAACACAATGTTACGTTGTCGCTGCAGCGCAGACTGGCAAGCATAACGATAAAAGATCATCATATGGTCATTCAATGGTTGTTGATCCTTGGGGAGTAATTATTGCACAGTGTTCAGAAACTATAGGTATAGCCTGAAGTCTGTTATATATAGTGCTTTTTTTGTTGTATTGATGGCATTGGTTAGATAATTTTGAATTTTAAATCCTAATTTTCAGTTAACAATGTTTTTAAGATATGTGCTTTACTGAAATATCATTAAGTTATCTCAGTGAAGTACGAAAACTGCAACCCGTTTTCAATCATCGGCGTTCTGACTTATATTCATTGATGGCAGTGCAGAGAAATGAAATTGGTCAGTATCATTTTATGACGTTTTCGGTTTTAAACTTAGTTCTGTATTTAAATTTGAAGCTTTTCAATCCTCACATTATGATCTAATTTCAGGAAATGAAATGTACATATTCGGTAATCACAGCATCCCGTCTGAACACGTTTTTTATCGCAGCACATATACATTCTGCTTTGTGAATCGAAATCCTGTAGTTCCTGGACGTTAGTACGTTTAATTGATGTGATGAGTTTATTCGAAAATATTTCTACTCATATATAATACATTTCATATATAATATATACATCATGTATAATATATTCACCATCAAATTTCTAGTTTCCGGAAGTAGTATCGAAGACTGAAACACTGAATCTCATAGACAAGCTAGGACGTGGCACATTTTTAAAAACTTTGATATCTCTTTGATCCATCTAAACTTTTTCTTTAACAGAAGTAGGAATTTATATTTAAAGCGCTGATATCTCTCAGATGTGCTAGTCTGTCCGATCAGGAATGTTAAACGGCTGACTGGATTAAATCATGCCGAAACATCCGATTTGTTCATAACTGCAAAGAGAATACAGACGATGCTGGAAGACTACTATAAAGCAACGTCTTCAACTGTTTGCGTTCAGGACGGCCCTGAAGCAGGACAGACTGTTTCGGTAAGTATGGATGTCTCATTTATACTTTCGAAAGCCACTCATGAATCTTATAAATTAGAAAGGAGACCTTTTGTGTACTTCTGATTCATTTATCTGTTCGGTTATAATTTATTATTAAAAGCTCTGCATTAACAATTCTACATCAGCTTGCAGTCAGAAATTTCATACTATGAGTAAAATATAGTAAAGTGAATGTAGTTGAGCGAATAGGTAGTAATAAATGTTTTTGTAGCACGTTCATGTACACATACTTCCACGTAAGAAGGATGATTTGTGTAGCAATCCAGATAGTGTTTATCGCGAATTAACTGAGCATGACAAATCGAAAGAAAAGCAATTCCGGGATAAGAAAGAAATGCAAAATGAGGCCGATATATACCGATGTTTACTAGTTACTGGAGAAGCTGAATGACAGTTTCTATGTATGTGAAAGTATTTATTTTTTGCTGAGCATTAAAAACATTAGTCTTTAAATATAAGTAGATGGTATTATTGATAATGTAACAAATCAGTCAATTGTAACTAAATCGTATGTAGGATAAAGAGAGTATGAAAAAAATATGAGACCAGCATATTTCGTATCTACTGTTACATTGAGATCACTTATTATTTGATTTTTTTTTTTTTTGCTCTGTATTGTTCATTTCGTATTTTGATAAATATATATATATAATATTGAAATAACGGCGACTTTTTAATCAGCATATGGACGGATTTCATTTTTAACCCATCTGTCCACTGCATCAAAAGCTGACAGCGAGCGTTGAATTCTCTTATGAAAAAATATGTGATGAAGCTTGTTGTTTTTCAGTCTAGGTCTTTTCCCAGTGCATAGCAACAGTGCAGGATTTCAATGAAACTGTTGAAGTTATGTAATGTATTTTTCTCTAGGCTTCAAAATTGAGTCAGTGGTTTCCATTGTGAGGTGTGTTTTCTTGAATGGTTCTCGATCTTAAGTTTCGCTGTCATAGCAAATTAGTGATTTATAAAGTAGGAAATTCCAAGCTTTAAGTGCAGTATTTGAATTTCGAAGGATGGGTTTGAGACTTCTTACGAATTTACTGGAATGCATAGAGTACACGACTTCCATAGCATTTAGGTTAGTTTTGAAACGCGGTGAAATATATGTCTTAAAAGTTGTAAGCAAGATGAGAGATGCAGCCTTAGCTGATTAAAATCAAATTCAAACAATTGATAGAGTAATTAACAGGTTAAACGGAGTGGTTCGTCGGCTGATGTCGTCAGCATTTTTTGAGAGGTAAGTGCACGACGATGTCAAGTTGTGCACCAGTATCCGGAGGTCCTGGTAGGGTAAGTTTTCCGCTCCATACCTTATGGAAATGATTCTTCAAATTATTTTATTCATTATCAGTGAGTTAATTTTTCTTCCCTTTCTCGGTATAAATTCGACTACATCGAATAAGTAATGTATTCAAACTATTTAGTTGTGTCAATATTATATGTTTGAATAATTATGCTTTAATCGTTTTTCATAGGCCCAAATTTCCCTTTAACTTTTTTCTTGTAGCAATTATTCTAGAATGCTTTCCTCATTTCCTTATTGCAGTTCACTGTATTTTAATTTAAACGTTCAGTTTTTAAAAACAGCAGCGATTATTTCGTTATTCGATTCTTTGTACTTTCTGTTATGCCATAATTACTTTTTTACGAATGAATCCTTTTGTTCACAGTTCTTTTACTTAAAAATTTAATTCAGAAAACTGGAATCAGAATGGCTTCATCTACTAATTTGTAAATATGTTTTATCCACGCTGCGCTTCAGTAAGTCAGGAAATTACTGCTAAAACTTTTTTTTTTCAGGTTATCGTGAGAAGGATGATATCGTGGCGTTATTTTAGGAGATGCAACAAACGAACACTGCAGCTAGTTGCTTTAGCCTTTTGTTTTATTGGACTGTATTCTATTTTCTCTATACCAAAATCACCAGCGATGAATCAAAAGAGGCGCAGTATGATGGCTGGTGATTTCACTGGAAATGTTACGATACATACTTGTTGGTTTTTTCCTTTTTTTTTCTTGGAAGAAGATAGTTCCATAAAATTATATTTTGGAAGGATTTTATTTCAGTACTTTAACTGTTTTCTTTAAAGTATACTGCGGAGATATTTCGTTTCAAGTTCTACATTACAAAAAAAAAAGTTTAATGTATTCATAGAAGTTTAGTGGATATTGGCTCTGATCCATTTGCTTCATATAAAAGTTATGGTAGAAAAGATTGGCATGATTACGAATCGATGAAACGTGACGCAGTAAGACAAGGGCTTGGCGAGGGTGGCAAACCGGTGGTAGTAGCAACTAACAAACAGAAAAAGTTACGGGTTAGCTTTTGGAATTCTTGATTATAAAATGGAAGTGATCTGTTTCATGTATCAAGTCAACTACATCTTGCGTGAAGAATGGATATCACATATATTTAAAAATCCTAAGAATCCCTTCAATTTTTGTAAGAAAATCCTTGAAAATCGTAATATTCTGAGAATTATTTTATTCTTTCGTTATTTTTCTATTCATTACATTTTTAGGATAATCTGTATCGTTCAAATGGTTATGATGCATATATTAGCGACTTGATTGCCTTGGATCGTTCGATTAAAGACATACGGCATTCTGGGTGCAAGAGCATGGTTTACCTTGAAAAACTGCCGAGTGTAGGAGTAGTATTGCCGTTCCATAATGAGGTTTGTTCGTCGTAAAGAAATTTCTTTAATCTGCATTTTAGCATATGTTTTTAATGAACGTATTATTTTTTTTTTTTTGTAGCATAATTCCACGTTGCTAAGGAGCATTTATTCTGTTATAAATCGTTCTCCAAAAGATGTTATGAAAGAAATCATTCTTGTTGATGATGCAAGCACAAAACCGTTCCTGAAAAGTCCACTTGAAGAGTTTCTGAAAAAGGCTGATCTTAATCATATCGTGAAAGTTGTTCGCACGCAGTAAGTTTTTATATCTTAATTCAACAAAATCTTCAAATTTCTGTTGAACTTCTCTTTATTTTTTCAAAGATTTTTTGGTTGATTTAGAAAAAGAGAAGGATTGATTCGGGCGCGTCAAATTGGTGCTCGACATACAACGACTGACGTGATTGTGTTTTTGGATGCACATTCAGAAGCAAATTATAACTGGTTGCCACCACTCATTGAACCAATTGCGCTTAATTACAAGTAAATTTTGCGGTTGTTGATTCGGTTGGTGGATTTTCAAAATAATATTGCAAACCTCGACGAAGTTTGATTTTATAAATTCAATAGAATTAAAATTTCATCGAAAATCGTTATTTCTCATATTTATTAAAAAAAATTTTGTCGAACATTCAAATATATATAGTACGTTCCTTTCAGAACAGTAGTTTGTCCTTTTGTTGATGTTATCGACTGCGACACTTACGAGTATCGTGCACAGGATGAAGGTGGCAGAGGTTTAAAATTTCTTTTTTCTTCATGATTTTTTTAATATAGATAGGAAAAATGGTTAAAACTTCTAAATTTCAGGTTCTTTTGATTGGGAATTCAATTATAAGCGATTGCCTTTAACAGAAGATAGTAAGAAAAATCCAACGCGTCCCTTCCGTAATCCAGTTATGGCTGGTGGATATTTTGCAATCAGTAGGAAGTGGTTTTGGGAATTGGAAGGTTATGATGAGGGCCTTGAAATATGGGGTGGTGAACAGTATGAACTATCTTTCAAGGCAAATTGCAATCTTTTTTCAATTTTTTCAAAAAATTTCAAAGCACTGGATATTACACAGGTTTCCAAAAATTTAACATTTTCGATTCTAATACTCAAGAATCTTTATCTGAAATCTCAGTTTTCTTTGTGGTGAAACACTTATTAAGATGAAACATCGATTCTTCGAAATTTTTACTCGTTTAATGAGATGTTGGTAGGTATGGCAATGTCATGGTACATTAATTGATGCTCCTTGTTCACGAGTTGGACATATTTATCGTTGTAAATATGTTCCTTTTCCAAATCCAGGTATCGGAGATTTCATTTCGAGAAATTATAGAAGGTATTTTTTTCTATCTCTTTAGATCAAGAAGATAATCATAAATTAGTGAAATCTTGAATTTAATGATCAAATAAAAGTGGATTTTTAGAGTTGCTGAAGTATGGATGGATAAATATGCAGAGTTTTTGTACAAGCGTAGACCATCGTTGCTTACTGTTAATTTCGGTATAGTTTTTGCAATGAATATATGTTGGCTAGAAACTGCTAGATTTATTTAGTGGTAGAAATCAATTACTGAAATCAAGCTTGAATTTATGGAAGCAAAAAATGTTTTTAGGTGATCTGAGTAAGCAAAAAGCAGTTAGAAAAAGGCTTAAATGTAAATCGTTTGCATGGTTCATGAAAAGAGATTGCTTTTGATCAAGAAAAGTTTTATCCTGCAGTGGAACCTGAAGATAGTGCTAAAGGTTATGTAATATTTATATTTTTTTGCTCGTATTACTACTTAAAAATTCTCAAGCATTTACATAACTAATTGCACAGGTGAGCTGCGTAATATTGTAGCAAATAAATGTGTGGATACACAATTCGAAGATGTCGGAAAGAAGTTTGGTTTATGTAAATGTATCAGTGATAATCCACTTAATAGTGGGGAACAGGTAAGTAATACTTCTTTCGCTGTAAAATTTTTTCCATTCAATTCACATGAGAATGTGAAGATTTACTAAATTTTCAAGAATCTGCGACTTACATTTTGGCATGATGTACGACTTCATACGCGAACAATGTGTTTCGATGTTTCGCTGGCTATGAGTCAAGCGCCTATTGTTTTATTTCCTTGGTAATGTTTAAAATGAATTTCTTGTGAGTTTTAGCTCCACACAGAAATCTTTTTCTAATTTTTGCTCCAATGGATTGAAGTGAGTGTAGTGAAATTATTCTTTTCAGCACTTTAGTTCCTTGTTTTTTAGAAAGAAGATGGTGTGGATTGGGATGAAGCAGGATAACAATATGAAATATAGAATTTTTCAATGAAATCTAAATCTTCCTATCCAAATTTTTTTAGTCATGGCATGCAAGGTAATCAGCATTTCAAATATCTGCCTGATAAACAGCAAATGTATCACCCGATTAGTGGTTTATGCATGGATTGCGATGTGAAACGAGGGAAATCTTCATGAATCCCTGTGATTCGAAACAGCAGAGTCAAAAGTGGGCATGGACGAAAATTAATCTGAAACTGATTGAGGAGCGTAACAAAAAGAGCTTAAGATAGGAGCCTAATGAAGCATTCGCAAGAAAACATTTGGTTCTGATTTATTTTATCATTAAAATGTATTGATTTATTTATACTATTTCATTTAATCACTTTAAATTCATATAGTGATTAGAAAACTGATTTGATTGGGTTGATGGATTATGTTTTTTATCATCTTCAGTTTTTATTGAGTTCGCCCCTTGATCACTGAATGTATGGAAAAAAGTTTCAACTTCCTGAGTATAGAATTATATCTTTTATTGCATTTACTAAAAACAGATAATGGAAATGAAAGAAATTTACCTGAAGTTTAGAAGGAATTTTTTGAATTTTATTTAACCGCTACACATTCTCCTTAAAATTATATATTACAGGTCTTACTTGCATTCCGGTTTTTTTCATTATTGATATATGGTTTTTAAGTGCCGTATTATATACCTAATATTTCTGGGATGCTCTTTAGGTGCCAACTATTAAGCTTTTTGATGATTGTTTATTGGATTATGGCGTGCTAAATTAACTTATGAAGGTTAGATAATTTTTGTTTCTATATATATTAGAATTGTTGTAATTCTTGCTTTACTAATGAATTTGGTTTTTTCAAAAATTTAAAATGTTCTAAAAATCTAAAATATGTGGTAGGAACGCATATCGTTGTAACAGACCAAAACAGTCCTCCAATTCCGTTTTTATTGATTTGTGCTGTATAGTTCTGACATTTAGCGTCATAAATTTTGCGTAGAAATTGTCTTTGGTACTGGCATTCAATTCACTCTTTGCCTGTTTCGGTGCCCTTTTAGCATCGTAATTGATCGCAGGGACAAGATTAAGAACAAAGGTTTAAAACTAAGAGACGTGAATAGAGTAATATCAGGTTACGACTTATTTATTGCAATGCTTAGATTTATTTCCTTCGTTTATTTTAAAACTGTACAAAGAGATGTCCTGAACTTGACTGGGCTATTTTTAATAATTTGGAAATCAGAAGTGTTCCAGAGAGTGTCCTAGCATAGCATGTAGGTTGAGGCGCTTTCTCATTTTAATTCGTCTTCGAAATCAAGGAGTAACTATTAGTTGAAAATTCTGAAATAATGGCAGTTATTAAAAAAAGACTTTTATTGGAAACTTAGTTTATGATTCCGTTCGAAGGGAAGGATTATTTGATATGTAAGAGGTATCTGAAATGTAAGCCATATTGATTCGCTTATTTGTCAATCACTATGACGTACACTTCAGTATACTACTATACAGTAATCAATTTAGAAAATAAGAAATACTGGTAGAGAATGTCTTTTAATTTTTTAACTTTTGATTATAGAAGAGTCATTGCAATTCGTAGAGAATTTGATAAAGTGGCTATAATTTGAAACAAAAACATTCCAGATGAGAAAGGAGGATTTTAGCACCCGAATTCATTGCTTGAATGTTGGATAAAATGAATGCGATGAGGCTTGCAAAAATCGTTAGGATTGATCGATCCCATCGTTGATATAGATATCTATTCTTTTGTAAATCTAATTCGGAAGAAAACTGTTAGATTAAAAACTTCAGTAAGTTTGGAGGATTTTTTTCTAAAGCTAAAGAGTTTAATTGTTGGAGGCGTTGATGGTATTGCTTTTTAAAAATGGGAGGCTTAGCTCTTTAATATTTCAATGGATGGTGAAAGAAACATAACACCGTGGCGCACTCTGTTTTGGAGCAGTGTGGAAAAACGAAACGATTACCATCATTTCATGCATAAATAATGCATATTTTGCATATGTATACATTTTTAGGAACATTTTGCTTGAGACCATTGTGAAGTGGGATGGATGGATGGATGGATAGATAGATGGATGATTCGTTGATTGTTATTGAAGATGAAAGAATAATGTTTGATTTCATTAGAATGCGATTGGATTGCTTCTCCCTTTCATCTTCTTTCTTTTTCGTTTTTCCATGCTTATTTTCCAGAATTTAATAGCCTATGTCTGTATATACATAAACGCACACTACAGTGTGTAGCAAAAGCAGCTACGCATCATATATATAAATATTAATCGGAAACAGATGACAGACATTAATTTCAGGTACTACTTTTATCGAAAGCAATCCTTTTATCAAAATACTGAATTCAGAACACCAGATGAGTCATGTAGAAAGTGGCAGTTGATAACACGAATAATCTGTGATCTTTTTGTATCTTCCGTTGGTATTAAAAAAATATCTCTATAACTGTTAGTGTTAGCTTCAAAGTCAACAAGACTGCAGTAGTGAGGTACAGTAATCGCACTCCAAGCATGTGACAGGTAATGCAAGTGACGCACTCATTACATTTAAATATAAACATAACTATACTCTGAACTCTGAACTGCTAAAATACGCAAGTGAAATAAATGTTTATACCGCGAGGACGCAGCACGGCATCAAATAAGAATTTAGATAATCTGCATAACCTGCTTGTCATCTTCGTATTTCGTTCTCCTTAAATTCAAGTTTCATATACTACCAACATTTCCTGCCCTTTAGAGTCTTCATTTTTGCCATATGCGCTCCTCTCATCCGCTGCTTCATTTCTCACTTTCTAACACAAATGAATCACGTTTTCACGTCTCTCCGATATGTCTTTCTTTGCCTTTCGATTAACTTTTTCCTTTTTTCTTGTTATATTGAATTAGGAATCGATTGCTTCTGCTGTCAGCATGAGCTTTTCATTTGTATAGCTTTAGCAATTTCATTTCTTAAAGTGAATGTTTCTTAAGGTATTAATTACATTTTAAATTACAGACTCCTCATGTTAATGAGTGAGAAAAGAACAACATCGAGGAATTATGTGTTTTGGTAAAATTTTCAATTTTTTTTTTTTTTTGTTTTGGATATTGCAAATAGAAGAAAATCTTCACTAGTACAATTTTAAAACATTTTAATTTTCCTTTTTTCTCTCTCTCTACCGAATTGCATAAAAGACTGGATTTCAAATCTGAGGAAATGAACGAACAAATATATATATCTATGACAAGAATATCATGCATAAATTAGAGAAATTTTGAAATGTGAAAAACTGCGATTCAATTAAGTGACAGCAAGGAAATGTAGTTCATTCTCAAAATTTGTCAAAAACCCTAGCTAATCGAGAATTTATCTTGATTTTCAGATTACTAAAATCTTAGCACATTCAACTTTTATGCATGATATCCTTGTCAACATTATAGCTTTTTCTGTTTCATGCTAAGTGTCCCTCTTACAAAATCAACGATAGAGAAGGGACATAAGGGGCATCTCTATTTCCCAATTTGCTCGAAGATTTAGAAAAACACAGATGTAATTAAAATTAATTTTGATTGTCAAGGAAAATAAATGCCTTAAACCAAATCGTGAAATTTAATTCATTCGTATGTATGTATAAACGATTGAGTAAATTAAGTAATAAAACTATTTTAGCGAAATAAGTGAGTTGTTCAATGTTATGATGTGTTCCAATTGCGTCTTTGTAAAAGAGATTTTTAACGCATTTCGTTCATCCTTGAGGCAAGAAATTATATTTAAATTGTTAAAATAATTTCTTAAAAACTTTGTTTCATTTTCATCGATATATAATTACGACAAATAAATAAGACAAATTATTGCAGTTGAGAAAATGTGTCAGTTCGGAATATTCTCGAGCATGAAGTTCGTAACTGCAAAATGTTCATCTATGTTTATAGTCGCGTCTATACGTTTCAGCATATAATTTATCTATGGATATATTTATATCTGTACCTGTCTGCATACTGAATAGCATTAGCGCTATTTAGTTCAAAATTATAGTTAAAAAAGGAAAAAGAATTTGTTGTTAAATGGATAGCAGTGATGTAATAAACTGGGTTATTAGTTGTTCGAAGTACGCTGTCAACCATGGAAAGTTGATTGTCGACAAATCATCTCTCAGTGTTGATTATCCTTCTCGACTGTCTTCTCTATGTTCATGCCTTCTCTTTTTGCTACTACTCTCCTATTATTTCTGCCAAAAGTTTGCATTTTCTTGAAGACTTAAACTTGCTGGAGTTTGTATTTTACGTAATGATTTTACAAAAGTCAATTCCATCTTGTCATTTATTAACATTTCTAGATCATATTTAATTTTAACATTTCTAGATCATATTTGAAAAAAATAGCACTTTATTTTCACTAAGTTTTCTTCAAAAATTTAATGATTTTTCAATTTTCAACTCAGATAACTATTTCTTAAAATGCATTCTACATTATTTTGGAAACTTTTATAATGAAGTTTCTCTTCATTGTACTTATTGAAACCTTTTTATAATCTTCAAATATGCGTTCGGTAATTCTCTTTACTTCTATTAATATTGTCTCATGCGGAATATCTGTCCAGCTCAGATTTTTGTCATGTACAGATATGTACAAACATCATCTTTCCCTGGACTAGGCTTTTCACTAATTCACGGTGATATATGACTTTTTCGTCTCGTGGTGATTTTTTTTAACTTTTCGTTTATACGTCACATGTAGAGAAAGGAACATCATAGTATAGTTGTTGATAACGTTTCATATTCTATATGTCAGTTAGCAATTATATGTGAAAACGATGTTATGAATGACGGAGTGTAGTGAGTTGGTGGAGGTATTGTAGATAACCGATTCATCATTTATCCAATCTATCATTTTTATCTGAACTTCATCAGCTCATCTTCGACCAATATTTGTCTCTTTGAACTAGCTTTTCTTTTTCAAATTTTATTTTGTGCTGAATACTTATCATAGATTGTGTATCTCCGAGATCTTCAATTCCAAAAATTGCATGATTTAGTCCATAATTTAATAATTTGATAGCAACGATTAAATTTTCAACACCTCCTCTGTCTGCACTCTGAGGAGAAATTTTTCAAACACAAACACTCTCTCTGTCTGCACTCTGAGGAGAAATTTTTTTTCAAACACAGATAATGCACTACAGCAGGAAGGCTTCCAAAGATGTATCTACTTTTGTTTGTTTGTTTTTTTTTTTTTTTTTCTTTTGAATGTGTGTTTTATATCGTACAATGTGTGGAATGATGTCGACAGAATTTGTTTTATTGTTCAAAAGATAATCGGTAAAGTTGTTCTTTGCAATTTTTCCCTAGTAATGAAGTTTAGATAATACTGACTTCTTTACTCAAAACTCAAGCTTTGTTTATCAAACTCTACCGCAAGCTTATTTCAAATCTTATCGATATTTTAATATTTCGCATTGATCACTACAAATTCCAATTTTTAAACTCTATGACCGGTGATTTATTCTCCAATAAGCATCATCAACAATGCCGAGCAGAATACTGTCATAATTTCGATCACAAGAATAGTAGAAACTATTATCTAGATCAACGATATCAGCGTTCACGACATGGTTATGGATTTTTTTATTGATAAGATCAGAAAATTAGACAGACAGTTTTGATAATGAGAAGCGCGTAATTTAATTGAAGCGATGCTGCAAGACCGTAAAAAGTGTTGAAGTTAAAAACCGCTGATTTTGAATTGGAGTTAAGAAGCTAAAGTTAAGTTAAGAAGTTTGATTGGAGTTAAGGTTAATGTTGAAGTTGAAACTAAAAAATGTGGAAGTTGAAATTAAAAAATGCCAAAAACCATGCTATATTTTTGAAGTTCGAAATAATTCATCATTCCTGAAAGTGGACTGCAGATCTGTCGCAAATCTTCGTTATTCTTGATGACATTAAAAAAAATATTAAAAAAGTGATTAAGCATATGAAATCAGTGATTGATATCTATGGTTTTCAATTTGTTTCAAGAGGAGATTATGCGCCTGTTCTGCATATCTCAGTAAAATTCTACACGCATTTCAAGATTTTGTGTCCGAATTATATGATTAGTAATTTCATTAAACAGTTCATCCTTGGAAGACATGCTTGCGTCATACTTGAAAAGTCTAACTAAAATTATTATATGAATTTAAATTATAGAAAATTATAGATATCACAACGGTTTTACTTCCGGAATTAGTCACACTATAAGTATCACGTTATATTATACTCAAAGAACATGAAATTTTCAAAGTTACTAGCTTTTAAAATTGTTGAATTGAATATGCTTCGCATTGAAAAGTCAGCACTTGTTACATTTTAGCATAATTCTTCTCATCATATTAGTTGTAGATATATCAAGAAGTATCTGCTCAATTGGATATGTCGCATTTCATGCCACGGAGAATTGAAGTACTTCACCAAGAAATTAGAATTGAATATTGCCACATCTTTGTTTGCATTACTAATAAATTAGATCGATTTCAAAATGAAATTTCAAATCATGAAATATCCAAATTTTGAGTCATTTAAATTCAGCAATTACTATTACATTTGATCGATTAATCATAATTGCAAATGTAACTGACAATAGTGGTAATTAGTGAAAATTCTCCAATCAAAATAGTTTCTCGGATATGAGATATCACTTCCTAATGGTCCATTTCGTATTTTTTTAGTTACAATACAAGCTTGTAATTCCAATTATTGAAGAAAAGAAATTGACATGAGTAATAAGATGGAGTTCTTTACTTATTTGATTGTTATCATTTTCTTGTAAAACTCTTTATTACGATTTATCAGACTTTAGGAACTCTAGCACTCGATCTTTATGTAGGATTTGAGACATTGAGATTTTTCTCAAAATATATATTGTTGTCTGTAGCGATACATATGTTGAAAAAAACTTATTTTCTCATCTTGATTAGATGTTTTACCATATTTTGATTGCCGCGATCATGTTACGTGAGCAATCAACTTTTCTCATTTTATTTACATCAATTAGTTTCTAACGGTTAATTCTATGAAATTTGGGTCCTTATTGAAGAAAAAGAATCTGAAAAGAATTTCTGCTTTTAATAAACATAAACTCTGGTAAAATTTGAATTAAACACGTAGCAAATACTATCCATTCATTGACACTACTTAGTCGTCCCAAACAAATGAATTTAATGAATTTCATTCTAAACCTCTAACTGAACAGTCAGGAAGAAAAAATATTAGGGACAAATTGAATCTTGACTTGGTGGAGAAAATTTGAGAATTAGACGCACAAGAGAATCAAATACTAATTAACTTACAGATAAATATATGAGTAAAAGTGATACAGTTTTTTGTAATTTTTGTTAAATTAAAATTATCATTTTTGTTGCGATGATCGTTTAGTTCTGAAAAATTTTCGATTTCTACTTTGCTTGCAGATTATAATAACAAACAATAAAATGATTATAAAAGTTTGACACTGTGTATCGGACGAGAAAAATTCTATTGATAAAATATTCAAAGGAAAAATTTGAATTCCTTTAGAGCATCATGTGTAGCAAGTTAAAGCAACCATCGATAGACATGATTTTTTTATCCTAATGCTGATAAAATAATGAAGAAAAATACACCAATAGCGCTTCCGACAGGTTTATAAATGTTTTCAAAATTGAAGGAACTATCTCTAAAAAGAATGATAGACATAGAGTATCTATCTGAAATTGCTAGATGCATAAATTTCATTGCATACATTTCTTAAATGGTAAACCGATTTTAATGAATATTTTTCGTAAAAAAACGACTTTTGATTAAAACTGTGAAATTTTTTTGCAAATTATAAAATTTTCATTAAATGCTCTCCAGTTGATGGGGATCTGCTTTCTGATTGCATATCAACGGAATGCATACGCATTTATATGTGCACTTTTGTGAATTTGATGCAAAAAATTATGTCAATACTAAATATTATTATCTACAAATCCTCTCTTTCAGAACTTCAACTTTTTTTTATCTAAGGCGTGAAATTGGAAGTTCAAACCCACAGAGTTTTTTAAACATTTTTCCAACTTTTGTTCGAGAGCCTCGCTTTCAGTAATGTTCTGATGATTCATACACTTGAACATTATGATGTGATTGATTTCGATGTAGGAAGCAATTAGTTTTTCATTGTCTTCTATAAATTAAAAGTTCAATTTTTCAACTTATAAACACTTTTTGGACATCAAGAACAGATCATTTGAGAAACATAATTTAAAAAAAAAAAAACATTACGAAATTTCGTTATTCCTACACGAATGTTTAGAATTTTCGAGTGCTTGGATTAGCCGGTTTCTAAAAATTGATTTTTTGATCAATTAATTTGCTAAATTTGGCATAAATATGATATGGTATTTTAGATGTTATATGGTTGCAATCAAAGCAGAGAGAATCCAACTAAAATAATTGAGAAAAAGCACCCATAATTATACGTTAAAGTATATTCAAACATTTATTCACTTAAAATATCTGATGCACTTAGATGCACGCCTTGACGAATGATCTTTTTATTATCATAAATTTCATTAATATGCATGGAATTGTTTTAAGCCTGCAAGAAATTAGTACTATGCTAACAAATTGACAAAAATGAATAAAACTAGAGAAATTTCTAGGAAAAGTGTGATTTGATTTTAGTATATGGAAACAGAAATCAAATGGCAGCTCGCCGAAATATGCAACCTGATGAATATTAATAAAATTGTACAGTCAAGGAAGATATGTAAAGGAATGAGACATGAGCGAGCGATTCCAGTTGATCCTAACGTATCACTAAAATTTATATCTCAGATGCAATTAAGATGTTCTACTAGATAGATATTGCTAATGCATCCATCGAAAGATCATCATCTTCAAAATCCATAACTTTAAGGTGACGTAGCGAATGATCAATATATCTCTGTCTACTCTTAATGTCGAAATATGTGAGAATAAAGTGTACGCATATTAGGTACTTCTCATATGTACAGCATGCAAATCTTTGTTTTTAGACCGTGCAACTTCCTGTTATATTTTAATTGCATCGAAGGATTCTAATCATGTCAAAATATGAATTTTCATGAAGTTTTAACGGTAAATAACCAGCAATCTCCTTTATATTTATGCACAGAAAGTCGCTGGTGATGCTTTTAGTTCTGAAGTCGGCAAAAGGGTGAAAAATTAAAGTTCTGCATTAACGTCAATAAATTCCTTCAGTCCTCAAAGATATAAATCACTGAATGCACTGTGAATCAAATTACTTTCGGCAAGTTTTGCTCTTTTTTTGGCACTCATAGTACTTCAGGAAAGAATCAGGATTAGCGATTCTTCGCATGTTTGAATAGCACCCTTTGTTTCGCACTGATCCGATTACTTGAGTTATTGATACTGCTTCCTAGACAACGCTCCAACAAAATTCCTCATTTTTGTCGTATTACTTCATATTATAAACAAAGTTCGTGGAACATTGTAAGGATTTAATCAATCTTCTACTCATGAAGATTCATTGTAGAAATTCGAAGTAATAAGTTTTTACTTTTTGCAGATTTTTAAATCATTTTATTTCTTATTAGTATCTATCTGTTAGCAACAAATGATATGCAAGAATTCAATGCTCAATCTCTCTCTCCTCCCTCTTTCCTCTCCCAAATAGAAAGAGCTCAGTAAAAAATACGCAACTGCGTTGTGAGGTCTTTCGTCATGGAACGATACTTTTGCATTAAGGAAACTTAATATTCGATGTAGTTTTGATAATTGACATATTATTAGTGTTTGATAGAAAAAACATAGCAAAAGGATGATTAATTGTGCAATGAAGGTACATTAACAATATTACCTGCTGTAAGTCTATTGCACTGTAAATATTTTCGCCGAAAGAGACGGAGTTTCGTATTAAACTGTGAAATGCAATAATCTTTCGTTAATCCTTCGAAATCATATACAATCAACAGCAGTGATTCATTGCGTTCGTCACATAATAGTATAACTTATTTCACTATCCTTCTTTTATTTCCTGCTCCGTGTTAAAGAAAGTCTGAACGCAACTACCAACTATCAAAAACCTGCAAACGAAACAAGAAAATATTTGATGTCATTTCTCAACTTCGATTTTATAATTAATAATAAATATATTAGAACAGTTATTAACCGGTACTATATCAGTATTGGATTGATAAGTTCATTTCTCAGATCTTTTCAGATCATCAGAAGTAAATTAGATTTTACTTTTGCTATTTAAAATTAACCACTGCTTTATTTTGATGCAATGCAGAAAATGACAGGTAATGAATAGTCAGAATGATATGCTGGACTGTGCTTCTTTCAGCACCATAATATTATTATATAGAAAGTTTGGAAACCTAAATTCAGTACAACCAAGAATCTCTTTCAAAAACAATGCTCATTATTTAAATACTACGCATGATCAAGTCAGCCTCATGCATCACAGTGGCATTTTATAGGCCTACATTTTTGCCAAATAAATAGTGTCCATATGTTTATTTCCAATGAGCGCTTTCGTTGCTCTGTCGAAATACAATAAATATTTGCTATACATTTTTAAGGGAAAAACATTTCTTTTCAAAGATTAGGGGAAAAAAATATCCATATATACAAAGCCAGATCACCGAACTAATATCAAATAATATCAAATTGGGATAGAAGGTGCAAACATCTGCTGCGAAATATCGGACATAACGTCTTGGTGCGTGTAGAACCCGCCACAGCTGGATAATATCGAGCTATGGCTGAATAAATTTTTGGAAACTGCAAACAAACTAAGAAAGTACTGTTCGTATATCAACCGCTCAAAACCAGGCTACTGGAATCGTCAGTAGCTAACCAGCGAGCTGCTGAAACGAAGAAATGAAATTGTTTAATGACTAGTACCTTGAAATTTGTTTCGGAGTATGTATGATAGTTTCCTATGCATCATACTACAAAAGGTACACAAGAATGAATGATGAATATACCTAAATAAATGTGATACTGACACGATAAACACATATTTTACAAGTTACTTGTAAATAGCAAATTACTCCATTGTGCCAGCAAATTCGAATTAATTGAAGCAGAAAGCTAATTCTCCAACATGAAATAAAAAACTCTCAACCCGTTATTTTTTTAAAATGCAATTTTATGATTTTAATTGATCTTGGTAACTGAAAATCCGGGATATAGAGTGGGAAAGGAAACAAGCACTTAAGCAGATAACAAAATTTTACTGTCTGCTTGGAACACGGAAGTCACGGTTTCGATAGCATCTCCTGCGAATGCATTTCCTTAGGCAATAAAATGTCAGCGACTAGTGCAGACATAGATGTATTACCAATCGATTGCTTGAAATAAAGTTCCGATAGAATTGTTTCGAATTGCGGCATAGTTTCTAAGAGTACCATGCAGGAAATGTATCGTAGCGGTTGGCATGGGTAGGTGATTTGCTGGTGTTGCGCGAAGTTAAATGCCGTCAACTGTTCCATTTGTGGATTACGTCCTGAAATTTGTAAATAATGAACATGGCTGCTAATTCCATAACGATAGATAGACAAATAATTCTTTAAGTTGTAGGACTCCGTTAAGATTATATAATCAAAATCTTATAAGTCTGTTTTGTTTTTACTCTGAGAGATCCAACGCTGCTTTTCATCTCCCTTTCGTCTTTTTAAATTATTCGTAAAATTAGTACCTTTAATAAGACTGAGAAGACGTAATTGATTATATTCCGCGGAATCCAACCTTAGCTGCTCAAGTTGACTTACTGCAGACAAAAGTTTCATTCTCATCTTAATATTTATTGTCCGCTCGTTTGCGAGGACACTGCTTTGTAGGAAACGGTTTTCCACAGCAGAAAGTAGGAAAAGTATACCCCACGAGGATGTGAACGCTGCTACCTAAAATAAATTCCACATTTAGTCGTTATAAGCAAGCTATATCTAAATTATTGTGAATTGCTTACACAAGAATTAATTACAAGTTAATCGTATGAGCATTAACGAGGGTTACTAAAGCGGAATCTACGAAATTTTGATCTTAAAAACCTATTTTGAGAATTTCATCGAATTTATATAACTGTCAAGTAATTTTTCGATACTTGAGGGATTGACGCGTTTCTACCAAAGATGCTATTTGATTCACTGCTTTTAACATCCTCTATTATTTTGCAGTTAACGATTGCATCAATGTTAATTTTGTAGAAATAAATAAGCATTAATCTTTCCAAAAAGCTTATAAAAAGTTCCAGCAAGAAAAATTATTATGAATCACTTATCAATTCATCTTAAAAAAATTGGCAGTACTGAAGCTTTAGTGAGAAATGCTTGGCCAGATGAACAGAAAGGAACAAGGTAGCTTTCATGTCGTATCGTAATTACTCAAATACAAAAAATTAGTACTTGTTCTTGAGGAGATAAGCAAGCAAAAGCAATCAATGATTTGGACCAGTGTAAAATTTGAAAAAATAAACGAGCCGCAGCATCTTTTGTTGTTGATGATATTTCATTAATTATACATGATACAGAAGAATCTGATTCGGATCCAAATTCGGGCTGCAGAAAAAGCTATCAAATTCTCTTATAGTTCCCTTCATTTCAATCTTATTTCGGTCGAAGTTTTAGTGTACTGTTTCATTTAAATACATATTTAACGAAAAAAAGTGGACCAAATGAATATTTAAGAGAATAAATAAGCAAATAGTGAAGGAGATAAGGAAAAAATCAAAAAAGTAAACTAAACTTACAGATCGATCTCCAGCAGAAGACGGTGACGGATAAAAAGTGATATGCCTTCGTATGGTTGAATTTCTTGGACCTCTTTCATGCTGTACCGCTTCTTTGTTCATGCCTATTTCCAAACATTTCGTTAGGCGACATGCTCGGCATTGATTACGATGCGTTTTATCCACCAAACACTTACCCTCTTCGCCACCACCTCGATTTTTGCACACATATTGACGATGTCGTCGGATGGAACGCTGCAGATCAATGATTTGAAGTTCTTTGATCACTGTTCAAATACTTATAAAATTAATTAAGACACTACCAAGATCTCAAAACTCCCAAAGCATTATCAAATTAATAAACAAAATATTCGAAGAAGTCGAAAAACCTTAAAAAATCCAGCACAACCATCACAACTAAATATTCCATAATGTTTTCCTGATGAATGATCTTGACATACGCGGCAAGGCACGTCCAATAATATACGACCTGGAAAGCTGTATTAATTGAAATAATCTAGGTATGTATTTTTTTATTGAAATAACCCAAGAAAATTTAATTAATTCTTAAATCATTTTTAAAAAACAACTCCAGCTAAGTTGCACATAAATAGACATGTGAAAGTAACACGTTCATTCCATTCGCTTTGGGTTTACGTATTATGGTCAGACTAGATTTTTCCAAAATAGTTTGCTACATTTGGAAAAATTAGTCATTTGGCAGTAGTGATCAAAAATGTTATATCCGAAATTTATCAATTATGAATGCATTTATATTTTGTATAAATTGCTCAAAAGTTTCAACAGATTCTTGAAAATTTTACGTATTTGTGTTATACATATATATATATATATATATATATATATGATACGGTAGAATATGAAGAGTGGAAAATCATTCTCTGGACAACGCATTGGAAGGCGATAATAATGTGAAAAAGCACCCGAGGCAATGCTCCAACTTTCTGTTGGGATAGAATGTGTATTTCTTTCAATGCTAGTCAAAAATTCGTCCATATAAAATATTCTTCCCCATTTCACAATAATTATTTATTCAACAACCTTAAAGATGCTTTGCTTGTATTTTTAAGCTTTTTCCACTTTTTGTTCTCGAGATATTAATGCTGGTTGTTTTGCTGCTCAGTTTCAGCCTTTCCGAGTAAATTTTGTGAATTTTTAACAGAATAAAGGATATAACGAATAAAGTTTTTCTCATATTTTTTAAAAAATTAGTAATACATTCCAGAAAAAACTAAAGCAAATCGATATATGATGAGAACATTAATTATTTTAATAATAATATTCGAATTTTGATATTTCAAAAACTATGAAAAAATCGGTTTTCCCAAACCGTATTTAAAAAATATAAGAACTTCCTAAATTTTCATAAATTTCTTATCAACCCAATAAGATGAAGTAGCTTAGGAATATTATTAATTCAACTAAGTGACACTCTCTGATTTGAAACTTACAAAATATTAAATCTCCATGGACACCAAGCTTTTTACTTGCTTTTTATTATATTCATTTTTCCATCAGTCAATTTTTTTCATTCGTATTCGCTTTAATATTCTAAATAATTATTTTTTTTTTTTTTTTGTCATACCTTATAACCTCATTTGAGTGGCTATATTTCTGATTACTCTATATTTGATATCACGAATTACATCTTCACGAAATCAATTTGTGTTCATTTTTGAATAAAATTTTTCTAAGAAACTCTTCTTTTGAATTTTTAAATCCATAGGATTTGTTATGGAAAAGTGGACAAAAAACATATGGAAAAGTGAACGAGGAACAGAAGGAAAATGAGATTCTCTGGGACCAGTTAACAACTCCACTGAAAGCAAAAGTAAGAAAAAAATCCCTTTCCTAGTCCGTTCTCCGAGGTTCTCGAAAAAATTATTCGCTTTAGTTGACACTATATGTGAATCTCTTGCATTAGTTAACCCAAAAATTTTGGAGAATTTTGCAAGTTGCATTTGCATATCACATGCCATCATTATTTCTTGGTTCTAGCCGTTGAAGAGCATAATACAAAATATTTATCACGAAATATTATTCTAATAATTTCGAATAATAAATGAAATTACTTAACTTTGAGTTTATAAGTTTTTTCTCTTCGGCAACCTATCGTTTATCTATATTAGATATAGTTGTATAATTGAGCTATTATCTCATACCTTTTCATTTATCTGTTATGCATTTCATCATCTGTTATCCTCATTCGTTTCTGATCCATTGTTTGGAATCTAATTTTAAAAATCAATAATTAAATAACTGATACATAAATTTAATTACTATGATATTACACTCTAAAATTATTAATATGATCAAGCAACGATTCAACAACATTAGGAAAGCAAGGCTAATAAACAATTTCAAGACGTTATGCCGAAAAAAGGATTTCGAATTATGATATGGTTATATGTGTAATAGATTTTTGCATCACTATCAGCAATCAAGTGAACCCATTTCTCTGGAAATTGAATCATGTAAGAAGTAAATCAAGACAAATGTATACTTAAATTTATACTTTTTCCCATTATCGCATATTCAGACGAAGCTTTATATTAATGCAGCTTTTCCCAGAATCCAAATCCTGCACGTATCTTTATAAAGGAGAAAAGCAAATGATTCGTAACTCTGGCAGGCGCAAACGCAGCAAACGTAGGGTAGAGATCTAACATCCATTTGCAAATACCGATTCAATACATACTTGGAAATGCATCGTTCATTTGAAACTAATTCTTGTCTCAAAGTGTTTAAACAAACGTAAAGTGACGTAAGCGTTACGCACTACAACAAAAACATCACTTACTTTTTAGTGTATTAGCATTGGGCGGCATATGTTCCACTGGCATTTGCTATACTAAAACAGCTACAAAAATTTCAAACTTTCTCAAATAAATTTGAATATATTTTTTCGATGGTAATTGGAAAAAGGTAAATAGATGATTTATTCTTTCAAAAATGTTGTTTTTTTTTCTCTGGTTTAAATGATATTTTCGGCTATATTAATACAAACAGGTATTTCTATCGGAGTATCATATTGAATTTATTAATTCATAGAGATATCATTAAAGTTACTGTAGTAGGAATGTTACAAAAAGTTGTTGAAAATGGAAGTGCCTAAATTCATAACAGTGATGTGTTGAAATAGCATCATAATCAACAACACTTATAAACCATTCGTCAAAAAAAAGAACTAAATCGCTATGTTGGTATAAAATATACTGTGTCGCAAAATGGCATCAATCATCAAAATAATAACCTCTACCTTGTATTTTTAACGTAATTTTTAATAACTCAAAAAAAAAAAATACTTCTAGAACTGAAGTTTCATGATTCCGTAAAAAGTAATATTTTTATTCAGAATTAAACCATGTCTTCGTTTTGAAAAGTGACTTATAATCCTGAGCAATTTTTGCAAACATTTATATATTTAAAAAAAATGTATATAGATTCACAAAGATATCAAACCATACAGAAAAAAGCTGGGAGAAATTTGTGGATGCATTACTGAAGAAACGAATAGTTTGTAAATTTAAAATGCTCTCGAAAATCCAAAAAATTGATGCCAAAATTCAAAATTAATCGAGAGTTTAAATCTTACAGCAAATTGGAGATAGTGTTTAATGTTTCTTTTATAAAGATTATAATAACACTTGAATGAAACCTTTAATCTGAAATAAATTCTTTCCGAAAAAATCTAAAACAAAAAAAACTGAAGCTTAAAACTGAAGCTCTAAAATCAAAAGTTGGCAATTCGATTTGAATGCTTAGCGGCAGATTATCAGAAAACCAAATTTTTTGGACTTCATTCTTCAATTTTTAAGATTACTGATTTTCATAAATTATTGCTGTTTGCAATCTAAGTACAAATATATATTCGTATACACAAATACTGAAATTATTGACGATCACTTCTAGTAAGGAAAATAAAATAAATAACGGTGCGATTATTTTCGAATAGAAAATTCGGTGTTTGCTTACATAAGTGAGGAAATTAGAAATTGAATCAAATGAATTGCTTTTTAAAGAATACTAAGTTATTCAAAAGTTGTAATTACCTATTCAATTAGTATTAGCCAGAAACATACTTGATGAATTTGTAGATGGTCCGGAAGTTTGCATATATGAAAGCGGCAAATATCGGTGACACCAAACAGGGATCGTCGACGGATTGACTTGATGCCGAAAAGCAAAAAGTAAATGAGTGCGATTAATGTTCGGAGGAAAGTTAACAAACAATTGCTGGTCACAATCAGTATGGGTGTGTCTCTTCCGGAACACTCCCTCTCTCTCTCTTTCCCTATCTTCTTTTCCCTATCCTTTCAATGATTGGCGTGGCTGCAGTTCTCTTGGATACGGTGGGAGTCTATTCTCTCTTTTTAACCACTTAGATCGAATTTCTACTTGGATCGCTATTGGATGACCAATCTTGCAAAATTGGTTCGTTATTTTAATAGCCGACAATTTAAAAAGGAAGCACTAATATTAAAAGCAATAGTTCTGGAAAGCACGTAGAAATAGTACTATTCTGAATCTTTCAAATTCAAAGTATCTGCTAATCTAATATACGTTCTCCTCAGAAATCTGTTCGGATGTCTCAACAGCAGGCAATCATATTTACACATATTCTCTATGTTGTTCGCATACTTGGATGTCCTCTTTCCTCCTCACTTAACTTGATAACCGCTTTTCTCTCAATGGCCATTTTATCGTCTTCATCAATTTCAAAATATGGTATCTGAAGGGTTGTAAAATTACCTTTTTCGTGAATAAGAATCCGGAGTATTTCTAAAGATGTAAGAAGTATTTAAGTATTGCAATACAACGCTATTAAAATGGATTTGTAATAGACTGCACTTCAAAAGACAAGAAATTGTAAATATGACTTTGACTCTTTTGAAAATTTCCCAAATCTGAGCAGCTTAGTATGATAATGATCTATTTGCAGGCAGGACTAGGGAAGCAAAGAAAAAGGGAAAAGGTTAGAAAAATTGAAATTAAGGGAAAAGTAAGCGGATGCCCGACATATCCTCCACCATCATATAATAACGGGAAACAGCGCGACGGAGGTGATTAGCGATTTGCCGCATTTCATTGTTCGAAATCGCTTTCATGCTCAATTGAACAGCTCAGAATTGATAAATCTATTGGAGCAGTGTTATGTGCACTACTTTCACGCTACTTTCAATCAGCAAAATTGCCAGTTTAATTTCTAGGTTTTAAATTTCTATACCAAGTCTTTTGTTTTCTTTCATTTGCATATTGACTAAACGCTGGCTATCAGTAAATTATTACATAAATTTTGAATTTGTGAATTCTCTACATACGTACGGATCTTGAAGAAATAATTTTTGCATACTTCCACGGGTTCCATAGATAAGACTTAATGCTGAAAAATTTTTTTAATTCCTTATCGAAATTTGATTTGCTTTATCAATATTGTATTCGGTAACAAGTAAAAACATGGATCAGAACTTTTGAAAATAGACATTTAATACTGGCTGGAATTTTCTCAAGAAATTTTGAAAATCTGTGTCTAGTTTCCAAAATTGCCTTACAGACTGAAGGCATATGGCGTCCTATGCCAAGTACTGCTGAAAGAGCAATACAATAATAAAACAGCGAAGAGGCAATCCAAGTACGCACTTCAAAAGATTCTCAAACATTCAGGCCAAATGCTTCTCCTCTTTTGGCTATTGGCCTGAGACTACTTACTACCACTGAAGAGTCCATTCTATGTCATCACTGCAAATGTTAAAAAACGCTTTTCGCTTCCGACTATATGTTTGAAAAATCAACAAATTATAGAATTTTGTGCAAATTTATCGAAAATTGCACGTGATTTTATTGATTACATCATCCAAAAATATTGAGAGCAACAAGACTCTACAGTCCAAAAGCCAAAATCAAAAAAGGAACTCGAATCAGGCATTGTAAGAAATTCAGTAGTAATTATTTGCAATGAACGTGAACATGCAAACGCGTAACAAGTACCGATAAATGCCGACAACAATAGAAGTGGCAGGTGCTTTTTTTTGCGTGACCATCGAAAAAAGTGGTCCTCAAATAATCTGCCATGCGATATCAAATGATACCTGAACAATGATATTCACTTTACTGCTATTTGAAGACAAATTGAATCCCGATTGGCAATATGCCGCCAGAAAAACAATGAAATCTATCCATTATTCGTTAATTTACTCGCATCTATGAATTTTGTATTTTTCAGTAAAAATTTTCGTTTTTTTATTGAGTGCTTTAGTCGTTTAAGGTAGGAAATAAAGTTACTTTTTTAATGAAATCTCGGTCAGTGAAATCTAAAATGCTTGACCTCAAAATATGTCATTCTTTACTGAGTCACTGAGAAGTGAAGATATTCAATACGAAACTTTTAGTACTGATTTTCGACAATTCCAGTTTGCTGCTGAAAATTGCACATTTACAATCAATAAGAAATACTTCGCATCTTAAATATTAAACGCTTTTTCATGTTTGATTGTATAAATTAGTTGTTTTGAGAAGCTTCAACTGAGTCTCTGATATGTGGACAAGAAATATGGCTGAATTGATCCAATGAAGTGCAAATGGATTGTCTTCTTTATAGACTTTAAACAACTTTAAACTGTAGACCACTGAGTGAGTAGCATTTTCGCACCATTAAATCAGTAAATTGTTGATAATTTTCTGAACCAAAATAACTATTTCGTTTGTTGATTTTTTTTCAACCTTTGTGTCACTTTAATACCAAAACTTCTGGAATAATTTTAAGAAAGTAATAAATTAATTCCAATTTACACATAGTTTAGGACGAAATTCAGAGTTCAAATGATTTAAAATTCCAATTTTCATGAACTAAAGTGTTGTCTATAATGAAACACAGTAATTGATGAATATTGCTCCCGTTTGGAGAGAGGAAGTCCGATGATGTATAATGATAGGATTATCTCCATTACGTAATCCATGGTATCATCCATGTGAAACACATGTTCAGCATTACTCCCTTTGATTATTCTGTTCTTTAACAGTTCCGTTGGATATATATGTCTGATTCATTAAAAATTCTTAAGAAACTTTCCTGCTATTTTCCTAAATTCTGAATGAATATTTCGAAAATTACACTGTTGCACATTTGTATCTTTCTATAAGAATAATTTTAATCTAAAGTAAAGCTGATAGGATCCTTTTCGTCTCTAATTTTGTAAAGGATAAAATCAATCCGAAAATCTTATTTTTTAAAGCTATTTTGAATTATAAACAATATGATGAAAATATATACGAAGAAGATAATAGATTAATACGAAGATTAATCATGGAATTATTCATGTTTGGCCAATATTTTTTTTTTTATATCTATTATCACCAGATTTATTACTTCGTTAAGTAGCATTACCCCATTAGACTGCTCAAATACTTCCGCTACGGTCCAGCAGTAGTTCCAGTACAGTAACGAGGCAAATCTTGAAGCTTTTCAACTGATATCGTTAAAGGCTCTTTTCAGCGTATTTTTTTTTTTTCACAAAAGCGGAAAAGAAAAGGGGAAAGATTAAACTCGTATGAAGAGTATCAGTGCCGATTATTTGCATATTGGTTGATATTGTTTGTGCAATCAATTATTTGCACATTTGGTGATGCTGTAGAATAGAATATTTATGGAGATGACATTACAGATACGGTATTAAGTGACTATTTCCACTTATTCATGCTGGAGCTGTAACCTCTCGACCTTCAGCTTCAATTCCCCAGATATTTATATAAAAGCACTCTATACACACCGGATATCAAAAACCACTTCAACTAATACACCGAATGATCTGACATTTTACATTTGTCAACAAATTGGCACTCATTGCTCATTATGTCAAACCAGTGACTTTCTTATCACATTTAAAAAATCACTATTTCACCGAAAAACTGAACTTGCTATATGAAACAAATTGCGCATTTCACTTAAAGAATCACTTTCATATGGACAGGATTTTGTTACAATGCTTCAAACGAATATTTCTATTTTATAAACTGAGTTTTTTTTTTTTTTACATAACGGTAACAACGCTGTATTTAACAACAATTTAGGAATAATGCTTTGCTTCACTTGTGTCCTTTTTTCTCGCTCAAAGTTGTCTAAATATATGCATATCTTTCATTTAAAAATTGGGAAAAATTTATGGAAAGGCCAATTGATAACAAATCATTAGAACGATTATTCAATGATTTCTACTATTGAATATTATCTACTTAACTAGCGTATTAATTTGCATATGGACACTTGAACATACTACATTGCCTGCCCAACTTTTCATTAACATTCATAATTTCTATAAACCAGTTGCCCTTATTTCTATTACCTTAATCATAATATTATATTTCCTTCATTCAAACATACGAAAGAAATTTAAAAATTTCTAAAAACCGGACAAGATGACTCTAATATTACTGCTTTTCCGTACCATACCAACGAAAAAGCAATAAAATTCATACATTGGTATGTTTATGGCATCAAAGAGTATTAACGTCTTGAATAAAGAATCTTGCATTTTAAATAATTTTTTTAAGGAAAATTTCCAATCTTTCATCCCAGAAAAATTTCAATTTCCTCTTTAATAAGCTTTAAGTTTTATAATCTCTGCTGTCTTTTTCAACTGCAGCATAGATATAAATCACAAACACCCGACGGTAAAATTCACTTTTTAATATTCAAAGTATTCTAGAAAAAAAAAGAATTAAGCGAAGCATGCGCAATGGACAACTATTCCTAATTAAACTAGCCTTTCAGAATTATGCAAGGAAAGGGTTGGGAAAAAGATTCTAAACACTAATGTAGGCGTGACACATGGATTATTGGAAACTCATATTTTGGTAATAGTTTAGCAGGACATTAAGTGTTTAGCATAGTTCGTGTAATAAGATTCTAACTGAACTAGGAGCCACTCTCAACTTAAATCATGATGATTTGGCTGTCTGTCCATTACCACAAGTTTTTCTGATTTGCATCTTGTCAGTTAAAAAGGTTGCAACATCATGAAATTTCGATGTGGAATAAAATGAGTGTAACTTGTCAAGTGGGGAAGGAGGGCGGGGAGGGGACCAATCTTTGAAATGATTTTTATTTTTATAACTATGTTATTGAATTACTGAAAAACATCATATGCATATTGCTTTCATAGAGAGTACATCTAGAGAGTATTTGATAAAAAAAAAATAAAATCCTTCATGAGCATCGAAGAACAATGTTCTAGAATACGTGGCACATTTTCATGGTTCAAGCTAGAAAAACGTTCACAAACAAAAAAAATGGGAAAATAAGATAATTTGAGTTGAAATTTAGGCGATCAAAGACTGCATGACAGAGTATTACATATCCAAAAAGAAGATACAATAAAGCTGTTTTAGAATTCAAAATGAAAAGTGATAAACATATTTTGCAATTAGTTGAAGAGGAAAAAAAAAAAAAAAAAGAAAAAAAGAAGAAACAATAAATGAAAGGAAAAGCAATGCAATGAATATGAAACTGAGGAGAAACCAAAACGTACATAATCGAAAATGAAAAAAATGGAACTGAAGCTGTTCATCAATGAGATCAAAAACATTTAGCCAAAAAGTGCCTATGGAAGCAAATCATCAGCTATACCTTTTTCACGATATTCTTCTAATCCCTGGAAAAAAAAGACTAAATGAATGATGATTATTTAAGAATTTTATACACAAAACTTCACCGAATTCCATTAAATATCAACAAAAGTAGCAAGGGAACTACAGAGAGGTAAATGGCCTAAAATTTAATCCACAAAAGAAACAAATGATGCACTAAGAAAACCAAAAAATATAAAACTTATGTGCCTCATGAATTTGATCAATACAGTGTGTCTAATAATTATGGAATTACTGCAAGACTGATACCGTTTTACTATAATCTTGAAAAAGATTATCCTAAAACAGATACACGTGATTCATACGATATCATAACAATCTAACCACACAAAATTGCTCGAGCAAATCAAATACAAAATAATTCTTAGATATTTGAGAAATATAGACTATTTTTTCTTTTCAGCTACAGAAAAAATTCGTTAATGAATATAAAGTTTGCATAATTGCAACAAATTACCTCTCCAGAATAAGAGTGGAGCGGATGAATGAAAACAGGACGATCAATGTAAGTTTCCACATTGGCTGCTGCAAGCCAACGCTTGCATTCGGCGTAATAATCGCGTCGGCATGTGCTCATACAGTCCCTTCCTACGCTTTCGGCATTTTTCAAAGGACTAAATTCTTCTGCTCGACTAACTTCCCAAACGTGAAAATTTCTGCAATTAATGAAAACATGGTAACGAAATGTTAAAAAAAAAATTAAGGTAGCAAAAATGATCAGTACAGATCATAAAAAGGACACATAGCTGGTAATAATTGAAGTAACACAACAAGAAATTTGCTTCAGAAGCTTCAAATGAATGAAGGAGATTATTTACTACCGGTTCGAAGTGATGGATTTGAATCACAGCAAGATATACAACTAAGAACATAAACCACATATGAAGGCTGGTGCATTGTTCGCTCCAACTTGCAATTGCGGTAAAGAATAATTTCATGAAATGACCACGATTTTCATAATCCTTATATATATAAAGAAAACTTACTTAGCATATTTGAAAGCGTCGAAAATGAAATACTCCAATTTATAGCCATTTTCTGTTTCTGGTTTTACTAAGATTCCAGTCATTCGATCAACAAAAGGAATTTTTTTGAAGGCACGATGAAAAGGTAATTTGAAATTGGCTGCTGGAAAACAAAATTCATATGCTGGCCAAATTTAGTTAAAGAAAACAAATTTCAATTCAAAAAGTAATTCGATCTTCTTAATGTGAGAAGGGCAGAAAATATTCGGATTAATTGGGAATCCCAAACCAAAACTGGTCAAAAGATAAAATTTAAATATACATCCATGAAAATAGACAAATTTGATTTTTCGTTCTACTAACACTACATTATTCGACTTCCGCTACAAGGTTGTCATACTTTTGATATACAATAACAAATCGAGCACAACGATCTTAAATTCACACCGTCTCCCGTAGCACTACCTCTCTTCAGAATGATCTGCTTTTCATCTCACAAATACAGTAATTATCTTTTCAATCAGCCAAACGATAAACTTTTTTACAGACCTGTGTGGACGAAATCGCAAGTGAAGAAATGACTTGCAATATTTCCTGAATGAAACTTGAGGCGTCCAGAATCATCTCGAGCCAAAGCTAGTTCTGGCGGTAAATCCGAGTACTCAACACCTCGAACACCATCTGATGTTTGACATATCACACCAACCCGTTCAAATGGATCGATTTTTTCTACAACCTAGAATGATTTCCAGAATAACGCCATACAAATCTTAATTTCCGAATTCTTAAAAATTTTCAATAAGTAATAGGAAATACAATAGGATTCTCTTTATTTCAATTACGAGAAGCAAGACTGCTAATCATCCAAGAAGCACCGTCGTTAAATTTATTTGCTCATCAAATTAATGATGGCAAGGATAATTAAAGTTTAATCGACATAAGTGCATTAATACAAATTCTTACTTTTGCGGCACAATCTACATTCTTTTTGATACAATATCCCATAAAATGAGGATCAGCCAGAACATAATACGTTGTCAACACCATAAACATGAAAGTACTTGATATGATTATTTCTAGAAGTACAATAAGCTTCTAAGCATTCATAAAGGCCGCCATTTCCATCTGAAATAAATTTCAATAACATTCGTTAAATTACGGTGAAAATGGAACTGAGTAACACAGTAAACAAAATGCTCACTTGGAGAAACCTTGAAACTGCTCTTCGATGACAGAAATAAACCACCATTTATATCGTAGCATGGAACTGATCGTTGTGAAAGCACTACAAGTTGTTCTGCATCAAGACCAAATACTGGAAGCACATCACGAAGATGTTTTAGTGTACCATCTAAGGTACTCGAACTCGTCATCACAAACCTAATTTATTTATTTCATAATAATAATTTATCCATAAAATTCAGTTAAGTGGTTGATAAAGTAATACGGCTGTGCCCTGAATATATGATCTAGATTAGCTGGGTTTAATAAGCTGTATTTTCATTTGGCTGACATCATATTAAAGCTAAATGAAGCTGGAGTTTACGGAGTTAGTAGCCTTTAAATTTTTTTGGGTTTCAATTGTTGATTTTTTTCCTTCGATTTAGTATGATTTTTTGTTCTTTTATTTCTTGGTTGAAAGTGATTGTAAGCCTTTGACTGCTTCTTTTAAGTTAGTATGGTGCCTCTTCTGAAATAAAAGAAGAGAGAACAAAATTTTTCTAAAATAAATATGGTGTATTATGGTAAAACTATGGCTTTATGGTTGGCTCATGGGTATATTTCCGTCCTGATGCTTTATTTTATTGGTGAGTTTTATCATACTGCTAATAGTCGATTGATTTCATTATTTGCATGGTTTTTTTAATGTTATTATTTTAGTTCTCTAGCCCCATTAGTTTTTTCTGAGGCATTTGATATAGAATTGGTTTAATTCTGTTTCTTATATTGGTGTGGTTTTTTTTTCGTTTTATTATGCTGTTTATGTATTGGTATGTTTTTTGGTTGGAAATAAATGAAGTTATGTTTATGTGATCGTAGTATTATTTCTTACCATTGGTTTTTGTAATGCGTAATTTTTTTTTAGTTTGTTTTTGTTATTTAATACGAATATTTTTTGTGGAAATATAATGAAGCGTAATGAAGCAAAGTATTATTAATACTGTTAGTCATAAACTATTGGTACTTTTTATACTTATTAGATTATTGAGCTGGTTTAGGAAGCTCTATTTTGTCAATACTGATTTGTTTTGAGTTATCTAGTCTTGGTCATCATGTGTTTTTGGCACTACGTTCTTACTGTGCACGGTGTTTTGATGATTTTTTAATGGTTATGCCTTGCTAGCTCTAATCACAGTTTTTTTCTTTTTTTTATAGTTATAACTCTAATTACAACTTGCGTTGGTATGACCAGAAATGAAAATGATTTTATCTCTAGAAAAATCTTACCACAAGATCTTCGGATCTGAATTAGGGAATGCTGCTCGAGCGAGATCTTGCAGACGTGAAATGCGAGCCGCTTGAAGAGCAAACAATGAATCAGTCACATTATAATGAGTGAATCCCAAGGAAAGAGTACCTTTCGGTTCTGCGGAATCGAGTCGTGTTGCTTGACCGCCTGCTAAAACTACAGCAGCAACTTGTCTCTTTGCTATTGCTTCCAAACCTACGAATTATTAAATAATTACACGCTCAGCATTTAACGAAAACTTAACGAACTTTAAAGACCTAAACAACCTAAAATTGAGAACTAAAAAGTCGCAACATAAAACCCAAAATCATCCAAAACAGACCGCTATCTTATAACTATTATAGCAACTGATAACATGCACAGCAAAAAAAGTTAGTACAGTATTTTAATACCTGTTCTCCAATATTCATTCATAATATTTTCATCAATATCAACTGCAACAGAATAATGATCCTTATCGATTGGCTGTAAGCCTTCCATCTTCTGCAAAGTTTCAAATTAGAAGTTTCAAAATGATAAAAAAAAAAAAAAAACTATTTTTTTGTCAAATCGCAACGCATAAAAAATCCATTAAAACTTATTGTAAGAGACTACAAAAGTTGAAGATTTACGATATCAAGAATCGATAACGTACCACTAGTCGCCCAGATTCCTTGAATGCTTTGTCCAACTCTGATATATTATATGAAGTGAACTGATTTATTAATTGCTCTCGTTCCTCCATAGTAAGCTCGTCCCAAAAGTGCAATAAATAGTCATGATTGCCAAACATGGCCATTGGCTTTGATCGATCTTCACGCATAATTTTGCGTGCTGTCAATATCGTACTTAAATAAAGCAAAAAACCTAATCTCGACCTGAAATATATAAAAAAAAAAGTTAAAACAATCAATTCATGTAACTTTTTCACTTCTCCCATTAATGTTCAAAAATATGCGGTAACGAAAGTTAGAGTAAGTGAACTTGGCAGGATAGAAGCTACCAGAGCAAAATTTTTACAGTAACTTAACATTACAGTTTTCCTACTGAAATATTTTGAGCTTATGAAATCATAAATCATCGAAACGGTTGCAGCTAAATTGTATTCAAAGATTCAGAATCTAGAAGCACAGTTTACGTGACAATAGAGTCGAACAAAGATGAATAATTTAAGAATGAAAATCCAAAATGACACAATGATATGCAAAAATAATGCAATTCCGAACGATCTCAGCGAACCCTCTGTACAGGAAAAGCAATTCAGCGAGTAAAAGAATGAGAGAATGTGCAAACTCACCTGACAATATTTGATTTTTAATAAACTAATTGCTAACATCATTTAATTGAATTTCAGTGGAACAAATATTCTCTACCTAAGAAAAAAATTGCACTCATATTGCTTATTCGCGGAGCCGAAATAACGATAAACATAAAAAACCTTCGCGATCGGATAATCGGATAGAATTCCCTTCCTCTAATGAAAAGGATGAAATGGAAGGAGGAAAAAAAGCATCAAGATATCAATCAATTGAAGTCATTTGTCCGCACAACAGTGCTTCATAAGCTGATGAGATACTTGAAGGTTTGGCATGAAGTTTTCAACTAGGGGTACGGTAATCAGAATATGGGGAATTTGATTTCGATGGGATGTAGAGCCGCTCGTGAAATCCGTGAAGTTGAACTTTTATTTAGCTGCGATTGCATTCACAACTATTGCTAGCTAATGAGGTGGATCTCATACTGCTTTCTGTATTTTATTCGAGGACAGTCTTTTCACTATCTTTTTTTCTTGCGGGAATTTTAACGAAATGTAACTTAGTTTATATTCACTTCCACTCCTTATGGTTACAATCTTTTGACCTTTTTTAAATGGATTTGACAGCATGAAGATTGTCTGCAGACTTGGGAGATAAAATGATGGGATTTCTGACGAGTTGTAGGTAAATCAGGGTTTTCAACCTATTTAAGATAGCACTTTTCCCTAAATAACTTACGGTATAGGGTCGTGGATCAAAATTTCTGAGTTGGATGTTCTTCATGTATTTCTTGAATGTTCATTAATCACGAAAAATTCATTACCAAATAATTCTCTGACAAAATTTCTAATGAAGTTAATTGACTAGGTGTAAATGGCACTATCTAGTGATAGCGATTTCGTGGAACAATCACTCGAAGCCAAGTCTTCGCTATTTCCGTGTTTGCCAGTACGGAAGCTGTTTTGTGCCTATTTAGGCGACATTGGTATGCTTTTTATTGGTAGTGCTTTTCTGTACCACGGAAAACTACTTCATGAATTTTATGTGAGCAACAACGCACGAAATACAGTCGATACTGCTGCTATGTCGATTTGTACTTCGTGAAGTCATGTCAGTGAAATGATATGTAAATATGCATAGCATTTTTGTGGGATAGGAAGAAAAATGAGATAAGGATGATACTGTGAGTATAATTATACTGTGATAACAATGATATGGAAATCGAGGAAATGGAGCAGAACTCTACGAGATCTGTATGTTTTGCTTATGGAGTGTTCTGGGACGTTATCCAGCACATACTTTTTTTTTTTAGCAATATCTTAGTCATTTTTGTTGCGCTATAATATGCATCCTTGTATGTGCTTTTTTTTTTTTGTTTGTTCATTACAGCTAATGTTGGTGTTGTTGCGAAACCTTGTTTCCCATGATTCCCATTTTTTTTTAGATTGCTGTTTAAGCCAAATGAAAGGTTATTACAAGTACTGATACGCACTGGCGTTTTAATTTTGATATCACGTTTATTGCTTCTTGATGTCACAAGTTTTGCTTCTTCATATTGTATAGAATAAATGTAGATTAGTATATAAATGCACATTACTGTTGTTTAAGTTTGATTTTTCTTTTTTTTGATCCATAGTTATGTATTGGCTTTTTAGATATTTATATTCATTTATATCGCTGTATATAATGTCGAATAGTTGTACAACTAAGAAATGCCAGTGGCCATCCATCTTGCTTTAAACAATGCCGTTGAAGGTTTCCTTGTTTTAAACCGCGCATTGTCAACACTGAACAGTTGAAAGCATGCTTTGAGCATAGGCTTTTCCCAATTTTTTCTTCAGAGATTGTTCAGAAGTTTTTGGTTCGAAAATTAAAATTTTCGTCTATACAGCTCATGTCTTCTGCTCTGTACAAAATTTTAATGTTCAATTTCTGAAATTATCACACTGGTTTTTTTTTCTGTTGTTCGATTGCTTAATTGCTTTCAACTTGTAGGTAAATCTAATGAAGAAGTGGAGTTTGGTTCTCTTAAATATTTCATCTTATGTGGTCTGGGCGGAGTGATCTCATGTGGTACTACACATACCGCTATTGTACCGCTCGATCTTGTTAAATGTCGAATACAGGTGTCGTATTTAAATGTTATATGGGATAGAACTTCTCCATTTTGTACATTTTCGAAGTATGTAAGGAAGTTTCATTTTGAGTTGGTATTGATTTCCAGGTGAATTCGGAAAAGTACAAGGGAATTATACAAGGTTTCCGAACTACAGTAAGAGAAGAAAGCTTTCGTGCTCTAGGGAAGGATGGGCACCAACATTAGTCGGTTATTCACTTCAAGGGCTGGGGAAATTTGGTTTTTACGAGATGTTTAAAATTTTCTACAGTGATATGCTCGGTGAGGTATGGATTTTTATCTTGCTATTTTCAAAAAGATTTTGTTCTTGTTATGCGCTACACTAGATTCCTTCGAATGAAATTGATTTTGTTTTTAAGCTGGTGTTTACAGATTTCAGAATATTTTGTCTTTTTTTTTTTGCTTTTTTTTTGGAGATTTTAGGACAGCTCTGAATTTAGATAGCTTCATGATAATATTCATGTTTTGTTGCTCTAGGAACTGTCGTATCAGTGGCGTACAAGTTTGTATTTAGCTGCTTCTGCATCTGCAGAATTTTTCGCCGACATGTTATTAGCACCAATGGAAGCTACTAAGGTTCGTGTACAGACATCTCCAGGTGCTCCGCCAACACTTCGAGGTTGTGCACCAATGATGTACAGAAATGAAGGAATAATGAGCTTTTACAAAGGCAAGTTATTAACTGATTTTGTAAGATGACGATATTTAATAAAATGCTTCATATATATGAGGATAGAATGTGAAAATAAGGCCGTGGTAAAAAATATTGAAGTAGAAGTTTTCTTTTTGCGAATTGTATTTAACATTATAGACACTTGTTTGCTTAGACACTTTTCAGGTTTGCCACCACTATGGATGCGCCAAATACCTTACACCATGATGAAATTTGCCTGTTTTGAACGTACGTTGGAAGCCTTATACAGGTATGTGGTACCAAAACCACGTTCCCAGTGCACAAAACAAGAACAGTTGATAGTCACATTCGTCGCAGGATATATTGCTGGTGTGTTCTGTGCCGTTGTTTCTCATCCAGCAGATACTATTGTTAGCAAACTCAATCAGGATTCTGGTTCTTCTGCAAGTGCAATCGTCAAAAAATTGGGATTAATGGGTAAGTTTAAATGTTTCTAGGTTAGTTCAAGTTCTGGATGATATTTTTTGCATCGAATTAGGATTTTTCAGATTTGTTCAAATAATAAGTGCTGAAGCAGAATTTCTTAAAATCAATGCTCCTTAAAATAAGTGGAAGAATTGTTTTATAGGTCTCTGGAAAGGGCTTTTTCCTCGTATTATAATGATAGGAACGCTTACGGCATTACAGTGGTTCATCTATGATTCTGTGAAAGTATACTTTAAATTGCCACGTCCACCACCACCAGAAATGCCACTTTCCTTACGCAAGAAACTGGAAACAGCCGGAAAATTATAGAACATTTTCCTGAATAATCTTATCGTTCTCTGGCTATATATAATTGAATTTTTTTCTTATTTTTAGGCTTTTTTTTACGTTTAATATAGTCCATTAATTATCTATAAAATTAACTTCAGTAGAATGTGCTTGTCTAGACGTGATAAATGTTTCGCCGAAGTCGCATTTACACACAGAAATGAACTTATAAAAGTTCTGCTGTATATTCATTAATTAAATGGATTCAATTTAAACGCTTCCGCTTTATTCTTTGTGCATTCGTTATTCCTTATTCCCCTAGCTATTATTGCCGTTAGTACGAACAGGAACTTGTTAATGCTCTGACGTACGATAGAGCTTAATCAATTGGAGTAGCAAACTATCATATCGGAGTATTTGGCAATGGTCCAAAATGTTAATACTGAAGATGAATTACATCACGTGCATTGTCTTCCATCGGTGCCTCACCGAAAGTCGATTATTCTTTTTGTTCATATTGGATTATTTGGTCCTGTTGATTATCTTTTCGAATGTTTAAATGAATGTGATGCGTATCATTCCGTAAGGGAAGTGTCACATGTAAGACAACATTTTGTAAATATCGTCAATGTTCAACAAAAAATTGTTTTTGGTGTAGGGTGAACCAAAAGCGTTATTCGAGAAAGATAAAGTGGTCCGACAGATTTTTAGAAGTTTGTGATGGGATTGTTGGTTGGACCATTACAGTATATTTGCAAAGAATCTGCAGACTTCCATTTGTTAGAGTTATGGATTCCAGATGTAATGCGATATGCAATGCTTTGTTTTTCATGTCTTATTTGGATTACGCTATAGTGAAATATAGGCATGTATTGAGGATAGACATGAAGCAAACTGAAATAAATATTGGATGACATGAAGTCGATTGGAGAGATGAGTTGACTGAATGCCACGTTCTCTATCATTCTTTGGCTTGGCCGTTTACCTTAATGTGTAAGGTTGATGACTGCCGTCGATTAGCATCATAACTAAATACTTAGTGACAAGTATTTTATGAGTTGCCCTCAGGTGAATGTATGTGTGCTACGTATAAATGTCAATATAAGTATACACATAGAGAAATCTCTCTAAAATGTATGGCATACGCAAGGAAAACGTTAGCTGAAAAGAACAGGAAGATACAAAAACAGGTTATCCTTCGATGCATTAGTCATTCCAGTTAATATATCGAAGCAGTGTATCTTTCATGCAGTTTCTTTGTAAAAAAATGTGAATATACTTTACAAGAAAAATTTACAAATATTTATTTAGAAAGCTGTATAGCCTTTGTTAGGATTATGCCTTGCTCTTTATTTGAACGAAACTGGGATAAAAGATTGTAAGATTTATGGAAGAATTCATTAAGACTAGAATCATGGAGTTATGTCTTTTTTTTCTTTAGATGGCGGTTTAGTGACAAAATGGAAATTCTCAGATGACTCTCGGGAACTACAAGATAGAATTCTTTTAAAATATCACTTGCTAGGAGAAGAGAATATTTCCGTTATTAAATATCACCATATATTTTTCTTATAAACAAATCTCATCATATATTTCTTATAAACAAATATTTGTGAAGAGTGGGAATAGTAAGTGTATTGTAGTCTCCATGAAGCATCGCAATCAAAGCAACGAGGAGTTAACAGTGCACATAATTATGAAGCGAAAAATTCAGTCAATAAACATGTTCGGATGACCAATGGAAATTTGATGAGATTATTAATCAATTTAAAGTTATTGTCATTATTCAAGTATGTGCATTAATGGAAATGTATTACTTATTAATAGATTTTTTGTTCGTTTTGGTTATTTTTGATGTGGATATTAAAATGCGATTATCTGTTACATCTATGAGATAGATGTAACAGATACCTCATAGATGTGACAGATACTGTAAACAGTGGAAGTTCTTGTGTTTCGAACGTTTCTGCGCCATCGGATTGAATTAGGTGCTACTTCAGAACCTGGGAGTATGACCAAGAAATTTGATTTTACAGGTTAGTATTTTTCACCTACCATTATTAATTACGTGCGAAATATGGTTTTATCTACTATATGCTTGATGAAGTTGAGGTTACTATTTATCTTCTTGATTCTCTTTAAACAGAGAAATGTTGTAATTTCCATTTATTGCGCATTCTGTACTCGTAACATTCTAAAATATTTTTAAGGGAAATGTAGAATCCATGTTAATATTCAATTTTAAAGGTTTATGAGAAAGTTTATTCCATTATTACCATGATTGGTATGTTAACGACTGCGTAATGGTTTAGTTATGATAGTATAAAAAATCCGTCATCTGCCATCATCAAAATGGGAAATCAGTAAAAACGGAATTGAAAGATACTGGAAATATAGTAATTATTCTGAGGAGGGATGTTATTGTCTTTATTTTTCAGTACTTGTGGTTTACATATTTTTTCTGGGCCTAGAAAAGTATTTTGTAATTCATGTTATATCTCATAAAAGTTTAAACATCTTCAGAAGTGCTTCAGTTCTTCGTGTGTCGGAAACATACGATCGATTGAGTAATTCGAAAAAGTCCTGCGTCCTGCAATAGTGGCAAAGCATTGGTTATGATGCTCATGCTACAACATATGTACTGAAATTTGTTTGTACTACGTGTAATCCAGAGTTTCGTAAATATATTCCGTCAGTAACATATGTCCATTAATCTCTCAATATTATTTATTTACTGTTTATAACAGTAGTATATATAATATTATTCAGGACATTGTAAATGAAAAGAAAATAAGAATTTAGTTCTTATATAATTATACGAAGAACAACTGCAGAAAGCTAGAATAAGTCTAAGATAGAGTTCACAATATGATTACTCCTAAAAAATAAATAATTATTATATAACTACCTTGACATAATGTCCACGGATTTTGCAGCTCAGTGGCAACCGTGTCATGCATAGATAGTGTTGAGAAATGAGATAAGATTGGAAAACAGTGGTTCTTGGGTTGAGGATTGAAACAATACTTTCAGTTTTTATAGATGTTAAGTCTAAGGTCTTGATATTCTGAAGTGACTTTTTGTTGTATTAGTTGTTTGGGAAGTTAATGTTTTGAGTGGTGAATGAAATTTGAGAAACAAAGATCATTGAACAAAAAGTAATTCATAACAATGTCTATCCCCTTATATCAATTATCTATTCTCATTTCTTCACTTTCAAAATATTCATCAGTTGTGTCTAGATTGCACTGCAAGTGGGAAGGTCCGCATAGGTCAGTTTCTTTTTTTTTTCAGTTTTTTTTTGGAAATGATACTATATGTGAGCTTATTAGCATTCAATATGATAAAATCTTTAGAATGCAGCGACAGGTTTTGGATTCTATCCTTGGTGTAATCGTTTGGAAGGGGCTGACGGAAGTCGATTTTTTCTCCGGTTATATTTGGGAGGACTTGCTGTGATGATCACCAATTTAGAGGAGGTTTTGTTTCAACTTAGATATGCATAATCCTAAAATAGGAGAATATCGATAGAAAATAGTGTGTGCAAAGAATTCTCAATCTTTCAAATAGTACTGCACGATTTTAGCTGGTATATTGGCTTACGACATATCCTGCTGGCTTGAAATTAAATGCTCATTTGAATGCCATATTATCGCAGTTCTTTGTCTATCACATCTATTTATGGCAAAGTAAGTTGAAATTAATATTGATGAAATCAGGAAAAACTGCTGAATGTTTGGACTTAATTTTTATTTGCTTGCTAATACATTCAGTATTAAAAGAAATTCTAAATGTATTGATACACTTCCTCAAATTCAAAATGTGAAGTGATTTTTTGGTTGAGCTGGCACTTTCTTTTTTCAGCTTACTTATCAGTGGCAAGCGTTCATATTGGGTTTGGTTTCATATCTTTATCGTGTTTTTTCGGCATATCCGTTTTTTTCGCTGCTTTATCTGATCTCCTTCGATTACTTACCGTGCATATCTACTGCTTCCATGTCTACGCTTTCAAGCAAGTATCATTATTTCTTCTTTTCTATAGTATTTGGAAGTTGATGACATTTCCTTCAAGAGTTCGAAAACTGCAAGTTCATCTCCATTCGAGACTTTCTTGCAGGCTGGCCACACTGTCACTAATGTCAATAAAATCACTTTGGAGATTATTTCTTGGTCGAAAATATAATCCATTACGTCAAAGAGTTGATTCAGTAAAACTAGACACGAGACAGCTGTTCATAGCTACTTTATTTTTTATTATATTACTTTTTCTTCTCCCCACGATACTTGTTTATTTCTTTGTGTTTTCGTCGGTAAGCCTTAAATTTAAAATTGTATTTTTAATAATTCTCGGCATCTCAATAGGAATTAAGTGTTATGCTAATCAAAAAAAGAATTTCACGGGAATAAGAACCTTCATTTCCGAAAAATCTAATTTAATCAATATATGCTACATAGTTGCAGTTACATTGCGGAGTGCGCGCTATGCAAATGGCTCTTTTGTTGCTATCAATGATTCAGGATGAGATCATTTTCCATATTTTAAAACAAGCAGCATTATAATTGATGAGTATGTGATCACGACAGTTTTAAAATCACATTTTCCGATTTCACTGTATTTTTACCAAATGTATTGATAAAAGGAATTGCAATAAATACTTGCTTACAATTCTCATCGTCTAAGGCTACAAAAAGATGAAATGGAATGGAATTTCAATAAAGAGAACCACTTCTTGAACACGCAAGTTATTCGGAAATATTTGATTTTGATTTAAAACGTGCTTTGCATAGCAGTCGCATCTTTCAGTAAACATTACTTAACTGAATTTTTCAATTATGCAGATTATTTTAAAACCTAATACCCTCCCAGAAATTTTTAGAGATTTTTCAGTGTTCTTGAAGCGAGTGTATCACGGTTATCTGAACCAAAAGTCAATGCAAAACTAAGAAACCATTTGCTAGTTGAATGTCCGATCAAAAAAGAGAAAACTTTCAAGAAATCGAGCTTATTTCATAATAGATTTATGAAGACTGAGGGAACTGAGATTATCAGCATCATGGCACGAACTTGTCAAGGCAAATAACTTTTGTCATTTTGTTTATAAATGTTTGTTAACTGCTGTGTCGCTACTTACCATAAGTCTGGAAGCGATTGTTTTTTAAATTTCAGCTGATGATAACTGGCAGTGGTCCCTTCATTTTCTTTTGGCGCCGAAACTATATAGTCCAAAAACCCTTCTTTTCCCCTGTTCATCGAAAATCACTTGCTCTGTATTCCAATATATCAAAAATCTGCCCTTCCTTTATTCATGAAAAAAAGTTAATTCAGAGTGTCATACTGACTCATGAGGAAACATCGCCGTTAAAGTTACTTGCCAAGACATTTGGTAAGAACATCAAGGAGCACATTACTGAAGATTATAATATTCGCTGCTTTATAACTGCTAAAAAAAATCTATGTGTATTTTTAAAAATCGGATATTTTGAAGCTGAAAACTACCCATGAATCTTCTGAGCCGTGAAAATTACGAAACGAAATCAAAAAAAAAGTAGGTATCAAGGAACACTGATTGTCTAAGATTTATAGAACTGGCAACTTTATGTCAACATTTCATAGCAAAGGACGCAACGCTGTATTACTAAGAGTAAGTACAGCGTCTCACACGTTTTCTATTTCGATGAAAGGCTCTGAAAATAATTTTCCAGTAACATGACGAAATGAGACGTAGAGATAGTCAAGTGTTGCAGTAGGGAAAAGACAACTTATTGTCCCTTCCTCCCTCTTGAATTATATTTTCAAGATTTGGACAGCTAGAGATACTAGTACCCAAAATAGTTAATGATCGGCAAAGCAATTAAACTCGAACTGTCGAAATGAGTCGCCCAACTCATCGTAACCAATATTCGAAAAAGCAAGTTCCGTCACAGTTTTTTACTTACTCATTTATTTCTAAATTCGCTAGTAATTAGCTAAACTGCAGGTTTCTGGAGAAGTATTCAATAAACGCGAACTCACGAAAAACTAGTTTTATAAATGGGTTCTTGAAATCGAGTTCAATAAATGGGAATAATGACCATAAAGAAATGAGATAAAGAAGCCAGGCAACAAACATAGAATTTGGAGATGATTTTTATACTATTGAATTTCCTACTATGATGCATGGTGTCCTGATGGTAGTGAAACTATTTTTTGTCATTCATTACTTGGACCAAAAATGTCATCATCGATTTTGTTCATTTCCAGTGCTAGAAATACGTTGTGTGTTTTAAAATATATGGGTCACGAGTTTACATAATATTTTGGTCTTGAATACTGTATCCTTCGACTGGTAAAATATATATCACATTTAACTGCAACATTGAAAAAAAAGTATACTAGATCGAAATTTAAGGACTCTAACTGTTCAAATCGATATTTTATATCGTGAACAAAGTCATAATTAATCCAGTGCTTCTACACAAAGTCAAAGATAGAATACTCCAATAGAAACACCATAACATTATTGATAAACACAAAATTCTAATATGGGCACCTCCAGAAAAACTCTGATTGCATTTCACTCACTGAATACTTAATAATTTGGCGAAATGAAAAAAACATATTGGACTATTTCTGAAATAAAGCAATATTACAGCAAACCGAAATTAATTAAATGATAATTTCGAAGTTCTGAAGTTCTTCATCCGATGGCAGAATAATTTTGTCTGGTCGAATCAAGTCTTTACTAATATATGGTAATCCTGCTTTTTCTCTTCGTGCCATCTCCAAATGAGCCTCTCGATATGCCCAATCTCTTGCTTGTGGCCTGTAACATTATTGTCGCTACTTGTTAAAAAAAGGTCTTCCGAAAGACTTCCGAAATGTTTTTCATATCATAAAATATTTTTTACGAGCATTCCAAGAAATCTGTATGCGAATCATTTAAAATTCTTCCTCGGATGCTACACTTCTTTTAAATACATTACTGATACCCTTCGAAAAACATTAACAGCAACAGACTTATCATCAAACCAGATTACTGTTTCATAAAGAGTGGTACAATCTGAACTACCGAGCCTAATTATACATTTCAAGACTGCCTGATGCACATTCTAGGTCCTACATTTCTTATCATGTACTCGAAACGAGAAGAAAACACGGCAACGAAGACTACTATTAAAGTGTGTTTATATAATTACATAACTGAGTCAATCTAATCCAGACGGTTATTTATAAACTTCGAAAATACTGATCCGGCTGAGAAAAAAGAAATTCTGAGCAGAAGCAAAAACTGAGACCTTTTTTCAAGATGTTAAAAAGAAAAAAAAAAACAAACCAATCAGGAGCAGCATATAACATATACAAAGTCACCCAAGTAACCATTATCGTTAACAAAACAAACATGTATTGATGAAATTTCAACCAATCAGCATGTTCATCATAGGGAGATAAACCAAACCAAATCCAGTTACGACGCTATAAATTAATTTAAAGAACACTCCTTCTTCTTTTAAAATTTAATCAAAGAAATAGTGCAAGAAATATAAAATTTATGGAAAGTATCAGCATTTCGAAATCAATCAATTATCAATACGAACAATCTGACCACCCTGATCTTTTGCCAGTGGCCTTCTCCAACCATCGCCAAACAGCCAATCCAGACGGCTATGATTTAGTTTCGGCCATGGATTTTCGTAAGCGTAAGAATCCGAACCAGGTCTAAAATGATGCATATTGGAAAAAGTGTGCGAATAGAAATAATGCTAAGACAATCAAAAAAACATGGATTATAAGCACCTGTTAGATCTACTACCTCAAAATCTACTACCGTTTTTACATAAAACAACTTTGCAAATTGTCCTTTTGCTCCATTTGCAATTAATTGAATTTTAAAACATCTGGTAGCACTTATCTATTGAACTTTCAAGTTTAAATCTTATTCCTCACTAGACTGTATCTCATACCTATGGTACACCAAACGAAACTTTTTCCTTTCACTAAATACTCAATAACCAATTGATTGTTTTCGATTTTGTCAATCTTACGCAAAGTGTTTTGATCGGAAACTGCATTTCATATCGTAAACAAACAATACAATACTATGTCCACAATATGTATTAAATATTTTTATAACAAAACGAAGAACAGAGTATTCCTCAGTTTTGTGACTGTTTTCAAATATTTCTGTCATCATCTTGACAGAGAAATAATTTAAAGTGCGCGGCTAAATCAGCTTAAGCCTCACTAATTTACTACAAAATTTTTTAAGAGATCTCGATGCTCTGAATAAAATTTATAAGATCCCGGTAAAACGATACCTGCCACGCTTCCTGCAATTTAAATTCCTACAATGCCATAAAATGACAAAATACAAAATTTTTAGTACACTGACGTTACTTTTGACTCATTCGAAATTTATTCACCTGTAATCTACTGGCTTTCTGTCAACAATCTTTTCATCATGCGCTCCATGCGAAATTGCCGAAGATTGCCTGAGGAAAATGATAGGGATGAAGTGACGACGAATCGGTAGATGGAGAAACATTCACGTCAGGAACTGTCTGAAAACAAGATGAAATTTGGAATCTATAAGAGATCATTAATCATGCATGTAGACTATGACATGATACTATATTACATCTAACATTATGAGAAGAGGACTGATAAAATGAACCGGAGTATTTCAGGAACGCACATAATCTTTCTCGATTTATGGGACGACTCAAACTCACAGAAACGAAGCTATTGCACATGGAAGAATCACATGAAGGCCATTACGGTCAGTAAAAATCAATTAGAACTATTTCGAGCATGTACGAAAGCTGATCTATACGGGCCGTAATTTTTACCTCTGGGGATTTGGTAGCTTTTATTTAGTGTAGTGCTTCTACAGGATTATTATGTTTGTTATCTCATTAAAGAAATGGCGTGATTCATTCTGCAAGGAGAATATGCGTCCAAATAGACGAAAAAGCAATCTCACAGTACTGATGAAATTACTGATTTAAAATGATTAAAGAAACTTGAAAGATTTGAGTATGGAATCCATGAAGACTTTTTCTTACAATAAATTAGCAGCGTTAATCATAAACTGGCCTAAGCCAAGTCTACAAAATAAAGAAATAGTAAAATTTAGTTAATATACGAGTTATTGGGTTTACTGCCGGCGTATTCATTTTATTCTGCACTCTTGAATGGGCTAAATCTTTTTCAGGACTAAGTGGGAATTAAGCTGATAAATTAAGATTAATATTTCAGAAGTCGTCATTGCTTTTTTTTACGAAAAAAAAACACGCATTGTTAACTTATGATGCTGTGATTTATATGCAGTTCATGCAAATTTCGTTTCACATAAAGTTATTAATTGATTTGAAGGTCAAACTTTAACTTATGCGTGATGAGGGTCAATGATTTTCGCACTATGGAACTTAAGCAGCTGGATAACAGATGTTCTTGACTTACTGCTGTTATAATAATATAGTGGACGGTTAAGGTGAATAGAGCATTACACTACTTGCTGTTTCTGTTTATAGTCGATTCACCCATTTTCATTTTCCGGACTTTAATTATTTTCTTGTGAATTGGATTTGAAAACCAGATTAATGGAGTTTAGATCATTCAGTAACCATAAGTGAACGAAAAGTCATTCCTAGCAGTATGCATAATTCTGCGATTTTAAATGATTCTCATTAATTCCATTTTCCATAAAATTTTTATAATCGTTGCGTTGTCTTCTTGTTTTAACCAATAAAGATTTCCTTTTACGATTTTTTTTTAAATTATATTAGCTTGGCATATAGAAATGAAGAGCTGTCATCTGGCTGCTCTTTTCCTGAAATAAAGCGTAAGGCTTCAAACTTTTTGACTGTTCAGCGAGCTATATTCTTCAGCATTGATAAATTCCAACGTCTGACTTGATTCGTTTTGATCTGCATAAATTGAAACTAATCATTCCTTACTTTTGCGGTCGTCTTATTGTTTTTATTCACTTTTTTAATGTTATATTTTATTTTATTTTTGATGCATAAATAAAGTTGACAAAATTTTTAACGATTTATAGGCATCAAATGGATAAAAAAGTAATACAGGATTTGGAGATGGACAGCGCACAGGAGAATTATGTACCACCTCCACAGAAGTCTGTCTCAGAAATTATTGCAGCTGATGCTAGTGATGAGAGTTTGAATCGGTAGGTGATTATTTGATTTGGAAATTATTTCATTTTTTTTTCCAGAAAACAACCATTTTATCGGAGGAGTAGTTCAAAGCTGAATAACATTTCGAGCTTAATTCTTTAATAACATGACCTAAGTACTATGTGCGTAAGTGTAGCTTGAATCTTCAAGTCTTGAACTGATTACAGTAGAGTGTTATTTATTATATCATACTTTCTATTTCAATGACAGAAAAGGTATTAAAATTTGGTTTGAAATTTTGATAACAAAACTTTTATTTTTGGGGAGAGTGGAATAAGTTTTACTTGATGAATTGCAGATATAAACAAGTACTTCTGGGTCAAGCGAAATCTGAGCAAGTGATTGTTGATGCAACCGATTCTCGCAATGTTCTTGTGCGGTCCATCACGCTAGTAGTTGAGGGTCGTCCGGATATAACAATGCGTCTTGATAAAGGCCAGTTTTTGCCGTTTCATGATAATTGCGCATGATTTTCAAAGTATCTTCCATTCCAGCAAAGTTCATAATGTTGATTTGAAGTACCAAAGTTTACACAAAATTGCAGAACACGTGAACGGAGCATCATTCATAATAAAGGAAGGAGCCGCATATAGAATTCGTTTTGATTTTCATGTGCAAAGAGAGATTTTGTGCTGGTTTGAAATATGGCAGAAGGTTATACGTCATTCCATAACACGTAGGAAATTCCCTGTTTTGTAGGAATGTGTTAAAGTTTTCTAACTACTGCTTGATGAAAAGTAATAAAAATTAAGTTGCTAAATTTTATTCTTAAATTCCTTGTAATGTGATATATTTCATAAACAAAAAGGTTGCTAGTAATCTTTCCAACAGTAATGAAGAGGCGCTCATTAGAGAAGATATCTTTCAAAAAATGAAATTTATCAAAGATTGGACAATGACATATTTCATTCTGTTGTTCCTTTCAGTTGATAGAGAAACGTTTATGATGGGTTCATATGCGCCGAAAATGGAAATGCAGTCATTATTACACCATTAGATGAAGCCCCGTCTGGTTAATTTTCCGCTAGTTTTCAAACATTGGGAAATTTCAGACGCTATTTTTATCAGGTTTCGTCATGTGCCTTTAAATGTCCATTTAATTCTATGGAAGCTGTTGCACTAAAAATTTATTATATTTGGCTATGCTACATTTGCAGGTATGCTGCATCGTGGAACTTACAAAATGAAGTCGCAGGTATGTGATGATGATGGCCATGATTGGTTGTCTTGGACATGGAGTCTTGAAATTGCGAAAGACTGGGGGAAATGAGCAACTTTTTTGGTTAAATTATTGACTTCATCACTTTCGTAATTGTGTCATTTTCGCATAACGAATAATATGATAATAACTTTGAATGCATTGTTGTTTGGTCTCATGTCATGATTTCACTTCGTCGTTTCCTTTAAATTAATACTAATTAATTTGACTGCAGTATATTATTACCTTGGACAGGTTTAGCAAGTTTTCTTGTTGATGGCTGCTTTATTGCATTAATTCATCACTCAACTTCCATCCGTAGAACTGAATGTTGCTAGCGGTGGTTGATTTTTTTACCCGTAATTTATTGTAAGTTTTTTCTGTTCACTTCGCTTGCACAAACGAAAAATATTGAATGAATGGTGTTCCACATACAAATTTTTTCTGTTTTTCAATTTAATGCTTTTCAGTGTTCCAATTCCCTGTCGGTGGTAAAGCTAATAATCATCCGAAGCAAGTATTAGTTTTATTATTGTTTGTATTGGTCATATTTTGTTGCAACTTCTATGTTGGAACTTGGTGGATTTAAATATTTCTTTAAAACATCTGGACGTAAATGCAGTTGTTGAAATCTTTGGATTTAAAAAAAGTTGCATATGGATCAAATGAAAAAATTCCGTCAGTGCAGTGGACACACTCACTTCAAAAATATGATGAAATCAAACTTATATTTCCTTGGATACAGAGCCTCAAGACTGAGACAGTTTGTAGGACTTTCATTTTGCAATCATTTCCACTGTTTACTTTCCTTTTTGCCCATCGAAATTCGTTAGACATACAAAGTTTTTAAATAAAAGTGTCATGTATGTACTCACTTTGAAATACTTACAACCATTTTTCAGAACAAAACAAAGATGTCAGTTTTCAGTGACAGATTTAATTACAACCAAAAAATGGGAACCTGCTTGTTGGATGTTGTTGATTTATCGGATTATCGAACATTATGGCCGCAGTCAACCTCATAGAAACACTAGTTATATGCCCTGACCGAGGTGCGTGTGTAATTTATACAAATTCGCGAAATCAGGTAACCATTTTGCTCCATTTTCCAAGTACAAAAAAAAAAAAATGAAACCACTAAAGAATCGTTTGCTTTTACTGATTTCCTCGCAGCTGGTTGTTTGAAGATGTTTAGGAAAAATTAGTCGCTTCCGTTGTCGCTTTTTCAGAGTAGCATTTTTGAAAGTTTTTTTTTCAAATCGAGGAAATCATAAGTGTTGCAGAATTCCCTCACAAGTTTTCAGACCTAAGTTTGTAAGTTAAGTTCTGAATCAGAATGAATTCTGAAGGCTGAATAAAGATTTTCCTACAGTTCGGAGAATTCATTGCTCTCGTGCCTTTCTTGCAGCTTCTTTTTGGCCGACCTAATAACTTTTTTCTCTTTACTTGTTGCTAACCGTGGGCAGTCTTGAGTATTGAAATTGTTTTATTAGTTCGTGTGTTCTACAATCGGTACGAATTTTGAACCGAGTTGTCTTTTGCTTGTAAGAAAATTTAGAGCCGAGCATTTTGAGACATAAAGCACAAATTATTCTTTCCTCCTAACATTCTATTTCAGTATTTTATTCCATGATCTGTACAGCACGCGAACCAATATCCCTTGAATTCCTGTGACAAATATGTTGGTTCCCAGGAATACTGCAGAAGCGTAGAATGTCAGGACATCAGTGGAAGCAAAGTAAAGGACAGCAACGATTCCTAGCATTATCAGTTACTCGCCAACAGATAGATATTGCTCTACTTCGTATTTTTCATCTCTTTATCCATTCAAAAAATTCATAAAACAGTACTAAAATGAATTTTGCTTAGTCTTTCATAAACAATGTGGATATGAGATGGCTTCCGCTCAAACTAAAAAAAACTGCAGGAATCCTATTTAAAGAATGTTAACAACAACCTTAGATACTGCCGATCTTTAAGGAAGGAAAGGAGAAGACTATCTGCCAACTGATCATAAAATGAGATTGCTAGTATATGAAATTACAGAAACCAAGAATTTGAAACTACCATTTCCAGCAACTCTGACCTTAAATTTAAATGTGGAGATCATATTCCTTTACGAATGGATTTCTAACTCTCTAATTTCACAATCTTACTCTAATATTTTTAAACCGCATATCTAAAACTTTGCTGACACAAACAGCGGAAGAATGCAACAAAAGACATGTCAAATTTTATAAAAACCAACAATTACAGTAATCAGTTATGATAATAATAACAGCAATAATCTTCCTTCCAACATGATCACTAACAAAATATATTTTAAAAAAGACAAGGAAAAATCAAATCTTTTGAAGTTCGTTATTTTTGTCTTTTATTGTAATCACCATCAAACGTAACAATACAGATGGAAGGTGTGGGTCCGAAAAAAAAGGAAAAAAAAACGGAATTGTGATCGGAAAATAAATGCTGATTAATACCAGGATGTTATTCTCGCACGATTTGATAGGCTATTTATTTTACAGAAACCAAGAATTTGAATTTATTTAATTTTTTATTTACATAGCTATTTATTTAATTATACAGTCCCTTTTTTGATTTGTCAATGACTTTTCCCATCTAAAAGCACTGCTCAAATTTGAGATTTCTAAGCCAACATTACAATTCAGTATGCTGTGTTTCTTCATCTTCACTTTCTGCTTCAGCCTCTGCTTTCTCTTGGTCTGATAAACCAGCACCATCTTTACCTCCACTTTCCAAAAATTTTGTCAACCCTTCTAATGTCCTTTCGCCAGTAAAATCGATTATCTGCAATAAATACAAAAATTTGCTTTGTTAGCGCATTTTCCAAAGCCAATACTGCATCCACCAAGTTAAATTCACAAATTCAAATATCGGAATCAGTATCTGTCTCAACCTCCCTTGATCGTAAAAAGTTTCCGAAATGTGTACTCTCCCTCACACGATTTACGGTAATATATCTCCCAATCTCTTGACCACCTATAATTCTAAAGCTATTTTGCATAATTAAAAAGTCAAAGTTCCTGATGCTATTGGTCAAAACTAAAGTTGCCAAACAATCTAATAATATAAAAATAAAGGTTGAAAGAGATCATTAAAAATCTGTAAAACTGGTATCAGAATCGCATATTGACATTCCGGCTTTGAAATATTAAAAATCTTGAAATTTACGAAATTCAAAAAGACAAAAGCGGATAAAACTCGCTTTATTAGAATTGGCAGGGAAAAACTTGATCGTTGGGAATGACTGCACTTTGACGTCTTCCACTTCATTCGCTGTTGCATCCATTTTAGCGATCAATACAGTGTCATGATCCTTATATTTTTCACCCAATTTATCCCAAGTTGGCATCAACTGCTTGCAATGTCCACACCATGGAGCATCTGGAAACTTCTGTTTACAGAAGGAATGTTTCAGTTAAATAATTTCAGGTACTCAATGCGATCGAAACCACGGCAGAAAAAAACAAAGATTAAACAAAATTCCAATTTATAAATCAGACTACATTACCAAAAATTTTATTTTTAAGAAATGGAAAGCAAATGCAGTAGTTTGCTGGATTCATGGGAACTTTCATTTCCCTTACATAGTTTCCAGACCCTACCAGCAAATCAAAACAACTATAGGTTCGAAATCACAGCCTGAAGACTATAACATATTAGTTTAGCGATGCAAGTAGATCCCTCATTTTGATACCAAGATCGTCCATACTACAATTTGTGAAAAACTTACAGAACAACACAATGACGTTCTTCTTAGCATCCTTTGCGACATCTTCAAAGTTTTTTCCAACTAGTACCTTCACAGGATTCTTATCCCAATCATTGGGAATATCCTGAGTCATTAGATGTGGTTTTAATTTACCAGCAAGATACATCTCCGTGAATTGCACGATATTTTCTGCTGAAATTTCTTTAAAGTCGGGCTTGTATTTGGTCATATCTTCTTCCAGACTGATTAATCTCAGTGCTGCTAAATCTTCTTTTTTGAGACCAAAGAATTCCAAGATACGAGCATTGTCTTCCACATCCGTGTTAATGATGACGAAAAGAACCTATAAAAAATTTCCATTACTCGTATAAGCTATTTCTTAAAATATTATAGTCGGAAATATACATAGTGTTGGGAAGCTACTCAATCTTTATGAAATTCAGTGGCAGAGTTATGAAAAACAACCTTGCCCTTGAATTTCTTGGCAGCTGCACGGAATTCCTCCTCCAGTTTTTCGAATTCAGGACTTTCTTTTGAAATGAATAGGAGGTTGTGTGATTTAATATCACCACCGAAAATAACTGGCGCAGTATCCTGCGTGAATTCACTCACAAGTGGTAATCTTTGAGCCTGAAAATGCGTAATTCTAATTTAAAGCGAAACTAACATATGCACGGTGAATGATTAAAAACACAACTTAGCATCACCTTTCTAAGATTCTAATTTCAAATGCATATTTTTTTATATCATATTATTAACCGAAGTAAGCATTTGCATCTTTAAAGCAGATATAAATTCCTGTTTTTACTAAGCCATGGAACCATAAATTAGCAATAACTGGGAATAGAAAAACAAAATTTTAGGATAAGAAATGATTTTTGATCAAAAAGAAATAATTGAAGACTTTGGTTTGCGGAAGTCATGAAGATGTAATAAATAACATGTCTGCGACTGAGTAAATAGAGCTAAGAGAAAAGAGCGCATGAAATGAGAGAGAGCTATACAAAACAGTACATTATTAAAAATAGAGAGGTACTGAGCGAAAAATAGCTTCTATGACAAAAGGCTAAAAATCATTCCAAACGACAGAAAATTCAAAAAGTACCTGAATCCATGTCTTAAGTGCATCAGCTACTAACTTCTCACTAAATTCAGCTCGTCCCTCATCGAATTTCTTTAACAGAACAACGCCCTCATTTTCCAGTTCGATCTGCTTTGCTGCATCATTTTCAGTAGTGATACCGAATGGTATATCATCGAATTCCGCGGCTACTTCAAGGAAAATTTTTTGCATTCGCGCTTTCGGTATTCTGAAAAGTGTTCCAAAAATGAAGTCTATCAAAAAAAAAAGTATCCAAAAAAAATTAGAACAACAAGGAAGGTCCTTCAAATTAGCGAGAAAATTCCAAACAAAAAATACCTTAAAGTAACCAATGACGCACACTTCGTTGTTTTCTTGGAAATCTTTTACATCATCAACTGAAAGCATAGTTTTGGCTGCTGGACCTGTCTTCTTTTTTAACCAAGCAACGATGGATGCTGCATCTCGTCCACCACCATATTCCTGTGGTTTGCCCGAACGGAATAATTTCAGCGTCGGATAACCACGCACCTAAAATGATAATTCACTTCATTTAATTTAAAAAATCGTAAATTCTTAATTCTGAAGAACAAGGATATGCATTTTCTTAATTCACTGCAGGTTTCAATAAATGAAACTTTAAAGTCCCCAACAGCTTAAGAAGTTTAGGCGAAACTTAAGAAGACATACGAAGTTCATACACACGCCTAAAACAACACCAACTGAAATATTAAAAAAAGAAGGATGGAACTTTTGCAATCTTAGAAACCTCAGGCAAATAAGAAAATATGAATGTAATGAACAAACTATTAACATACCTCGTATTTTGAAGCAAGCTCACCGTGTATGGTCGCATCGCATTTCGCAAGCTTAACTGAGCTGTCTTCTTTCTTTAACAGTTGCGCTGCTTTTGCATATTCAGGTGCCAAAGCCTTGCAATGTCCACACCATGGTGCATAAAACTCAACCAGAATAAATTCATGTGCTGCTACTGTGTCATCGAAATTATCCTAGAAAATTTTGTTTAAAAAAAGTTTTAAATCTGATAAAAAATATTATTAAGGGAAGAAAGCATGAAATAAATAAATAAACTAGAGAAGTAATAAATCAGAAATAAAAAGTACAGTAAAGGAAATTTCGACTTCATGTGCAGAAAAAAGCATTTGTGAAAAATCTTATCGATCAATAAATTTTTTAAAAATCCAGTCAAACATAATTTTCTGAATCGGAATTCACTAGATCTTGTCCCAGCATCTTTCAGAAAGCTATTTACCCATACATTTTTCTGCATTTTGATTGATGTAAAACAAAGCAGGAAAAAAGATGGTAATCTATTTTTAATAGAGATCGTAACTTTTTAAAAATGAATCAGTAGAAAATGTATATCTGTTTATGAATCGAATTTCAAGAACTACTATGACCATTTTGAACAGCTAGGAAAATAGTAGTTATCTTAAGCATCAAAATTTCTATATTTCCCCGAATTCATATAAAACTGACGGCGAGAAGAACAAGCGAAAAATCTGAAACGTTACTGACTGATAAAACTGTAATGAAGAGTAAAAGTTATATGTTGGATATAAGTGACTGAGAAGTGAGAGTTTGCCACAAATTTCCTGTAAGAACTAAATAACACTTCTGTAAGAATTAACCTTTGTGAGGACGAGAACCCCATCATCCTCCTCTACGCTTGCATCTTGAGCCACGGGATGTAATACAAACTGAAGCGACAGGCTAACGACGACGACCAACCTGAACATGACCTGAAACAGCGAATGACTTCAATAGAACGCGACACAACACCTAACCATAGCCGCCATGCTACCCATCGTTTCTTTGATAACATCCTATCCACGCCTCTTTCCCTCCCTCCCCATATTCTTGTCGCACAGTGCATTGTGTGTTGTTCGCCCATTGGATAATGAACATGACACACCCCGGTAAACCATTGGTTGTGCTCTATTCGACGGATTTTACGTGAGGACATCACATTCTCGAGTTATTTTCTATCTCGTAGTTCACGTTCGTTGTTGACAATAGAGGCTAAAACTGTGATTATAACAGACTGATATAAAAGCCTGGAATGACAGTCCTTTCCCTTTTATTTAATCGAATAACATCCAAACTTTTTCGTTGAATTTTTGAATTGCTAAAAAGCAATACTTGGGATTAATTAACAAAACTTTCTCATTAACAAATTCGACATCAGTACGTGCCTGTCTCAATTGAATAAGACATTAAGAAGCTAACAACAGAGTTCCTCCACAATTCGTCCTCTTTCGTGAAGAAATCTGAAATCCATCAGTCAAAACTTACATTTCTATAAGAATTTTTTCCAGATCATCGAAGTGACATTCGTGCCATGATACTTTTGGATTTTAACACTTTCTTTCCCATACTAAATTCTACTGGTGGAATTTCGTCGCACCATTAATTTTCTTTAAGATTTTATACGTGCCGATAAAAGAACTCATCTTAAAACTCAAGAAATGACCAAAACTATAGCATTAATTTGTGTACTTATATTTTTGCGTTTTCTCAAGATCGAATATGGAAGAGAAAAAATGGGTCATCTATTCCGACATCAACCAAATCTCGGCCATGTGACGTCTTCCTACGAACCGTTATTTATCACTGTAAATATATTTTCACGATCTGCTCTTTATTATCCAAATTAATTCTGTAACTTTATTTCAACATTTCACGAAATCAGATAGACCACTTCAGCTTAAATCTTCATTTACATTTAATTTATAGTATTTAATTCATTCCAATTCGGTAGCTATATTATTTCAAAACATTGTTTAGGAAAAAAACAATTATGCAAAAATTTACGGTATTTTTATCAACTACTGCACATAAAAATAATTTATTTGGCGATTAATTAAATGATAAATCTTACATCGTCAGAATTTTTTGTCAAATTCGAATGAGATATCATTCTAAAATGAAAATCAATCAGTATCTTAAAAAAATTAAAATTCTTATAATTCGTCTGGTATGGCACATGATTTGTAGTGAAGATTTTTAAAAAAAATAATAGGAACGTGTTTTTTGCTGGCAATTTATACGACTAATTTTCACCCTTTGGGATCTGCAGAATAATATGTAAGATTACTGGAATATTATGAAAATTTTTCTGATTCCCGAAGCTAATTTTAAAATTCTGTTTATAAAATTTATCTAAAATCTCATTTAACAATTCCGTACAGTCTCATCTTTAGACTTTAACTGAAATTAGGAATCAAAATTATTGCTCAGGGAAAAATTTTTGGTGGGTTTTACTTAATAAATCATCCTTTGATTCTTTAAGGAAGTGTAATTCTAGAAAAAGTTCATGTTGATTACTAAATTTTACATTTAATTCGCTTGTATTGCTTTCAATAACTCAGTCTTTTCATCTTCTTTTGGCTACAATAGTATTTCATTACTTTGTTCGAAACTTCGGGATTTTATCTCACCTTATTTCACTACTTCTCAACTACTACCATTCCCCTATCGACATTAGATATTCATCAGATTTAAAGTAAAATTCATCAATAAAATTCCTCGCTGTTGCTGACTTGTAATTTCGAAATGTTCAGCTTTGCTTTTAATTTCAGAATGTTCTCAAAACATTGACGATAAGAAAGATTATCAGTTACAGCATATAAATATGCCAATAAAAGTATGAATTCGAACCTAATTTGCGGCATGAAAAGTTGACATTTCAGGGAAAATTGATAAAATTGACTCAATTAACTAGATCGCCACTGCCATCAGAAAGAAAAAAAAGGCATCAGCTGAACGATGAAAGGGAAATGAATAACCATGGATTAAAATATGCAATTAATTAATGAAGAATTCGTTGTATTAAAGATCTTCACAATTGATTGAATGAGAATTGTAATTATTATCAAAAAAAGGAGAACATAAGCAAAAGATCTTGTCGATTTATTTTCAAATTCAGTTTGTGAATATTCTTCCGTCCTTCACTTCTGTGAAAAAACTTCTTGAAAGACAGTTCTATCATTTTAGTCTTCCACAACTTTGTATATCAATATCAGAAACAAGGAATCAACTATGAAAAATTACTACAGCTAAATAATGGTAAATATTCGTTTCATATCGAGACACTTTCTCGGCCAAAGATGCACTCATAAATTTAAATCGAATAAAGGAGTGATGGTATGTTTCGTGAAATATGTTCCAATTTGGGGTGTTTTTGTGGAGCTACGTGGATTGAAGAAATTGTAAATTTGAAAAAGATTCTATAGACAAAATAGAGAGATTTTTTCTATAGAACTATATGTTAACTGTATCTTAAATTATTTTTATGAAAAATAATTGGCACTTGATAATTATATTTCATTGTCAGGAAGGAAAATGATGACTGGTGAGGATGTGAATAAACTGTCATCATTTGTTGGTAAATTAGCGCCTAGTACTTCAGATGGCAAGTTTCATTTATTACTTCGAATTTCAATTTTTATATCAAAGGATTTTTGTCTAAAGACATGCTGCTTCATTTATTTATGGCTAAAAATTAACAATCGTGTTCTGCAATGGGGTTTTTCTGAATTTCTAGATGATTCAATCGATATGGAAAGATGGGCTCCAGCCGGTGAATCTTCGGACGAACAGCAAGCTGTGCAGATGTGAGTTTTGCATTTTTCTATTATTTAAAAAGTTTTTATCTGTTGTTGGCGAACGAAAAAATGATCTGACAACCACTTTTGTCATACGGAGCATTCTTGATGCATTTTTTAAAGACAGCGTACTTTATTTAGTTTTTGGAATAAAGCTAGCACATCTTTTTATCACATCCTTGAAATTTTTTTCACTGTTTCGGACTTTCATTGAATTAGTTGATCGTATTCGTACAGTGCTTCATTCAGAAATGAACAAATTCGTTTTCGGGAACTTGAAGAGGAGCAAGAGCGTTTGAATAGTTCACTGTTATCTTTATCTACACATTTTGCACAAGTACAATTTCGTTTGAAGCAGATTAGTAAAGCAACGCATCTGAAAGAACGAATATCCTGTTTTTTTTTTTTTGTGATCATGAGTTTCAAGTTTTTAAAATCATGTTTCTTTTAAATATTTAGAGTTGAAATAACTGAAAAGAATTTGAGTTTCCCAGTTTTTTCATCTGCTGTTATGGATTTCATGTTATACTTAGTGTACATGTAAAAAATATCTTTAAGACTGTTATTACTTAGCGTATACGCATTCTGCAGAGCAATAACTTGTAGCGATTACTGAAAGAACTGGAAGATTTCGCATTCCGTGATTGTACTGATCTGAAATTGGAAAAAGAAAAGTGCTTGCCACTAATGGATAATAACAAAAAATGTAGAATGAATCAACAAAAAGAACATCAAAAAATACTTATTGCCCACCTGAAAGAGCAATTGGAAGACTTAGAAAAATATGCTTATGAAAGCGGTGAAGGCGATCTTCCAGTTGCCGAAGTCATGGCTAGGCAGGTGCATGTTGCTTTGTTGTTCAGTTTGTCTGTTATAAGTTAACTGGATATATTGCTATATTTTTCACATTATTCCCATTTGAGTTTTTGACATAGTCCAGATGATGTATTTAGAAAGCGGTTATCGGCAAACTTCATGAGAAAATGCAATTAGATGTGGAGCTAGATAAAATATCTCAAAGCGATTTGCAAAAAAAGGTTGATGAAGCATTGAAGAAGGTACTTCCTTTAAGTGGTATGAAAATTGGTATTTGTGGATTGATGATTTAAGAACTGGCAGAAAAAGTTTTATAATTATCTTTTACGTTTCAAGGGATTTTTGTCTTGATAGTAAATATGTTGCACTGAAATAGTTTTAGCTTGTGAAGCCAGTTAAAGCAAAAGAGCGGTTAGTGGAGCAGTTGCAAGCACAGATTGTTGATCTTGAACGATTTATTGGTTTTCTGCAGACAGAAGTCAGCGAGCGTCTACCGAATTCAATTTCCTCGCTACCTGTTTTGCCGACAAAGAAGAGTTCATTCATGAATTTGATTAAGTTTAACCAGAAATTCGAGCGTAATCAGTTGAAGCAAACACCGCAAGGAAGTCATTATGGGCAAGTATTTTCGAAACTAATGTATAGACTTATAATGTCCCCGTATTCTGTAAAACGTTGAAGTCATTGACAAATCTAATGATTTTAGTGATGAACGAGCACGGATAGAATTAGCAGTTGATGCAACAACTCAAGTTATGGAGAAATATCTTTTGCTTTCGGTAGATACAGACATGTTTCATACCGATTCGTCTGGTAAATCGTGTGACGAGGTTCCTTATTTGGTTTCATTTCCTTAAATCTTAAGGGAATACTGCAGGGTAACAGAGCAGTGATAAATACCAATTTCACCATATTTTATTTTTATTTTTTATTACTTTTTTTTTCGCAATGTGAGCTCTGGAATTACTGATTTATGCGTGAAATTCATCTTTTGCAAAATTATTTATCCTTAGTATGATTTTCACAAGACCCTACTATTGATATAGACTTAAATGACCAAGACTTGTTCTTTTTTTATAAGTGATTTTTAGATTTTCAAATGTAGCGAGGGAGAAGTAGTTACCGTCATTAGAAAGCAGCTATGTCCCGCTATGCGTGATCTTTTGGAACATGGTATGAATAATGTTGTCAAACATTTTATGAATTTCACATCTTTCAGTTGCTATCCTGGAAGTTCACGTGTTGCTAAAAGTACGAGTGGTTAGTTTTTACAGATGCTACTGCTTTTTATGATATTCTCCATAACTGACACACTAAATTATGCTGATTTGACTTTTTTAATATAATATAAACTTTGGATAAAAAAATTTAGTGCGAAAGTTGGAACACGTTTGGGATGTTGTAATGTATTATTACGATTCAAAGTTTGGTCGTGAATACTGTAATACACCTATTCGGCGGCTTTCACAGAGTTACCAACTTGATGTGATTGCAGGTCGGAATGTCACATCAAAGCAGGTGAAATTTAGTCTCTTGGTTTCAGTGATCGTTTGGAATCAGAGGATTTTCTCTTACGATTTTCTTATAAATAGTTTTATTTCTAGAATATTTTGAAGTGTAATATTTCAAGTTTTCCCCTTATAGCTTTATTATCAACTATCGAAAATATTACTTCAACTCACAGTCGACTGAAGCGTTCTTCTGATGCAATGTGGAAGGCTCTGGTATCTGCGGCATTAAATGAGAAAAAATTGCCGGCATGGATACAAACAATTTTCTGCACACAGCACATTGTTGAGCAGTGTTTTTCACCTTGGTCTTATGTAGCTATAACAGGTATTCTAATGTTTTGAAAATTTAGAATATGAAGCCAGCATAAAAAAAAAAACTTGAAGAGTAGATTCTTTTGAATTTCGATCAAATTTCATATCTTGAAATGGAAATAGCAGAGGTTGATTAGTATCGAAGCAGTAGCATATTTGTAAAAGTCTGAAGAATGCACAATGAAATTCTCTTAGTAAAAGCTTGTGAAAATAGTTGGTTGTCCATCAGGTGAATAAGTGAGGATAAATATCATTTTGGAGGCGCTTGAACAGTTGCATCTGATGTGCTCTCTCGCTAATACCGAAAAGTACATTGCAGTAGATGCACTAAAGAATCTGAAATGCTCATAAATTTGGATTTTCATACTTCCAAACCTCGTTTTTACCAATTAACTATCAATAAAATATGTAGTTTACAGGCTGTAAGGATACTTACCAGTTATTGGAACATCTTCATAAGTACAATTTTCATCTACCAGTGGATTTAGCAGTGCGTCCGTTTCATCAAATGAAAGATGCATTTTGAAAAATTTCCTTGAAATAATGTTGCTTTTTCCACATGTCTGAAAAACCAAGCTTAAATGTAACTAATATAGCTTATTATTTCTTTTCTTCTAGTCCTTCCTGTAGTTTATACCAAATCTAGGTTGCGTGATCATTTTGTTTTTATGTTTCTGGTAATTGATGAATCTGCTGTTGTCTTTCTTTGTGCTATGATATATCTTATTCATATGGGTCTCTTCGCTTTATGTTTCGTTTTGATTTTTGTTTTGTTTCGGGATTTCGAACCCCTTGAGTTTTATTTGTTCCAGTCTCGATTTTCATTTCAAGTTGGTACGCTGTGTCAGTTAAGCGAGAAAAATTTTATGATTTCTATAAATAATTGACGTCGCAGGCTCCTCCAGTTTCATTCAGTTAATAACATGTAGTTAATTTGTATATGAATTAATTATGCATTATAAATTTTGAATATCATAACAAGAATATGGAATTTGAATTAGGTATTTATTTGAAGATTTATTGTGCTATATATTATCTCATGATTTCCCATATCCTATTTTTAGTCTTGCTTTCCGTGCATAAATTCTGTCTTCTTAGGGTTGTATCTGTTGTAAATAAAATTTTCTTTATTTTGTAATAATATGCAAATTTCGAATGACTTTTTTCGTGAATAAATACTTCACATAATTATGTATTAATCTCCATGTCGAAACTTGGCTACCTTACATAAATTTCAGTGATTTATTCCTAGTTTCAAAATGGTGGACGAATATTATCGACTGAATGATGTTTTTAAAACGATGTCAATTTTTGCATCAGATGAAAAGGTTTGCAATTGAATTTTGAAGTACGTATCAACATATTCTTAAAGTGTTTTCATGTGTCTACCGTTAGCTGAATATCAGGTGACTTGTATTGATGGTACATCAAAGATGTTGTTTGTTGGTACTTCGCAAGGACGTATTTTGCTTCTGGATCTTTCAACAAAAAGTGTGATTAATACTTTACAACTTTCGACGGTAATAATTTGAAAAATTTTTTGGATCAAAAAGGGTGCAGAGAAATTTCCGAGATCTTTAATCTCATCCTTCGTGAGTGGTATTTTTAGAATGTTTTCGTCACACGAATAGTGGCTGCCACAGCACTAGGTTATCTTATTGTTCTATCAGCCTCCATCATCTTTAATATTGAAATAACGACGTTGAAGGTAAGCATCCATATATATATATATTTTGAAACGGTTCTTAGGAGAAAGAAACGGAAGCTGTTGGAAAATTACTTTATTTTAAATATAGGACTTGCATTTACTGTCAGTATTTTCATATTGTCATTAATGTATATATTACCACCATGCTTTACGTATTTTCAGTAACAGTACTTTTTAAACTTCTCGGTAAGTATTGGTCAGAACAACTGTTAAACTTCCGTAGTGTAAAAAACAGCTTTATTGCTCCTCCAATATGTATCCATCTGTCTTCTACATAATAATAAAAGAGTTCCGGTTGCACTATATCTATCATATTAGTATTCAACTAAATTGAGTTTCACTCACTTTAGTTGGAATCATTTTAATTTCAATTTTTCAGCCAATTAGCTCAAGTTCGACATCGAGCATTACTCATTTGACACTGAATAAGGATGCAGTGGTAACAGATCCATTTGCTGTACAGCTTGCTTTAGTTACGAACAATCACTATATTTTAGTCTGTGAAAGCAAAGCAGATAGTTTAAAAATTCAAAAAGAAATACAAACTGAAGACAATGTGCTTGCTTTTTCATGTAATAAATATTGCATTTGCTATGCTCTACCTAATGCTTATTATGTCCACAATATTCTGGAAAATAAAACTCTGTTTTTGTTCCCGTACGACTCACAAACTATACGTCCTATCATTATAAATACAGATGTGGTTAGTAAAATTTCACTTAGAATTTTATTAAGTTTAATCTCAAATGAATCAGTTTCTTATCTCTTAAATTATTGGCGGTTTCAGGAGGAATTTCTAGTGAATGGCATGCAAGGTTTAGGCGTTTTCGCGACATCAGATGGTGTTTCATCAAGGCCGCCGCTATTCTGGGGTCTGGCTTCTATTATATCATTTGCGTATCGTTCACCGCATGTCTTTGTACTAACAGCATCATCGGTTACCGTTTACAGGTTTTTTTCTGAAGATTGTGATTGATAAAAGTTGGTTTTTGTAAGAAGAGTTTCAATTTCATTTAATAGTTATTTAATGCAAAATGCTTGATAGCTTGTGCAAATATTTCCAGTTCCGAACAGTCAGTTGTTCTCCAGAGATGGCCTCTCACAGCTGGGACGTTATTAGAGTGTATTAATGGACAATTGTATGTTTGCAATAACGAAAATATCAGTCGTCTGGAAGAAATATCATGGCTTGATAGAGTATAAATTGAGTTTGTTCTTGGAATTGATTTTTTTTGGCGCTAAATGAGAGGTTGTTCCAGGGCATAGTTGTTGGAAGTTGAAATTCCAGATATGAAGAAAGTCTGAAGGGAAGAAATATAATAGAATATTTATTAAGGCAGAAGCTCTTGCTGATAATGGAGAACTAGATGAAGCATTGAGATTTGCTGAAAATGTTGTTTCGAACAGGCAATGTGATGAAGCAGAAATACATGTAATGTTGAAAGCATTTAATGAATCTTTTTCGCTTTTCAAATACTTCTTACTAATTTTTGATGAAATACAAATATTGCAAAATATTTTTAGAAATTCAATGGGTTAAGGCAAAAAATGGCCTTAGTGCTTTTCAAACGAGAAGAATTTGAAAAGTTTTTCGAATTGGCTGTGTTATCCCAATTAGATCCTCGTACGGTAATGAATTTAAGTTTCTATCCAAAAAAATATAGAATTTTTTTATTGAACACAGTTTTTTTTTTCCTGTTCTATATGTGACAGTGTCTATTTTTCAGGTTTTGATATCATTTAGATTTTTACTTCCATTTCCATCAGGGTTTCGATCAGAGCTAAGCAAAGAAGCCACAAAGTTACCAAAAGAAACTTTTGATAATTCCGTTCCAGAAGGATCCGTTCAGTTTACAACTTTTTTGGAACGTTATCTCAGAACGATTAGAAAACTTCATTGGACTGTTGGATTTTGTCGGGTATTTAATGAATTTCTCAAATGGATACTCGTACATTTCGTTACTTTGAACCATTTTGTATTATTTAGTAGTAAAAAGCCGAGAATTCATTTTGCTGGTGATTATTCTTTTTTAGTTACTATAGTGAATAAAATATCGTTTAAAAAACGTGGACACTGAAAACTGAAAAACTTTATCAATTTTTGAACGCAAAACTTAAGAATTTGGGTAATTAGTTTAACTTCCCGATAACTTGATGAAACAATTTAACAGTTTTAATTGTAGTCAACAAGTACTAGTAAAGTAGTGAGAAGTTATGAAACAAACGCAAATCTTTTCACGGATTAGTTGCAGTAATCCCAGATTTCGTTGCATATATTATATGGAAATAAGCTTTTCAGGATATTGATGCCGTACTACTAAGATTGATCTCATTACGTCAAGATGCACTGGATGCTGAAGATATGTCATTAGATCTTCATTGTACATTTGATGATTGTAATGAATGGATGAGGGAACATAAGCGTCGAAAATTCCTTATTACCGTTGCACTTTGTCTTTTAGATTATAATAATGCACTTGTAATAAGTCGAGAATTATATAAGGAGAATCTATGGGATGATGAAATTGCTGAATTATGCCTACATTTCTTTCCTAGGTAATTTGGTTAATACTATGTGTATCTGAGACAGATATTTAACTTTAAGTGTAAAATTTTGAAATGAATTTGTTGATAGCTTTTAATAATCATCAGTTCTATTGACGTCCAAATATTTTTCATTGCTCTTGAATATTTTTTGGATATTGTGAAATGAAAGAATATTTCACTAAATTTGCAGATTTCATTCGGAAAAAACGATATTAAGTTGGCTTGAATTTTTGCTCATGGTTCGTCAGAATGATGTAATCGAAATTGTTAAAAAATGTTCGATCAAATTAGATCATTCGAAAATTATACGAATTTTGCAAAAAGATCGGAATACGCTGATAAAATATCTTGAAGGAATTAAACCTCTACAAGTATTTTTCATTAATATTTCAAAATAAATTTTCAACTTTGCCCAATTCTGCTTCATCCTCCCTAACATTCTTGAAACTTAGAATATTTCACTAAAACAAAATTTCTGCCATCTGGTAAAAGATAATTTGAAGATTAGGATGACTATTCCAAATACTAAGATTCGTTTCACGTTTTTACTCTCCTCATTACTTTAAAATCGCTGTACATTTTCAAGTTATTGATTCAACTAGATTGTTAGATCTAGAGGTAAGGGATTCGTAAGATTGCTATGGTGATGCGTGGAAATTTCTTTTCAGAAGGTCGAATTCCATTCACTGTTATTTTCAACGTATATAGACGAAATCAACATGTTGTTAGGCAAAGATAGTAAGTGTGAAAAATCATGCAGGAAAGAGCTACGTACTTTCCTTCTTCAGCCAAATAAATTAAATTTATTGGATACTTATGCGGCTCTTAAAAGTTACCCGCATTTTGCTGTCGAACTGATTTTGCTGGAAGGCGTTAAGGTAGCTTTATAACTTGTTTCTTTAATCATCAATTAATTTGAGAAAGATGATAGCAAAAGATTGAAATGCTAAGTTTATATCTAAGTAAGTCTACTTCTTTCAGCAATTCTCGCGTACGTCCGAAAGTACTGGATTTATTTATATCAAAGATAAAGCAGGAAAGTCAATACTGAACACATATTTAGATCTGATTTTTAAAAATTTTGGTTAATCAAACATAAACAGAGATGTAATTTCGAAGGGAAATTTTAAATTAATGGGAAGTTCTTAAGTCCTTTACAAGGAAAATTGTCAGGAAAAAGGTTCTGTTGAATGCCTCGAGAAATTACTCAATGATCACAAAGATTATGATGCAGCTGAATTATTGTGCATCTACGCAGATACATCGGAACATGTTCTGAGATTGACGCTTTTGAAGTTCTATTTGCAAAATATCGCGTAAGCATTGGTTCCTGATTAACTTCATTCCTTCATACTTGTATTAATCTGCTTTTGTTTAAAGTTCGTCTTATTCTAAAATTCTAGAAATCATCAATCGACTAATGGACAGTTTGTCTTACTTTCCATTAATGATGTTCATATAGGTCTCAGCCGGAATTCAAATCTCGTATAATCGATTTACTAAGTATATCTGATTTTACTTTAAATGGAACTGAAATATTGCAAGATATCCCGAAGGAATGGCTATTATCATCAGTTCTTTATTTCGTAGAAGGTGTACTATTGTCAGCAAAAGACCGATCTCACTGCCAGCAACTGAAGAAAAAGGTATTTTATTAATAATTTGCTATAGAACAATGTGTTTTTAATGCTTTTCACTTATTAATAAAAATCCACCGAAAACTTTAAATTTGCGAGTAGAAAGGAGTCATATTTTTCCGGCTACGGCACAAGCACTAAACTTATTGTCAAGAGAAGCGCTGAAAGCTGCTCATCTATTTATTCAAATTGATGAAAAAACAGCGTGTACTACGTGTGGGGCACCGATCAGTAATGAAGACGCTGCATTTCACCCACATTCAAAACAGATGTTTCATCGAAAATGTTTGGAGAGTTGAAATGGTCATTACGCACGAATACATTCTATCCTTATCCTACTGCATTTCAATGAAATATAGACTTCAAAAAAAAAATCGTTACTTATTCCAAATAAATTTAATGTAGAAGCAGAGCTTAATCCAATTTTCACATCCTACAGAACACTATTTGGTACTTTTAACGTCTTACGGAGCTCCATTCATTTCTTACCGATTATATCGTAGAATCTAATGAATTTATCTGTGCATCAATAAATCCGCCAAAGATATAAGACTAAAGTCTAGTAAATACGCGTTATGACCAGAATAATCTAATATCGCAGGGAAGAGAGAGAGAGAGAGAGAACGAGAGTGGGGAGAGGAGGACGGGTAAGGGGGAGGGGGAGTTTCCAGATTTTACCTATCTTCCTAACGCAACTATTTATAAACAAGAATTTCTTGAAACAAATAAAAACTTTTAATTTTCTAAATAAATGTAAAATAAGTTCCGTTATATGTAATCAATTTACCGCATAAGACAATACATCGACAATGTCTTTTCCAAATTATACGGATGAGCGGGTAAGATACACTAAAATAATTGAAATTAACAATGTCAAGGAGGATCATATTTACGCAGATTTTGCCAAAAACCATTATTCAGAAAAAAATATATACATTTAAGCCTTAAGGTATCGTTTTTGTTTTATCTTGTGATATAAAAAATATATATTATGTATTTTCTTGCATAATATATGTTTAAGGCTTAAGGTGTCGTTTTTGTTTTATCCTGCGATGCTGACTGGTTCTTTGGAAGCGCTTCACATTCTGCAGAGGATCCTAAAAATTTATTACAAAGTAAAAACGATTTAAGTTAAATTCAACAGCAAAAATTATGTAAGAAAAGTATTTCATCAAAACGTATGCTACTAAAGATCAAATAATAATAATGAGAAGTATAACCCTCGAGATCGTTACATGAGAAACGAAGCCAGTCTCTTACCTTCTTGGGATTTGAACCATTCTGCCATTTTCGATGCTTCTCTATCATTAACTGGAACATCATTTTTAGTTATCATCCCCAGCTGATTGGTACCAACTTGCTCCCGTACGCCGGTTGTTTCTGTCCTTTAAATGAAAAAAACGATTCGAAAACACAAATTCATGTTTCTTGTATAGTAAACTACATCGTTTTCCTAAATTTGTTTTCCAAAAAGATAAAGTTGTTTGTGCGACGACACCATAAATTTGAAATTAGAAATGTATGTTAACGAAGTCATCTGGATGACCAATCAAGCGTATACCAAGGAAAAACGGATCGAATGCGATTATTTAGAATTTGGCAAATGTGCATCTAGGCAGTTAGCACGCATCATTATTTCCGAAGATTATGTGGAGTTTCTGGAACACTCCACACTCCATATCATATCATTCTGCCCAGTAATCACTATTTGCATGATATTATTCAGTCATCACCACTTGAATTATCATGAAGTATTTTCATCGAATCCCGAAAACGACAGTGAAGTGACGGTGAGCTCACCTAGTTTAGACCTTTATCTTCAAATGAATTCATCAGTTATCATACCATCAGAGGTCAAGCCCTTAAAGCACAAACATGTCCATAGGTGCGACTGTCCCGCATGACACCTACAGTTCTTATTGGTAGCAAGCAGCACAGTAGAAACCTGCATATATGTTTTTTCTTTCTTTTAGTTTAGAAAAACAAGACATTACCAAATATAATTAGTATCAGAAGTTTTCAATGCACCAAACTGTTCGTTCAGCGTCTCATCAAATTCAATCAAATTACTTTCCGAAGCTACGTTTTCTTTCGTACCACATGCACGATTAACCAGATAACGATCATATTTTTCAAAAAGATTATTGCAATCATCATTCACCATAAGTAGTTCGTCTGAAATTTTTATCCGATAATCACTCATCAATATTCGATCTTACTGCCAGCGTCATAATCATCATTTACTTTTTCTCACTGCAAAAGTTAAGAATTCTCAAATCTTGTGAATTCTCGTTTTTTGTATTAGGATATGAAGCACAACTATACAGACATATCTAATGCTCATTTGAGAAAACATTTTAAAGTTACCACGCATTAATCATAACAGAAAAATTCATCTGAAATGTTGAGAACATTATAGGCTTACTTAGACTTCAAGAATATCTATTTTGCTTATCTCATTATTTCGCAGCACAACCAACTATAAACAGCTGTGGGATGTTAAGATGGAGATTGCAGAATTCATTTCAATGTTTCAGTACTTCGCAATCAACTGAATACTACTTTCTGTCTACAAAGGTGCATGTAAGTAATTTGCATTCGTTTACAGGATAAGAACTTACACATGACTTCATCATTCTGAACAGAACGAATAAGATCTTGAATTCTAGCATGCATCTGTTTCACGACAATATGCAATTCATCCAAGAGCTGCAAGTCATCAGGGAGCTCTTTCCCCGGAATCATCTCAGATAACAATTCCCGCATAACCTTAACAAAAATGCATGAACTACTCACACCAAAACTAGGAAGAGGTATAATCATTCAAAACGCATCTCGTTGTGACACCAAAGAAGGTGAAAACTAAATGCAATAAAGCAAAGCCACAAAGAAACTTTGCATATGACGACTTCAGGTCTACTTAGAACTTGCAGAGATTATTAGAATTCCGAATTTCTAATTTCCAGAATTTCGAATTTTTACAGACCCTGACGTATGCAGACTTTTGATATACATTACCTTCAAATTACAGTTTACTACATCAAGTTCTTTGCGTAATTTCTCGAGTTGTTCCGGTGTAGGTTGCACAGACTGTAATGGACCAACGAAGTTATGCGATTTGGAATTCTGAAAATGGTGTAAATTAAATTAACGATGAAGTTCTAAAAAAACATAATAAAAATGCGGTTATGAAAGGTTTGTACCTTAAACAACTTTAAAAAATCAGTTCGGTTCATTTTTCTATTAAATCTCCATATATCAATGTATCAATGCAAATAAGATTTATTCATAATAGCTTATCATGTTCTATAGAAAAAAATGTATTAGTACAAATTAGCAGCCAATTAAAGTGCCAATTTTTAAACAGAAAACCGTGTGAAAATTTTTAAACAGAAGAATGGTGTATTAACCAATATGCAATCAGCAGTAAAGAATTCTTTACAGTTTCTCTATGATAATAAGAAATTTCTAATCCACGTTCCGAAGATAGTTAATGTGCAAAGGTTAAGCAGAGCTACGAAATATGATTCATTCAATCTTGTCTGAATTATTTTAAATTACTGAAAATTCCTTCTAAATGATGCATAACAAAATGAGCTAAAGAAGTGGCATAAATTAACGGCTGATTTGTTCATTTACGCTTCTATGATTACATGTATCCACTGCACAAATCTTTATGAAGTGCATAATATTTTATAAATGCACAGTACAGAAAAATTGAATCAAAATCTCAATAATGTGCAGTCAAAAGCAGCAACAATACGTCGGAAAAATGGAAATAATGTTAGCATAAATATGTTTAAATAATCAAAATACTGTATTTTAGAATATGTCCTAAATAATTTATCGCTCAGATGAGCATAAATGAATTTCACTATGTCTAATGTAATGAAATACTTATCTTATTCTTATCTTTGTCTCTGATTATCGAATTTTATCTTCAATCTTCAATAGTCAAGTTCCATCGTTAGTATATGTTTCAGGTGTGATAACCTAGCTCATGTGCAATGTCTGGAATATTAAAGATCTTTCCATCTGACAAACAAACTTATGTATTGTTTGGTGTATTGTAAAACAACTGCATTATGTTTTTCATACATTTAATTTTACTCTGATCGGTACTCGACAGCAGCGTTTTTCAACATACGGCAAATCTGCATGAGAATATTGACTTCATTACTGGAAACTGGTAGGCTTTAATTACCCCTCACTAATGTTCGCATGGTAAAAAAAAACGACTCTTCGCTGAATTACAGAATGGCTAGAAGTACGTAAAGGATAGTAAGTAGAGAGAAAAAATCCGAAACAGACTTCTGCGATTCGTTACTGTGGGGTTGTATATAAGTTTTACTAGAAATTTAAACGATATATGAGGCAACACACTACAGCATTAATCTAAAAAATTAAATTAAAGAAATATTTTTACCAACATGTCCTGTCTGGTAGCATCTTCCTGAACATTAATAGCAACCGGAGATTTCTCAATCGGAAACACAGTCTAAAAAAAGCTATGTACAAAAAGTCACGTACACAATAAAAAAAGTGCCCTTATGTAAAGGAGCATATATATATATATATATACTTAATCAGGGGATAGTAAATTTTTCATATAAAATTTTAAATCACCTGATGAATTATTTCAACAAATAATATATCAATCAAACAAATAAAAATTATTATTTGAATGTAAACTATCAATGATATATTATTTATTAATTTAATAGATATTGACCCTCAACCAGACGTACCATCGGGTTGAACAGCTACGACAAATTAAAATAAACCTACTCTTTTTGGGGTTAATATTGGTGCCATGGAACTAGGATCGGCCAGGGGAAACTGAACACCTTTCGCCTTTAGTTCATCATAAATTTGACAAACACCTTGCAAACGCGGATCATTTCGAAACACATCATTCCATGACTGGGAATTTCAAAAGTACAAGTAGAAACTTCCTCTCTTTAATATTTGTTATAACAAGATGAACAAAGACACTTCCTGTTGTCTAAATTACTAGAAAAAATCTCGTGGAATTTCACCATGAAAAGTGAAATAAAGTTCATTAAGAATAGCACCCAGTGTCAAAAAATGAATCTCGTACAAACTGAACAGCCAAAATTAGTCAAAAGTGTCGAACAGATAACCTGAATTAAGCCTAGAACATGTTCTTGTATTACTTGAGGTGCATCGAACTTTGGACCGAGAAGCCTGACAAGTTCATTTATAAAGTCCTTCTGACAAACTAATTCATGAAATCGAATATCACAATTTTTTACACATGTTTCTAACACTGTTAGTGTGTACATAACAACAGCGTTATTTTTCGACATCTGTGAATGTAATCGTTTACGAATTGCACGCATTGCATCACGCCCCCTGCAACATCGTTGAATGTCTTCTGAATTCCTAATCCCAAAGAAAAAGTAGACCTCATGGTGTTCATTAATCATCAAAATTTTGAGGAAATGGAAGGAAGAAGAAATGGCACAAACCCTTCTGCTGTATTGTTAATGAAATCACAAATTTCCATATTTAATCCCCAATTTTCAGTCGCCAAAACAGTTGCATCGGTTGCCATTTCTACAACAACACATATCTGCTAAAAACAGAGCAGGAAATATAAAAAATACAACAAAATTCACTTCTTCTTGAAAGAACAACAAGTCAATATGACATGGAAGATAATGAACGCAAACAGTTTATTTAACGGGGTAGTTTTCTCGTTCTTCACTTTTGTTTATACTTCTCCGAATAAGACCATATTACGTCTGTCAGTTACGTGGGTAATATGTAGAACTGCAAAAACCATGATAACGTCACCGATTTTGCGCCCGATTGCTGTGGCAAACGGACTGCCCTGGAAGAAATCGCTGAGACGTTCAGTGACTGATGCCGCAGCTTCCTTGGCACTTTCCATTGCGCTAGTAACCTGTTCTTGCATTGTAGCTGAAGCTGAAAAATATGCTACTAAGGTACTTTGGAAATCTCAACAAAACTTAAATTCCAATACCACAAAACCATAACAACAACACAACGCATCACCTATCACCTACCATCTGTCTGTGTCACTTTAATACGGTCCACATATGAAAACAACTGAAATGAATATAAGACTATTAGGGGTATTTCACCCCCGAATACAATTTTTGATGTATGCCACCCACTTTCAAGTAGGTCTTTGGACTCTCTTGTCAGATTTGGGATAGAAAACATTTACGCATATATTTTACTATCAACGGACTTCACAAAACTACATAAATGTTTCAAGCTAAAATTTCGACGGCAACATTACATAAGTTTTTCTGCAAATTAAATATCTTTTTAAATAACATAAAAATCACTTTCCATATCACTGAAATTGTCTTCATTTTAGAGATACAATAATATACTAAATTTTACAAACATTCATTTTGTTCAGTTAACTATGACAATCACTTGGATGCAGTAGAAATATAAACTCGATAGGAAATTCGGCAGCAAGAAAAAAATTAACAACCAAAAATTCAACACTATCCAATTGCTACATAAAAAAAGGATAAACAGAACCACTCTATAATTTGCGGCTTTCCCATCCGATAAATTCGGACTATATCGATAATATATATTATTATGCATGTGCATTACATTATATATCATCATGAATTTGACCATATTGATAATATATATTATATATATGCACTACATTATATATCAAACTGTCACAAATCATATGGTACTACAAGTAGAATAAACTGAATTTCAAAAAGAAAAATTCGATTGTTACAGTTTGGAAACTACGACTGTTAAACATTATTAAGCAGAGAATAGAATACGTGTTTACTTGCAATCATTTTTTGATAGGAAAACTTTGTGCATGCATTTTGATTCGATTTATTTTATAATAAATTAGAAATTTTATGATTCGTGAAGCCGAAATGATTCTAGCCGAGCATCTCGATTTTATAGTAATTCATCAGATCGAATATTAATCATACCAACTGTTTATTCATTATTTTCGACTTACAAATTTATGGTAATGTCTGAAATAGTTGAATCTTTCCGAATACACCAAAAAAATCACAGAAATATATAGATATAATTTTCTTGTTACAAATAATGAAAAATAAAGCATTCACTTCGTTATGATTTGTGTAGTATCTGAAAGAGATTGCACAGGAGTGATCGGGGCACTCGATATCGATCCATCCGTAGACGAGCTTTTTTCAGTTATTTTTGTTCGTACACGTTGATATTCCTGAGTGTAACGTTTCAAATCAATCTCAAAATCAAGATCACCTGATTCGGAAAGTTTCTGTAAAAATTATACAATATTATTCGTTTAATTTTGTTATATAAGAAAATTAATGGAGTTGTAAAATTAATGGAACGAGGGCTTCTAAAAAAATTAAGCAAATAAAGCGATGTAGAGAAGGTAATGAAAATAGTAATTTCATGCACCAAATAAACATGCTGTTCTACCTCTGGTGCAATTTTGTCCAGAATAAGACGGCAACGAAAATCGCCAATAGAAGAGCATAATAAATGCAGAATGCGCAGAAGATGATATTTAACACCAGGGTAACGCTACAAATTTGATAATAATTTATTTGACAATATAAAGGAGCTATTCCAAGTAATCTAATTGAAAGAAAAAAAAAACGTAAAAATAATTTACGAAAGACATATATTCAGATTTTTTAAGTTAGAACATGAAGATAATCAGTAAGTGTTAACTGTGCTTAAACCATAAATTCATGCAAAAATGACTTTACCCATAGATATTCTTTAAAGAAATACGATACTTGCTCAGTTGATAAAAGGTGATCATAGGGTATTGACTGCAGCAACCGGTGAATTACCAGATGAATCCATGGGTCACAAAAAGCAATCTAAAAGCAAATGACGGAAATTTCGAATACATTTTTAAGCGGTAACAAAACTATTCTGCTCAGAATTTACACACCTTGTTTTAAGCTGGGTAATGCTTTCAAATAACGCATAATACCCGGTAAATCTGAAACACGGCGCTTGCTTGGAAGAATATCCAAAAATAATGAATCCAAAGTAACGCACATGTCACATCCGTCTTCAAAAACTCAACATCTCTTCGGAAGGATCAGAGAGAAAATCACTTGCAGGATTCTCGTCAATAATTTCATCTACAAAATATCTAACGCAAACTGTGAAGAATGTGATGATCCAAAATGTAAATCTAAAGATGACCAAACTTTAAATAGATAATGAAAAAAGTTGCCTAATGCATAGTGAAAATCTTGAATCAATTTTAATCAAGTCGATGTTCACAATAGCCTTTTTCAATTTCTAGACATCATCAGACAGGTTCAATAATTTAAAGGCATCAAAGCATAGCTGACTTCTACAGCCAATTAAGCTTCATAAAATCCGTTCACTTACCTGGTGCCCGACTCAGTTCATATCGTATAACATCTTCTACAATAAGTGTAGTAAAAGAAGCCAGGAATTTAGTGAAAACAAAAGCGTCAACATTCTGTGTAGTCACATCGTTAGTTGACAAAACGGTGTGTGCAGAAGCTCCAAATGATAACAACCTGTAAGTATCAGACTAACGGATTTAAATTTGAATGAAGAAATTCAAAATCTATTCAATGAAACCTCAAAAGAAGTTGCAAGGGCACCAATTCTCTCGGCAAATGACCAGTGGCATGCAAAGCTGAATCGCGCAATACTTTAACTGCCATTGAGCACAAGAAATGTGTAACATGTGTATCGCCAGCAATCATTGCGAGATCCCCAATTATCTGAAAAGAAAATTAATTAAAATATTTTAGGTTAGTATGACATATATAATACTTTAGTACGCCGGGATTCTCCTAAAACTGAATTGGGACATGTTTCTGAAACTTCCAAGATAGAAAAATTTTCACTTATTTTCGGGTTGAGAAGTTCGAACATCCAGATACTTTAATTAATTTCCTAGTATCTGGATACTCAACTCTGACCACCAAATTGATGAAGTCAAAGTCTTGAAGAAAGATATCATCAGATTCTTTTATAAGAGCTTATATAAACGATTCTATAAGAGCTTGGAAAAACAATGAATAACATCTGGTTTAATTTTCTTCATTGAATCCATATATATTTTTCAGTTTGTTCGTCTGCTGCGCATCCAAATGTTTGTCCCTGACACACGCATCCAGACACCATGCAAGATCATGACATGGATCTAAAAATAGAAATAAAAAATTTTTAATAGTATCTTCCACAATTATTTTTTCAGCCTAAAAATTACAATGTATAACCTGATCGGATTACAGATTCAATGTTCAAATCATGGGCAGACATCACAAGTTCCATCCGCAATGAGCAGTACGTCGTATCACCGGATTTTAGAAAGCGTTCACGGATAACATTGTTCAGTCGTCGATACAACGGTTCCTGTTGACCAACCATTCTCATTAACTCTATAAATATATTACTGAATGATTGTTTAAGATACACGTTGCTCGAGAAACTATTGAGTTCATATTCCAGCTTTCAAAAAAAAAAAAAAATCAATATCATTTACCCAAAATTTGAGGCCAATGCCGTCTAGATTTGGTTGTCTCACATGTAAAATAATTCGTCGGTGATTGGTCTACTGTTTGCATAACCTTCTGTTTTTTATCAATATAAGAATCTATAACTGGAAGTATTGCATCCATGTATAATGAATCGTTCTTCAGCCAAATCTGCTGTCGTACTGTAACCGCACAACTGTCGTAAAATTCTCGATCGGTCACAATCACTTTCAGGTATCTGATTAAACTCAACTTAGTCAAGATGAAAATGAAAACTTATATTTACGCAAATTTTTTTAGAAGCGAAAATCTTATGTCTAGCGGAAATTTACAAAGTAAAGGACACATTTCATCGTGACTTTCTTTATAATCTTAAGTCCGGACGCCTTCTTTGAAAATGTCAGACATCGGCTATATTTTAAAGTTATAAGCAAGAAGTTACATGTACACCAGGAAGAAAACTTAAGTATTTTCTCAGAGGGGGATAGAGAATAATGGAACATGAAAAGTTTTTAGAGTACAGTAACTAATCTCAGGAAACTATATCATGCAATATCAACCAGATTTTATACTTACACCGAACGGTAATATTTTTTTGTTCCCTAATAATATATTCATAGAATGCACAGCACAAGGTGAACGACACTTGTACCTATAATAGCCGCTTTTTTTTCACTAAGTTATGATATTATTAAAAATGTCAATAAATACTTACCTATCCGGAGCTTTTGGTAGTTGTCTCAATGTTTCTAACACAAAAGGTCGAATGCTGGGAACCCGATACAGTTTGAAACTCTTTTCCAGTTGTTTTTCTAATAACTGCACTGATTCTATAGTTCCTATCGAACCTAAATCCTTTATTTTCGCAAGCAGCAAGTCTGATATATCATTCGCCGCCTACAAATCATCCAATATCAAATCAATAGAAATGTATCGGATTACCGTGCATAAAATATGAGTGCTACGTCCGAAATATAAAGCAAACTTACTTCTTCATGGAATTCTGTTCTACGAATATTATGCAAATCGAGCAATCGCAATGCTGAACTCAATGCCGGTAACTGGAAAAAAAAACTACTGTGAAATAATACCAATAATATCAAAAAATTCTTCCTATAAATAACAAATTCTAAGTTAGGAAACACAACAGTTAGTCTATATAGATAAAATGACTATTGAAAGTTTTGCAGGTAAGCTATAATGAAATAACAAAGAACGCGATACATGTCACCTCTCTTCCGAGACATAGCATGAACTGTTAGAAAGAAGAACACTCATCGTTGCCTAATGAAATGACCGCAAATCTATAAAAAGGTTTGCAACATGCAGCAGAAAATAATGACAATGATAGTTGCTACTCAAATTTTATGATCGATAAGTTCATATTAAAAGTTACCAGTAGAAAACTATTCTCTCAATAAAGCACTGCTTGGGACGGTGTAACATTTACATATACCTTAATACTATTTCGTTCCTGGAAATTTTTGATCGTTTCTATAGGATCTGCACATGTCATTAACAAATGTCGCAGCCTTCTAGAACCATCGATATTCTGATTTTCTAAATCCGTCACCCACCGTTTCTCCATACTAAAAGATGCTTTATGACTTTCCCAATCTTGAAAAAAAAAAAAAAAATAATGATGGACTGGCCTAGAGAAACAGATAAATCGGACGTAATGAATGTCATCTTTTTTCCAAAAAATTATGCAGGGAACCATTAGAGTTTTAGAAATCGATTAGAACTACATGCTAATACATTTAAAAGTCTTTGATACAGATTCTCTATTTCCATTTCCTATAAAACAGAGATTACCTCTTCAGCTTCACTATAAAATCAATCCCAAAGAAAGAAATCAGAGACATAATCTCTGGAATAAAAATCCGTGCGCTTAAATGGAATTTAACAGACTGGTCTCGAACTAAACCGTTTGAATCAACAAATCTCAAAAACAGGACCTATGCATTAAAGTTACCATGAAAAAAAAAAAAAATAAAAGTCATATCCTCCAATTATTGCAATGAGATAACATCCTACTTAACTCCAACCTGAGCATACCGAAATCCATCCATATAACTCACTACAATGACCAACTAACCGCTGAATACCACCAGTTGTTAGCAGACGCAGCGAAGAAGTTCATTGTCGTTGTCATGAGGCGGCATTTGTTACCGGAGACGCCATCATTCAGTAAGCGTACGAGGGCGTAAAATTCCGATAAAGTATACTGTTGTAGGTTTTAACTGTAATGAAGAGTATTGATAAAGTAGGGACTAGAAATTATCGACGTATTCAGGGATGAACAGAGGAAATGCACCGAATTCACACTTTTCACGTTTATGTCTTGGCGGTGAGATTGTTCAAGTGCCGACCGTCATTGTGGAGGAGGTTTGTCATATATTCATTAAATCTAAGTACTAGATGGCTTGAATAAGTTCAGATTGCTCGAAATATATCGAAATAAGTATTCCTAAATATTTAATATGGTCATGCTTAATTTAAAATTAAAATATACATTATCTTTATATCTTTCTCTCTCAGTATATTCCTGTAGGAAACAGTGTTCCGAGCTGTAATAACCAAGTATGCATTTCAAAGTCTTGGTGCTGACACACAAAACTACTTGAAGGTATAATTTCGTGTTATTATCCATCGTTTTTTCAGTATACGCTTATACAGCACAGTATTATTTAGAAATAAATCGAACACAGTATTTCAGCGCTTCCTGCCCAAATATGAACAATCAGATAAGGATGAAGAGAAAATCCTAGATATTATTTTTACAGCAGATCCAAATTTGTATTTCGGAAACCCGTTAGGAAAACTACATTCAAAGATTCGATGTAAGCTCAATTTGTCACTTAATAAATATAACTTGTACATTACGATTGAAGAAGATGTTCATATTTGGTTTAATGTTCTGCTGCGCATGATTATATATTACATCTTCGTATGAACGCCTTGATTTTACAGATTTCTACCATTTAGGTGGTTGGTTTAATCCGGAAAGACCATCAGATCAAGTACAATTACGTGATAATCGGAGGGTTTTATACGACCATTATATACGCCATTATTATATGACAATTTTAAAATCACTTCTCATTTCCCGAAATGTAAGTATTTTTCTTTGAGATCAATGTGGTATGAGATTGAGAAGTAGAAATAAATTTAGGAGGCACCGATTGCTACTGAAATCATAATTATGTTTGGTATATTAACTGTAACTTATATGCCCTAAAATTTTATATATTACTATTTGTTGTGTATCTTTTTAATTAAATTGATCGTTTTCTGCTTCAAAAAATTGTTGATTTGCATCCTTTGGCATGTAGTGTCGTGCCATTTCATTATAGATACAGCGATTTTAGAGAGAATTCATGAAAATACTAGTTCAAGTGTGTTTGAAGAACCCGCAGTAAAGAGAGTGCTTACACCAGGTTTTTTTCGAAAATCAAAAATATCGGAAAGAATTAAATGGCGTACTGCAGCCCGACTGAGGGTGTAAGTCGCAAAATAAATGTATTTAGCTGTTACGATCGATATTTATGAGCATGTAGTATAAAATTCACACTCGATTATTCATGAGATTATATATTCACGAACAATTGTTGTAGTATTTTTAATTATAAAGGTTCTTTTCATAGCATAAAGTAGCTTATATGAATGGTAATATGTCCAACATTATTTATTTCCAACCAAGACTATAGAGAATTGCAGAATATTAAACCGAGTGCGAGAGGAAGTTGGGGAAAGGACAGGTTTCTCTTCGGATGAAGAAGGTAGCTTTCCATTTAAAAAGTTGGAATTTTTGACTCTATGTAATCCAATTTTTTCATGAAAAACTTCTTTATTACACATTGGAAACAAGAATAAAAATTTTATCATTATTTCGAAGTATGCTCAGAACACTGTTTTATAAAATTAAACTCTTCACATTACACAATAGTGACAATTATTAGCAAATATGTGTAATTTTCATAGTCTTTGCAGGCTTTAGTTAGGTCTTATGTTTGTGATAAAAATTCATTCTTTTCAGATATAGCACTAACCTTGTATGATTTTAGTTTGAAAGTATCCATTTGGATTTAATGAGTCATTACGCATATTTTATGCACGAAAGTAGGATGCCTTAACTAAATATCCTTTTTAATATGATCCTCATCTATAAATTACGAGATGATTAGCACTCAATTTCAGAATTCGGCGATTTAAATAGAATTCCAATGGCTCGTGCTGGGCAGAGCACTCTTTTTTCCCCTGATTTTGTTGGTAAGTACCATAGTTTCAGTAATTTTTAAAGGGTTTTGCTTATTTGCTTGTGAAATTATAAATTATTAATTTATTTTGTGTAACTTGCATTTTTTCCATTCCATGTTTCGTTGCATGCATAAAATATCTCATTATTTAATTCATTGTGTATCCATTTATAACCAAAACTTTCCTGGAGATATTGAGGATATGTTAGGAGTGTTTGCTTTCCAAAATATGTTCTTTCAGATTATGATCTACATCAGCCGGTTTATATGGATGATGTCAAACGCATGCTGAAAGATTATAAAAATCTAAAAGAGCAAGAACCTGTATGTTACTCATAAAATTCAAATTTATTGAACTAGAAATAGTTTTTGCATATCTTAAAATATGGTAATATGTTAGTAAATTTATTTAGGATTCACCTTCTTTGGACATTTCGGACATTGGTATTGAAAACGTTTATGAAAGAGCCGGCGTAGCTTGTATCGCTGAAAAAAATTTGTCGGCTGAAGTTTCGGAAGCGATGAAAATGCCATTTAAGTCCATAAAATGAGTAATTTTGTCATAGTGAATTTATATTAATAATATAATTTGCGTGGAATTTTGGTAATCCATGCTGATTTTTAAAAATGGATTTATTCTAGCACCAGTGATATATTATTATGTAAGAATTCCTGTCATCTACTCAGTGTTGTAGGATTAATGCCTCAGCCATTGTAAAATCAGACAGTTTTTTTTTCCGGCGTCATTTGTCTTACTTTTTATCACCACCTACAGTTTCATGTGTGATAGATAAAGCACTACATCAAATTGCTTCTGTAAATAATTTTTAAATATTGGCCATATCTCCTGCGATATGCAATATTTATCTCTGCCGTTGCCACATTAAATAGAGAAAAATGGAAATTATTGATGTGGGGAATGAATTTTTATCAAATATTTGCATCTTAAATCCGTTAGTTTTTTTTCTGGTTGTCTTGTCAACAGAAATCCAGTATTATAGTATAGAATTTCTTTGGAAGCATGATCAAGGTTGCAGCGAGGTGAGGTCCTAGACTAATTGATGTCTAGTCGTCGATTGAAAAAGATTGTTCCAAGATGTTCTAATGATAACGATGCAAAAAATACAGTTGGTGATCAGATAACGAGTTCTTTCAGAAGAGGTCCTACATATTTGTACTTTTATTCCGCTTAATGGAATTTTTGAATGGATTTGCTTTATCTTGTATATCGTACTTTTAAGACGTACACGTCAATAATAAAGATCTATATTTTGAGAGCAACTCAGTGAGGTCAGTGAGTTACAAGGAAAATTACTTGTTTACTAGATTTTATTTCTGACAGTACCGTTTAGCCTTTTTCACCTTCGGCTTTTTTTTGTTGTTTGAGAGAAAGCTATTCTGTATTTGCAGTGTATATGTTGAAATATTACAATTTTCTGTAAAGAAGTTTATTAATGAATTATAGATCTGCAAAGGAAACAGTTTTATTCGCAAAATAAAGTTAAAAATCCTAGATAGACTAGAATAATGTATGCGGATTTATTATATATCAACTTGTAAATCCATATCCTCTTTTTTTGGCTCGTATTAGCTCTACGTTTACGGTTTGTTTTTTGCATAGGTTTATTCTCTCCAGCAGTACTGTGCACCGTCTTAAAAGGTACTGTTACACAAAATATGGTTTTGCCTCCCCAAACCCTATTTTTTCTTAATTTTAATATAACTGAATGATAGATTCCAGTAGTCGGACTTAAATTTCTCTTCTTTTTAAATTTTAATTTGGAAGATTATGAGAAATGTTTGTTGGTAGTTCAGTGGTAAGTAGCAATTCCTTCATTTTCAATGTAAAAAACAATGGTAATAACATTTATTAAAAACCTTGGTAAGGATTGAGAGATGTTGCGGTCGTCATTTGTATTTTATTATTTTATCAGTATGAACATAAAGGATTCATAAAGATAAAGTAGCAAGTTTTTATTACAGCTAATTCTCAGCTAAGTGCGTAAATTTTGTTGATAGGAAAACAATGTAAATAAAAGCTTGCAAAGTCTTCTGTGTTATAGGCATCAATAATGTTTTCTTAGATGTTCCGTCAGAGATGTGTACGTTGTTTAAATGCAGTCATCGTCATTTCGTTTGTAAGTTTTATGCTTATTTTTGTTTTTGTGGTTTATTTATTCTAATTTCTTAGAATATTGAAAGATTAGACGTAGATAATTGAAATCACTAATTAATCCGCAATGAAAGTAATTAACGACATAGTTATGATTTACAATTGAACATTCTCCCATGTTTACTTTATTACAGACTTTATATGTGGTATCTTATGCATGGGGTAAAATATTGTACGATGAATAGCTAAATATAAGGATGAGGGAGGAAATTGACTTATCCTTTCAGTCTTAAAATTTAAGCAACTGGGATCAAAATGTCAGTCTAAAATGTCGGTTTTTTAAACTAGTTTATTTTTCTTGCCTTTTTTTCCTTTTTCTGTTTGGATGAATGATGCTTTTCGCACTTTTACACTTTTTTCCTTGGACATGCCCTTTGTATGATGCTGAACCATTCTTTATTATATATTAAATATTTTAACTGCCTGTAAATCGTAATTATGATTTTGTTATGAATTTACTATATGATATCAGTTTGATGTTTCTAGTATATCGTGATTAAGTAGTTTCGTTATGTTAAAAGAAATTACAATTTTTTCGTGTATAGTTAACACCAAAATTTTTTTTATAGGTAGGATTTTTGATGGTCAGTTTACAAAGTCCATATCTCAGTACTAATAGAAACTTTGAACATTCACTATACAGTGTTCCGGGAAAAGAATCACTGCCAGTATCTGAACAAGATGATGTAAGGTTTTCTACAACATTTCATTTTGTTCGCTGTTTAGATAAAAAATTTTTAAAAATGTAATTGGATGAAAAAAACTGGATTCTGGCGAAAGAATCATCTATGCTTTTCCGTTTCCTTGAATTTCAGTTTAACCATATATCAAATGGTTACAACTAAACAGTGTTTTCACTCTCATTCAATGTCAGCCTATGATGACTGTATCTGTAGTTAATGATATCTGCAGAAAATGTATACCTCTTAATAACTCTAACTGCAGTTTTTAAACGAATTATAATTTGAAGATTGTGACGTGCATCATATTTCAAAGATACTTTTCTCTTATTGCAGCGGGAATTTGAATTAGGATGGATGTTTCGAACTACACCGTTGTCTTTAAGCAAAGAAGAAATTGTCCATTCAATTGAGTTTCTTAATGCGAACTATGAGATTCTAAATACGGATAAGTATGGTCCATTGCAAAACGTGGAAATTGTATTAGTGGTCCAAGTAGGTTTCTTTAAAATCTCGTATTTCGCTTAAAATATAATTTACGTAATAGGTTTTTTGGTCACTTTAAAACTCATAAAACTCACTTTTTTAAATGATTGTGGTAGAACATTTTATTATCAGTGTGTGGCGGAATCTATATTTATAGCTATGAAGGATGTTGTTTTAATTGCATTTATGTGCCATTGACATACAAAGTTTTGCAGGTCCATAATCGTATCGAATATTTAAAAGAATTAATTTCTACCCTCAGAGACGCCCGATATATTGAAACTACGTTGCTGATTTTTAGTCATGATTATTCATCTGCAGCTATAAACAAACTAATTAAAGGGATAAATTTTTGTTTAGTATGTTATTTACTACAAAAAGTGAACTGGGATAGTGGCGGGAAAAGGTGGCATCTTTTCATCAGTTGGATTTTGAAATTGGAGACTGGATAAATTCTGATTTATGTTAAAGTTAATTAAATTGAGATTCTTTATTCATTAAAAAGATTTTAAATTAATTGGCGGTTTTAGCAGTTGAATGCTCCAAGATAACTAGATAATTTTCTGTTCCAGGTAATGCAAATATTCTATCCATACAGTATTCAGTTGTTTCCAGATGTTTTTCCTGGACAGGATCCTTCGGATTGTCCAGAAAAGGCGACTGAACAAGAGTAAATTGCATTTAATCTTTGTCTATTTGAAAGATTTTTTTATGTTTAAAAATCTTCTCAGGAATTTTATTAAATCCTTCGCAAATCCTTTTTCAAATTTTAGAGCTGCTCTTTTAAAATGTAATAATTGGAAAAGATAAATATGGTCATTTTCGTGTGGCAAAGTTGACACAAATCAAACACCATTTGGTGGTGGAAAGTTTGTTTGTTCTGAATTTTCTTGGAAAATGACTTTTGATTTCAAGTTCGCAATTTTTTTGCGAACGATAAAAAATAGCAAAGCATTTAGATTGTTTGCCAATAGTTTTATCATTCCCACTAACAATCACTTTTCGAGAAAAGTTCATGTATCACAAATCTTTTTTAAACTTTTCATTATGCTAACAGATGAATTACGTATTCGATGGAATATTGAAGCAGTATATTTTGACAAAAGCGTGGGTAATATTACTGGAGGAGGATCACTATGTTTCGCCAGATTTTTTACATGTCATGCGTTTAATTGTGAATAATAAATCGAAGTGATTGGTTTCATAATTTTTCTTAATTTAGTTGTTTAAGCAACTGAATTTCGGGAAATATAAGATTTCAGACATCATCTTCAAACATTTGAAGACGCCTTAAAGTTCTATTAGTTATGATATTTGAAGTTTTTGATATTATTACAACTGTATGAAATATATTTTATTTTTGTTTTTCTTGTGCTAGAAATTGTGCTGACTACAGTACCATTTAGTTTCTGTACGGAATGTCAAGTGATAAGCCTTGGATTATATCTCAAGCAGTACAATAATTTTAAAACCGATTTGAATCGATTGGGTATTTATCCATGGTTTAGTTCCAAACATAATATGGGAATGGCAATCAATACGGATACATGGAAACTGATTAAAAATTGTACGGAAGTAAGTTCCAGTTTTGTTTCCTAGTGAAGAAAAGAAAATTTTTCTTGAGATTTCAAGTTCTTATCTTTTTAGTTATTCTGTAAGTACGATGATTATAACTGGGATTGGTCGCTGTTACGGGTTAGCATGAAGTGCTTGCCTTCACGGTTGAAAGTCATTACTGTTAAAGCTCCTCGTGTTATACATATCGGTGATTGTGGCATACATACTCATCGTTGTGCCGTTCATAATGCTGCCGCAGTGGTTTGTTTACTGTTTAGTTACAAATAGTTGCTTTGAAGTTTATTAAATTTTCTATTAAAATTGATGAACTTAGGAAGCAGGAAAGATCATGAAATTTTCAGGCTGCTGAACTTTTTAGTAGCTTAGCAGATTCTTTGTTCCCGCAAAAGATGGCAGTGGCAGAGAACTCGAAGCGAACATTAAAACCTTCGAGGGAAAATGGTGGCTGGGGCGATATACGGGATCATGAACTATGTCTCAATAATTCACATGTGCCTAATCTTACTGCTTACAGTTTTTATTTGAATACTCTAACAAATATCAATAATTATACACATATCAGCCATCCTCTTATTTTTCCCATCTAAGACGCAAGTTTATTTTTATTTCCTGCACAAGTATCGCTTTGCTTCTAATTTTGTTTCAGCTTGCGAATGGAAAATTCCGTTAAGCTGGAAAAATCTATAAAAATATTTTTATAAATAGTTATCTGGTATTGTCTATAAAACGGACTTTTTGTTTCATGTCTATGATTCTTATTATTTTAAACAATATTTTATTCAAATTCCTCTCCCGCGTTTGAACATAAGTTATCTTCTTTACATAGAGCTATAAAATCTGATAGTTCCCTGTTTGAATCTTCACGATTTCCTTTGCGATAATATAAATCGTGTGCTTTTATACTTTAGACAGTAGAATTTTGAAATTGTTCCAGAAGCATTCAGTCAAAGAATATTTCTAATATAAAAACCTTTTACGTACAAAAAACCTCGCAACACATATTGCACTACTGGAAATACTGGAAAGCGCGGCATATAGTTTTTTACAGTGGATTACGGAGACAACATATGTGTTCAAACGGTGCGTGCCATTTTTTTTATTTGCAGCATCTTATTTCAAATTCCGGAAATATTTCAAATCTTTCATAAAGCAGTGGTTGAATATAGTTCTGAAATTAGACTTTTTTTCTCCGTTCTTTTTTTACTACTGTGAAATACAGAAGAGAAATGTAAACTACTCATCAAGTCATTCTGAAATGTCATGTGTGGAAAATTGAAATCTACATCTTTTTTTAAATGATCATTTGGATAGTAGTATTAGTATTTCATATGTAGTATTAGTCGAAACACAAGGGCATATCAATGTATCGTTCGCCAGGTGCACATTTTGTGAAATAAGCATAATTTTATTAAGCAGCGTGCTTCTTTTTGAAGTAATTCACATTCTTCATATCTTGCTTGTTTGGGACATATCTATTTCTCTTTTGTCCTTCGCCTTGGTCGCACTTCCAAAGAGTTTTTTGGAGATTGAGATACACATGATGTAAGTGATAAGTTAGCGAAATCAGATCCGGAGACCACTTTCATTTTACTTGATATTTCGTAATTTGTTTGATATTCAACATAGCTTACTAATTTTAAAACTTTTTTAGACATATCACTCTATTCCGGTCACTTGTTCTTATAAACAATACATTAATTCTGTGATCAATACCAATTATGCGATTTTTTTTATTGCCTGGAATCATCCTTTCCAACTAGCAATTTAGTCATAAAATCATTATTGTTTATGTTTTCATCCCATTATCTTCATTATTCGACCTTTCACATAAGGATTCCGATATTTTCTGAAAAATTGATGTACGCAGAATCAGCAGCGACATCCAACCTCATGTTTCTAATGGATCTTCCACTTCATCTTTTAAAGCTACATCATTTCGAGAGACAGGTGATTATATTCCTAGACACTGCTACCTATCTCCTTGCATTATCGATATCCAGGTAGTTTCCTTAGAAATTGGCATGGATCTACTAATTAAATAAGATCGAAATTACAATTGAACGAGAACTGATGCTATTTTCGTCCTATTAACGCGAACATCAAAGACTGACACTCGTAAAAAAAACGTTTATATCGAGAACTAGATGATATCTGTCATTAATGTTTGTAAGGAAACAAGGGAAGACTTGTAAACTTTATAAGAGATAATACACATTGGCATTTTATTGCCGGAGCAGTTTCGTCGATAAGTTCGTATGATAACGAACATGTTTTAAAAAAAAGTCCATTTGATTGAGTTTCTTAGTGCAAAAGGACTTAAATGTATTTGTTGTTTAGAATTACGGATTTATTTGAACGAATGGCTCAGATTCCAAACAATATTTCTTCGCAAGGTTAAAGTGTGTTCTGAAATTAATATTGTGATCTCCACACAATGCAGTACTTCATATTTCTTGACTGGAAATTCTATTACATTTTATAACTTATTCCTTTAGAAAGCTGATAAATTTACTTACATCAAAATTTTAGCCAATAAATTATACTGAGAATAAATTATATACATCAAGAAATGAATGCTTTTGTTTTACGAAGTTATATTTCTCCAAATTTGATTTAAAAGTCCAATCGACAGATTGCTCGTATGCATATCATCGTAAACGTCAATCCAAGAATCAAAATGTACTGCGCTTCCAATCCATAACAACAAATACGATAAAAGAAAGTTGTAAAATGCATTGCCAAGTGAACACTAGAATAAATTTGAAACTCAATAATGGAAAATATGATAGTGTCAGGATATTTTAAACAATCAGAGAAGTCAAGTAAAGAACTTACGTATTTCATGGTTTTGATGAATGGTTCTGAGCTATCTACTAAAACAAGGAATATAATGAGCAAATTGATAGAAACTGAAAAGGAAGCCATTTGACAAAAAAAAAAAAAAACGCTGAAAAGAAAGAGATTCATTTGTTTTAAATATCATTAAACACATACAGAAAATAAAGTGAAACAAGAATACAATCACTAACTTAGCAATACAGTTACACCGCACAAGAGTTTTTGAATTTTGAGATCGCGTTTTAGACAAGTAAAAAATAACGAAAAAATAACAAGTAAATATAAGAGGATGCTGAAAATCATAAAAATACGTGCCATTTTCAGTCCTGAAATTTTATAGAGATGATATTAGAACAAAAAAAATGAAGCATTTTATTTGGTGAAAACACTGAATAACTATTGAACTAGTTAAAAAAAGAGGATTGAAAAATTGCTTGCTTCTTGAAATAAGAGAAATTACCTATAGAAGGTGGAACAACATCCGAAGCAGTAAGATTCTGACCATTTATGATGAAGGTATTATGTTTATTATCCAACCATCCTGTACATCTAATTCCATCTAAAAATTCTTCATTCTTTACACAGTCGTCTCCTAAACCACGCTGAAAATTCTCCATTTGTTAGAAGCAGTTTGCATTAATAAAAAGTGAAAGAAATTTTTTTAAGTTTCTTTGTGCTGAAAAAAAATGGACGACTACTTGACTGCAGTTTTTTTACGTTTATGATTCGATTTTATGCGAGAATTCCTCCACTGCAAACTTCTTTCCTTTCTTGGTTTTCTAGTGACTGGAGCCAATGGGATATAAAGCTACTCATTTCATATTCCAATAAAGCATGTTATGATGTGAAAAAAAAAAAAAAATGCCACGAATATATATAATCTTTGTAACTGGAGAATGCAGTTTAAATTTTAATTACAAAAATCACTATCAGTGTCGATATTGGAATAAAATATCTCAAACGAACCACACAAAGAGTAATGAAAAGAATGCTGGCAAAAACCTGATAGATATATGTACCATTAGCTTGCACCAACCATGCATTGTTGAAAAAATGAAACGTTTGAAAAACGGCAGCAGAGACAACCAACATAAAAGCAACAATTAACTCCCAGAAGAAACGGTTGCGTCGAATAGTCGGTCTTGCCATCGCAGTTTTGATTAATATTGTTGATTTAGAGTTTTTGGAAACACTGATTCATATATATATAAAGTGAATTTTGAAAGAAAAAGAAGCTCATTTTTTTAATCTTTTCTAAACGGATTTCGATGAATAAATAAGATTGTTGGATAATGAAAGAAGAAACAAATACCAATTATTAAGAAGCATCGACTAAAAATGGCATCCGCTGTTGTAACTGAGATAACAAAAAGTAAGGAGCAATACTATTTCCATTATCACCACGGCACTTCCTGAATATGTGAGCTGTGCTCAACAGATCCAATCAAATAATACAAAACTTTCCGCCTGAACATAGGTTGAAATAAACATTTGGATTTCGAAGAATATATTACAACTCTAACAATATCAAATACATCAATAAGTTTTCGTATAATAAGAAAATAGATTAGCTGGTTATCGGCAAGCACCATCCTTTGAAGTATCATGTAACGATGCTAAAAAAGATGCGACAAGGATGAACCATGCCAGCACGAGTTTGCGACAGATTGACGAAGTGGTTATGCCTTTGAAAGTTTTTCCCTCTTTCAAACAATATAATGAACAAATAACTAATTCAATACAATTTACTAAAATAACTAACAAGAAACAAAAAGTGTCTCAGCTGCACTAATTATCACTCCACAACAGTAACACAAACGAATTGGTCGCAGTTAACTACTTGGATGATTGCCATACATGCTATCATTACGCCAATTATTATCTCTATGAAAATGTTACCATAACATGGGAATCGTTGATAATTGTCAGGATATGAAAGATAAGTTTTGAAACATAGGTGCAATTGATTTTCAACTTTTGAAATAAGAATTGGGATACTCGAAATCAGATCACAATAGCGATCCAACATCCAGCAATGTCAAATTTCTGAATATTTTGATGAGATTTTTAATGGTATCTTCATAAATGATTAGCATTGATTCTAAAATTTTGTGAATAAAACAATCAACTAATTAAAGCAAATTCCAAATTGTTATTTTTTATAAATATTACTCGAATTTCTCTAGTGAAAATTATTTTGGTCGGGGAAGAAGAAATTCTGAGAACAGAAATTCTGACGTATCTATTACAAATCAAAAGTATATTCCCATTTCTGATTCAGAAAATTACCCAAAAAAAAAAAGAAATGCATATAAGAAAAAAATATTTTACTAGCCTTTAGCTTTATTCTATCAAATGAAGAGTGAAACAGAATAAATAAGAAATAAGCTAAACAATGCAAAGTTTTCCTAGTCAAAAAAAGTGTACGGGAAGATTTATATGAAAAAGCAAGGCGAGTTAGTGATTTGACAGTAAATTTGAGTTTTTGGAGTGGTTAAGATGTAGAGCAAAATATTTATGTTTATATAATGCAGAGACATGAATCAAAATAAAACATTTTAATTTTCCGCAAACAGTGTACTGCAATGATAATCAGAACTTATAATGATATCGTTTTTAGTGGGAGATAAATTTACTAAAAAAAAAAAAAAAGTATTCTATAAATTACAAAATTAATGGATTTGCATTTATGCAAATTATTTTTTTTTTAACTGCTAGAAGCAAAGAAAATTTTTAGCACTAAATCATTATTTGTGATGGTAAAATTTCAAACGGATACCTATGCTTTTAGCAAAAGCTGGAAAAACAGGCTATAGTCAGGTCACTATTGGAATAACTTGTTCAATATTTTCCAATTAGTTTTTCTTGTGCGTGTTCTAAGATTTGTTTAATACATTCCCGTAAATAAAGCGTCATTACTGAACTGTTTATCATAGATAGTTCTGAACATATCTATGTCTGGACGTGATACAGTGAACCTATATAACATGGATTTGTCATTCGTTGGGAACAAGTCATTTGAATTTTAGTTTTAATTTTAACTTCGCTTTAACCAATATTCCAATTCAAACTATTTTTTATTATTTTATTCTGCTACTGATATTACATTTTGCAAATGCATAACTGCAGAATAATAGAAAAATATGCATAAATCTTGCTCGGGGTTGTCACCGGAACGGAACGGAAGTATTCTGTACTAGTTCTTAGAGTTCCAGATGGTATACTTGGTGGCTGCATAAATACATTGGATAATGCTTCTTCCGCAGAAATTGAAGCGTGTTGAAAAATAAGTTGTGAAAAAAACGGTCTACTTTCTTCTCTGTTATTTCGGAAGATCATAGACAGGCTGTGTATCAGGAAGTCAGATGCACACATCCTGCCTAAAAATTTGTGAACTAGAAAAAATGGAACCGGTAAAATTTGTTCTATCGATTCAATGATGGTCACAAAAGCAGACTGAATATGCTGATGATTATTGCTCGTCCTGTCTATCAACGACTTAGAAAATTTTACTGATTAAATAAGATTGCCATTTTAACTCAGATCACAAATACTCTCTTCATAACCTGAACAATTAGCATTTCCTAATTTACATAATTTTATATTGAAATTCGAAGTCACCTTGAAATAAATTTTGCTTTTCGGGATCGATGCAGTCTTCAATAGCTCTTCACTTGTTACAGGAGAATTCTACTGCGATTTAATCACTAATGTCCTATACACGAAATTCCCGCTCTTGCAAACGATTCATATGCCGAGGGGAGGAGACTCGATTCTCGTTATGTCACAGTTCACAAAGTTGTGAAGGCGTGGGACGTCCGTTAATCCGGATGGGTTCCGTACATGAAGGTTTGTGTTTCCATTTTTCTTCCATTTTTCTTCACTTTAATATTTATTAGTATTCTTATGTATTTTGCAAATAATACTGTAGGCTAACATCAATAGCAAGACATATTAATTCTCATTTTGAACGTGTGTTTCCCTATATTTTAAACGGACCTTCAAAATGTTAATATTTATTTTAGGTGTATCCTGTGATGGTTGTATGGCACCAAATTTTGCTGGGGATCGTTACAAATGTCTTCGATGTTATGATTTTGATTTATGCTCTCGATGTTACATGGAAGAGCGAAAAATAGAAGTATCTGAAAATCGTACTTTTCGAGAAACCAACGAAGAGCATTCTCCATCTCATCCAATGCAATGTATTATGACACAGCAGGACTTCGGTATTTTTGCAAAGCTTTACAGGAAGAATTGCCACTCGTAACAGTCTGAGAGTTTACAATCATTTGCATAAATGTAGAAGGTACTGCATAGGTATTCCACTGCCAGGTTGCGGAATTCTAACAGATGATATGGAGGATTGGTGAAACTGAATTTCTATATTGAATAAGATTTCAACACTTTTTCGTTCTCTAACTCTCCATCAGTGATACCGCTTCTGTTGACTGTTCAATCTCTCATTATGAATACGAAGAGAAAAAAAATTTTTATATTCCTCTAAAGTTAGTACTCTAGATCAGAGTTTGGAATTGAATTTAAAATTCGAAAACATTATTTTTTTCTTTGAGAGGTGATCAAATCTTTTTTAGAAAGTAGTCAACATCTTTAAACTCTTTTGAAAAACGAATATTATCTGAGTTTATATCTCTAAATTTTAACCAACATAATATTTGTTCCTATTCAAAAACTACCGTTTTTTTTTTCCTTGTTCATTACGTTAATTTTTTCAAGTTCTTCAAATTATGTTTCAAGAATTGGCTTATCACGGCGATCAAACGCATAGTTGGGAACGTTTACGAGTTGTGATTTTCACTTGTCCAGTTTGTGGTCTTCAAGGCTTTTCACGTGAACGTCTGGTTTCACACGTCATCAGTGAACATTCGACTTCGTCGCGATCTCCAACACAGCGGAGCGAAATGGTCCTGAATCTTTTACGAGTTTTTAATAGCTATTACTTTGAGTTTATCTGACATCGATTTTCTGTGTGCGTTAAATTTCTTTTTAATTACTGAAACATTTCTATGCTTGCGTTCCAACATAACTTTTTTTGGGCATGTCCAATTTGTATTTCTACCGATTTTTATCGTATTGGTTTTGGTGATTATATGCCCAATCATCTCACTGATATGGTAGTGCATATGCAGGAACACCATATGCAGGCGCAGTACGTAAATGTCTCTAATAATAGGTAATTATTAGATTGCGTTTATTTCTCAAATTTCAGCCTCTTGAATTACATTTATTTATGCAAATAATTGCAAATAATTTTCATACTTATTTTCCTTATACCGTATACTTTCTTGATACAGGTTTAGTCTTTTTACAGTAACAGTGGAATTTCCGACTCAGCAAATGTATTATCCGAATTTTTACGTGATCACGATTTGAGGCGTGTAATTGTACATAACGTATCTCTAGTCGGCAATGATTCTGATGTCGAAGAACTGGCTACAAGTGGGACTCATCGTAATACCAACAACCAGCGAGGTGGGCCGCTAAGAAATGAGACAGTTTCACACATTTTTCATAGACCTATTCATAGAAATTAGCAAGATTAATCAGCGTTTGTTCATTCTAAATAGCAGATTTCATGAAAGGAAGAATTATACATTATATGAAAAGGAGTCCGAAGCGGTTTAAGATAAACGTTCTACCACTATTATATAATGTCTTTTCTAACGAAACACTTTAAAGTCGTATTAATTATCGCAATTTAGATATGTTTAAAATACTTCTTTGAGATTATGTCTCATGTTTATTTTCTAGTACGGTCGTTACTTTATATTCTCTTAGTATACATCAGTTTGTCTCCAGAAATTACTTTATCCGTTATTTTTCACCTTTTTTCTTTAATCAGTTTTTAATGGTCTTTTTCAGCTCGAGAAACTAGCAATTCCATACAGCCAATAGAAAGTTTTTCACCAAGACGAGGGGATGGCCAACTGCCTGCGGGATTTTCATCTGGCCAAACGGCTGTACAATCTTCTGTCGGTGTGTCATCGGGCTTCTCCAATCGTTCGAGCATGATGCAATCTGGCGGCTTTTCTTCCGTTCGTTTATCTACTTCAAGGACACCGTTGGTAAAATTTTTATAATTTTTTCCATTACTTAGGTTTTATATGCTTAATTTGATTTTTAGAATTGTAAAGTTTCGGATAATGAAAATTTTTAAATTCTGTTTTAGCAAACTATTCGTTCAGCAAGAGATTCTGCTGATCTCATACATACCGGGAACAACTCTTTACCTGTTAGCTCTATCATAGAAGCTCCACCGTCATCGTATGAATCCCACTCTGAACTTCTTACTGATAGTGCGGCGATTCGAACCTTTCAGTATCCTGTTACTTCATATTCACGTCCAACCATTCCAAGTGAGTATACATGTGTGTTTGGAAATGCATTGTTCTTTCAATCTTTTTTTTTGTTTCATCTTTATGTTCTTTTTAATAATATTTCTTATAGTCATCTTATAGCTTGACAATAATTTTGTCAAATATGTGCACACTTTTTCCAGACCATGGCTTGCAGCGAAATCAGAGAACCTCTGGTGAAAATAATAGTCGAACAACGGGTTATCCTAGTTGACCGAGACCATTCGAGAAATGAAGTATTATTTGGTGCCCCTCCAGGTTTAAGAAGACTTGAAAATATCGATATTTCAAATTCAATCGAAGCCACTCTAGCTAGAATTACTGCATCTTCTGCCAGAAACCATAACGCTAATGGGACAGATTTATCGAATTCCGATGCAACAGATATAACAGCTTCTAGTACTGATGCACATTTTCTTGTAGATATAAGCTGTGGTGAATACGTTGCTCAGAATAACTCGCAGGAAGCTTTAATTGAAAGTACTGAAGAACTGGAAAGACAAATGGAACGAAGCAGTAACATTGAATTTAAGAAATCTCTTAAGTACTGCACTTTGTTTACAGCCCTGGCTAAACCGTCGTGTTTGCCGGTTTTGAAAATTGAAAGAATCAAACCGACAAATGATCATGAAACGAAGCAATCAGGTGCATTAATCTTTGAGGATGACGATTATAGAAACAGGGATGAAATTCCACCGCTTCGTTTAATTATGAGAATTGGCCGATCCTTACGATGCATTTATAAGCAGCGTAATCTGAGCATCACAGAGCAGCATTCTCATGACGCAAGTGACTTTAGTGACTGGTGGTCGTCACGCTTTAGTGAACATCTACGTGCAGAATCATCGACACGTTATAAATCGAGTAAATATGGATGAGGTATGTTTGTTCATTTTATCTTTACCTAGTTTTTCCTAAGTATCTGTTTTTCATGCAGAAAAAACACAAGATTGCACTCGTTTTGAATAGAGTTAGACATTTCACAAAAAAATTTCTGTACTTTTGTGGTAGATAATGTAATGCCTTCTTCATTTCTTTTTTTGTTTTCCTTGGAATATCATTCCAAGTTATATATATATATATATATAAAGTCTTAACATTTTTTGAGGCACTCGATACATCGCTGCTAACGCCTGATCGATCATTGGTTTCACGTGGTGAAGTTGCTTTAAATCGTGCAATAGAAGCATTACGGAGATTGGATGCGCGTCATGCTCACAGTAGTCGACCATCTGTAGCGCATGACGGTATCGCGCAAACCATCAGTTCCGTCTATTTGGTTCGTTTCTATGTCTCATTTTCAATTGATGATCCGTTTTCACATTGAACTTTAGACTAGAATCTTTGCAGAAGCATTATCGATCCTTTTTTTAATTTCCTATGCTGACTGGATGTTCGCATAATCGTCAGAACTTATTCAGCAGTTTCTTGTTTTTATTGGATTTTCCTAGTTCGACTCTTCCATAATATTAACAGATAGTATTCGATTGGTTAAAATTATTAGTAGTCAAATGAAAGAGAATATTACAAACTAGAGACCTATTCCATCGACTTATCAGGCGTAAAGATGCATTACTGAGCAGGACGACGTGTTATATCCGGGAAAACTTTGATCCTTCATCACTTACTCAATTTCAGTCCTATAACTTCTACATTTTTAGAATGGAAACGTCATTCCTCCACCAGGAATAGGCTCTCACAATGGTCAGGTTAGATATTTAAAAAATTTGAAAATTATTCATTGCATATATGTTTCTGTACATATTTGTAAACGCAAGGAAGACTGGTTTTTATTGTTTTCGTTCATATTTATTTGGCATATATACGTGTCCTATGCAGGTTCTTCTGAGTGCACTGAGCAGTACCCTTTTTCTGGGCTCTGATTCTGTGGCCGATGCAGTTGCACGCGAAGTTGCTGCTTTCAGTGAAGCGTCTGGTTTGAATATTAGGCAGCTACAGGTGTTATTTTAGGAGTGATTCGTGTATAAATGCATTATTGTTAAAAGAGAGGTCGATCAGTACTAGCCCAGTTTTGAAAAGAGATTGTGATTTTAGGGTTTAATTCGCATTTTAGAGTTTAATTCGCCGAGAGGAACACATGGCTTCAAATCCCCAATTACTTTCAAATTCCCATTTGAATAGTCGTTCGTCAAGTGGACGTTTCAGCAGTATTCCTGCACCTACTATACTGAACGAGATAAGAGCACGGAAATCTGTTAAGATGCAAATGAAAGGGAATGAACGTGATGGCGACTATAGTGATTTCATTAACGAGGCTTTCAAGGTATTTATATGCAAATTAGTTTTTCTGAAAATTTGAAAATGCTTCCAGATTTTCCGACTAATTCTAAAAAAATCATATTCCCAATTTGATTTTTTTACGAGATCAATCAAATTTCGAAGAAACTTTAATGTGGCTTTTTGTTTCAGGCTCCAGAAATCGATTTATTTCTGGATGTCAAATACATTATAAAAAAAAGCTATTACAAGCCATATGATCTAAAAACGGTGAATTTTTGATAAATTTGTCGAAAATTAGTTGACTCAATTGTTTTCAAAAACGTAATATGTTGACTGACTTTAATTTTTGAAAACTACAATTTAAAATAGTAAGTGTGGAGCTTCCAGTGGCTCTTCCCACAAATCTATTAACTGTAATGATTGCTCGATCAGCTTTACGTTATAAACAATACCTTATTATCTACACATAATTATCGCACTTACAGGACGAACAAAAAGAATCGGTATTGATTCCCTGGTTAGAAGAACAAGATGCTTTCGATCTTTCAGTAGACATGTCTGATCCACAACTTGATGACGAGATAGTTGAACTTTTTAAAAAAATTCCGGAATTTGTAAATGATGGTTCGTTCCTCATTTTCCTTTTTTAATGTTTATTTGAAATTCTTGTTATACATGTAGTGAACAATATATATTGATCTTTTAGAGATCAGGAAAATGCAGGAAAAGACAGCAAAGATTTGTAGTGGCTTATTCGGCTTTGATAAAGTGATTATGTAAATCTATTAATAATATGAGAGAAAAATACTAAGAATTGGTTTTGTGACTTTGGAGCGGATCAAAAAAAACTAGTTTTCCCTAATGTTTGTTTCAGGTCTCAACTACAGCTTTTGATCAGTTATTTGCTAGGAAATTTAATTTCATTTCAGATTTGAATGTTAGGCGGAAAGTTGTAAAAGATGATTGCTATACTGACTTTGGATCGGGTATCGAGGAGATAGTGTTCGATTCGGAAAAAGAATCGGATGAAGAATTCTTAATTAAGAAATGTGATAGTGCGGGTTTGAAACGCTCGCAGGGATTATTCAGTATTACGTAAGTTCCTTTAAATCTTATTCTTTGATTTCATACGTAAGCTTGTAGTTTTAGCGCATATCAAGATAAAATTATTTTAAGAGGTATATTTGGTACCAATTCAAATGAGCGAAATGAATTTGGAGCGGAATATTGGAAGGATTATCGATTCCTTCGCAATCGTAGGAGTGTTTTTGTTTTGAAAAAGTATGTCATTTTTTTTAGCATTTTTCTTTTGCAAATTGAAGAGATAAAACAACTCTAAAAACAATAACAATCTATTGTGAAGGCATAATTGTGTTTTTTTAAATAATATCGAGAACTTAATTCACTGTTAGTTATAGGAGTGATGTACCACCAGAATATATGCTCGCACCCATGGACCGTCGTCTAATGAAGCAGTTGGTATTCGGGAAGCTAGATGCTTAGTGTCACTTTATAGCAAGATACATTATCTTCCAGAAATTTTCGTGCGCATTATGCGTACCAATCTTCGCACCTTGTATTTGTCACAAGAAACAAAAGAATATCTGGAAGAAAATATGGTAAGGAAATTTCTTGATTGTAAATAAGAACGAAATTCAAATTATATTTAGTATTTCTTTTCAGCAAGAAATATATAGGATTTTGTTTTAAGTAATATCCTTATAATAGGATAAATACTTAAGTTTTAGGAAGAGACTGTACCGTCACTGGAAAATGAGAAAAATATGCAGTGGAATATGTGGACTGTCAAAAATGAATGCCACGTTTCTTCGGAGCTGCTCGAAATCCCTTCTGAATTATGGTATTTCCTTGATTTGGCTAGTTTTTTTTTAATCCAAATATAATTGTTCTTATTGAGCAAAGCAAGTGATGCAGTCCATTTTTATCTGTTATGCTTAATTCATTTTTGAGTTTCACGATGTGTTTACTTTTGCTAACTAATTAAACAGATAAGGATATTTGAAGACTTTTAATCCTTTTGACCGAAGTCTTTGTTGTATGTAACATATTGCGGGGACCTGTTCTTTCTAGCAGGAGACTAACAATTTCCCTTCTTTGCAAATATAGAAGTTTTTGGTCAATTGCATTTAATTTGTCTGTAGCATACCTAATTGTGCTCTGTTTAATGCTTTGCTCTTAATTTAAGTATACTTAAATATTTGAACTTAACTCATTTTAGACCCATCAGTTTATTTTTTGAAATTGGTGTAGTCAAAACGATCGATAAATTATCTGTATAACTTGACTAATAGTGACAGTTCATGAATTATAGAATATTCAGCATTCGTTTTAAGAAGTTTTGATGAATGGCAACTCATAACTCAACCCGTTGACGAACTGAATATCTAAGAGGATGATTGCTTTTTGCTTGTATAAAACGATAACAATTTTTTTACAATTAGATTATTATTTGAGCATTCTGAATTGCGTAATTATATTGTGTTCATACAAACAAAATAAGTACAAACATTGGCTTCACACAAACATTCTTTGAACACAGGCGAGAATGATCTTGCTTCTGAAAAATGTTACTGAACACTTTTTTTTTTGGTAAGAGTATTTCTGTTTTTCATTCTGTTGGCTCGGTATGAAATGACACTATGTGCTGAAGTGCGGATATTATTTCGCTACTCAAATAAGCAAAAAATTTTCCATGCAAAGATATTAATAGTATTAATATAGCTTGAAAGTACTGATGAAACATAGAATTGAGCGGGAAAGTGGTAGATTTGAAATTTATTGTGATACTTGCTGATAGTTACTAGCCCAGTTTTGAAATTGCAGATATGATAAGGAATCAGTTAATAAGCATACTATCTCTTGCTTGTAAGATATCAATAAAGAGAATAAGAGAATTTGACGGCTGATGTCGTGAGCCTGTTTGAAACGGACTTTCCCGAAATGCTGCTGTGGTGCCATCATTGATAAAATATGATAAATATCAAACAGTCTCGATAAATTTTTATATACTGAAGAAAATGTAGTAATGACACCTGTTATTGATCAATTCAAAATTATCTCCAACTACATATACTTACAAATTTTGCTCTACTGATATCATATGGTGCTCAGATTTGTAAAGGCAACAATTATTACTTTTGTTTTCATGTATGCGCTAATATGTCGTTTTTCATTTGTGGGTTTGTGTTCGTTTCACTTCCGTTATAGGAATCTGTTTCCCTGGATTTAGTAGGTCATTTAGGCGGCAAAATTCATATAAAGCGAATTATATAGAATAGAAAAATGTGAATTCGGGTACGTTAGATTGCACAATGATCAGATTGGTAGGCAGTTTAGAAATCTTCCAGTGGTCGTAGTCTTCTCCAAATTGAGGAAAATTGTTTGAAAACAAGGATCGAAATCAACAAGAATTTTCCAAGAGGAAATATATATTGGCACTTTTGAATATGACTATAGAGATTGCATCTTCAAGGCGAGTTTGTGGTGAAACTAAAGAACGACACTCATTAAGAGACAATAATTATCAAAAATATCAGCTTTTTTTTTTTGATCTTCTCTCCTTCCCTTTGGCATCGAAAGATGCTACATATTTAGAATAATCTCAATATTTACGATGCATTCTTGAAGCAATTTCGGCGCGTTTTGTCTCTGTCTCTTATAGTGCGTATGTAATAATGAATTTGTTGACAAAATTTTCTCGATGTCAAAGACGGGATCTTGGGCTTGAGATTGGATTTTATGGGGACGCCGAACCCGAAACAACCAGTGGTAATAAAAAAGTTTCATCAGCGACATAAATAAAATGAAACAGTTCAAAGTACAGAGTTTAGAGGCTTAGTGATATTTCTCTTCTACCCATGAATGTGAATGTGAGGGATGAGAATAACAGCAGTGAAGGATGTGAGTGAATATCCAGCACAAAAACATTGTTAGTTTTAACTTCCACGTCCTCAGATACTTCCCATGAAGGAAATTATCTATGTCATAATGATAAACATTCCACAACTATTTCCTTTTTTTGCAGTTCATCCACATAACTAGCCACTTCATTATCAACTAGGAGTAATCATGAATAGTAAGTACACTATTCGAATAAACAGTGGCATTATCCCAGAACTGAAATAATAAACTCTCTAATCCTTTAATCAATTGTCATTCCACTACTTGATATTGAGAATCAGTCACCGATGCACTCTAATTGCAATACATATTGACTGATACTTGACAAAAACATTATTGCTCATCTGAAAAAAAGTGCTTCCTGAAGATTCATCAAATATATTGACCCAAAGAAATGAATAGTGCAAATAATACAATATGAACATAATAAAATTTGGGTTTTTGCAAATACAATAAAATTCTATAAAATTTCTGGCTTTCCGATTATGACGCATTTAGATCGATCGAGAACAAATTTAGCCCTGCTCTGATCGCCTTGCGCTCCTGAATCACTATGATAATGATTCAGAAACCATAGCGAAACCAAAAATCCAAAACAATGTTCACTGCTCTTTTTCCAGCAACACTGGCTGCTATTTCAAATGAGAATGATCTTATTTAATCTTATTTCTCAGAAAAATGACTTTAAATTTTATTCAAGTGCGCAGTAGGCCAGAGCGCAGTCGCATCTATCTTTTGGCATATATTCACTGTTCAGGATCGCAGCAACAAGAGCTGCGAATGATGGCAAATGGAAGGCATGACTTGTCGGACAGAAAAGATGAATGACAGAAACTTTCGACATACAGATGTTTACTTGAGAAACCTAACTCAACATTCTAGTCACTTCAGTAAACGTGAGAAACCCGCTTTTGTTTTTCTCACACATCTGTATTTAAAGATCTGTTTAAATCTCTACTTAGCATGCATACACTTGAGTAAGAGTTTACGGTTACATAATGCTTAATGCTATCAATTGTAAATTTTTTTTTCTTCCTCATTCTGAACTTTGTTCTACTCGATACGTTCATTTTTTCCAGTCAGTATGAATTTGAAAGGAATTCAACGACCGTGAACAAATCAGCCATATAAACTCACAAAAACACACACACCCATACATATACACGATCTATATTTGCGTGCGAAATAGAAAACAAAATTCACCTGTACTTGTCGTGAGAATAAAATTTTGACTTTGTAGAATACAAAAAAGATGAACACATAGTGTTGGAAAGGAGAAAGAGTGAAAGCGACTGGCTCAACTCCCGCACATAGAGAACCGATTTGCTTACACGAAATTGAGCAGAAGACACGAGGACCAATGTTTACAATATGAACATCACTATAAAAAGATGGAGTACATAGGACAAAAGTATAGAAAAATAAATCATAGCGTCGTTAAGCTATCATACACAAGTACACGATGATAAATAAATTTACATATGGACATATATCAGACATCCGCCGCTCAGTAAAAGTTATATAAGGCATTGCTCGATTGAATGAAATAACCAGATTTTGTGTGCCTTATACCACTCTTAAATGTCGTCAAAATAAATCCGTTGACCAGATTTCAGCAAATCATGGAATCGAGCAAAAATCAAAACAATTTTAGGAAATAAAATTATTCAAAGCTGCTAAAACATGTGCACTCAGATATGTCGCACAATAATTTATCATTCATTCCCCAATTAACGAAGAAAGATGGAAAATGAGATGTTTTTTTAAGAGCTAACTGAGGTTATGCGATTCTTACTCCCACGTTAAATTGCAAAAAGGTTCCAAGAAATGCCCAAGAATATGTCATGTGAGATAACAAAATGAAATTTGCAATGTCTGAGACAATCTGCAAAAGAATATTCCGAAAACTCCTCAGAGTAATATTAAGTTGATTTAAAATGAAAGACATTTCTACAGTCGAAAAAAGTCAGTTGACTTTCAAAACGATTGAAATGATCTAAATTTATAATTTTCGAAACAATAAAAATAATAGGAACATTTATATTAAACGAGGTTCCGAATTTTGAAAATTTTTGAGCACCATATTTATAGATGAATGAACCAGTTTATGCATACAAAAGAAAAAATGACATGAATAAGAAACGAATTGAACTTTTTTCCGACAATCAGTCTCTTTTGGCAATAGGTGAACGAGCTGGAGGAAGGGCCGGACGCGCGACTGACCAAGCCTTATATTCGAGAATTCTACTGATTCATTCTAAAATAAATAACTGAATTTTTTTAGCCTTAAAAAAACGAAAAATGAAATGAGAAATTTTATATCACGCTATAGTTTCTGGAAATCATATAACTAGCCATTCGTCTTTTCAAAATGTTACGAGAAGATGCAAACAACTTAATCAAATAAGCAACAAGCGTGTTTTCTCACTTTATCCGCTGAAAATGGATCCACCTGTAACGAGACCAATTAGCAAAACAAACCGAATCTTCATTTGAAATTAGCGAAATCGAACCAGAATATGCTGATATTGCCTTCGTCGACTCTTCATTAAAACGCTCCCCGTCTTCTACAATAATTCAGTGGAAATTTTTTAATAAGAGGGAGATGATTTTAAGTTTGATCCAACAATTTAAAAAATATAATTTAACTAGTTGTAGAATAATGATTTACCATTCCCAGGAGAAAGACGTTCATTAATGAAGAAGCCTGCATCCATGCTCACATCGCCATCTGTATCTGCCGTTTCCGAACCCTCATCCATTTTGTCACCTGAAAATATAGAATGTAGATATAATTTAATACAACATTTCGTCCATTTGTTCAGAGTAACAACTGATGTATATCAGTAATTTCGTTAGCATTTTATATTTCATCGATGAAAACAAATTATACGTTGCGATTCCGAATGTTCGGATGGCATACGTTCATTGTGCCAAAGGGATACAGAAACATCGATATTCGGAACTCTACCAGCACTTGCTGTAACATCTCTTATGAAATGTTAAGTATGAATAAACTAAGATGTGGGTATAAATTGTCCCACCCAAAATGATTAATAACCCTATATATTTATGACGAAAATTAACTAACGGCTAGAAATCTCTGTCGGATAAGCGGGTGTTGGTGTCATGCTTTTTGGAACTGACATTCGATTAAGAAGTGCCGCCATACAATTGTCCTCATTGTTTTCACGTGCCGTTTCAGCTGCGGCGAATGCGCTGTGTAGCATAGAAGTTACACGAATAATGAATGAGAAATGCTTTTTTCCAGATTTTCAAATATTTGCATAAATAAATTAAAAGATAATAAATAGCATTTCTCACTAATTCCTTATCTTTTCTTCTTTTATTTTCTCTTACATCAATTCTTGAATTTTTTTCCGAACATGTTGTAGAACTCTCTTACCGGCACGTTTCAAGACAACGTGCTAAATCAGTTTCCAAAGCCATACGTACACGACGATTATTCGCACGCGACTCAGCCGACTTTTCACGAATAGCCAACAAATCAGCAACATCTGCAACAAACTTACAAATTATTGATTTCTTAATGAAGCAATTTCTAATGTTTTTGAACCTTTAGATAGTAAATATATTTGCAAATTAAGACGAACATTAGAACTGAAACGAACATTTTGTTTCCTTTGCACTCATTTGTTGTTGCAAATTGGAGATTGTTCCCTTAAGACTGGCGATAACGCTGCGCTGGCGACTGCATTCTTCACGTAGTTTACGAGCCTCTGTTTCAGCTCTTGTCGAGCGACGCTCTCCAGCATCATTCATCCTTAAAAGTAAAATCAACTTAAATAAAAATTTTATTATAATGCTTTAATAACGAAGATTAAATGAACTTACTCATGAGATGAGAATTCATTTGTTGAGGAGGCTGGCGAATGATTCTCCGATAAACTGGCTTGATCCAGTCGAGCCTGCATACGTCTGGAAAAAATTCTTCAGATAAAACAATTAAATTTCTGATGATCATCTAGAACAATTATTAACTTAATATTTCGAAATTACAGGAAATAACAAAAGAGAAACCTTTTTTCAGCTTCCAGTTGATCCATTCGTTTACCAAGAGTGTTGAATAGAGATTCTTGCTCATGTTCAAGTGCATTTTCAAGATCGACTTTTTCACGACGTAACTGCTCGAGTGCCTGCGATAATATTATAATCTATCCATTCTTGACATAATACTGAACTATGATTAGTGCGAATTAAAGATATGAATTTCTGAAAATTTACTGTATGATTTGCACTAATTTCCGCTTCTAGTTTACGAATTTTCACAAGCAGTGTGTCGACGACCCAACTCTGCTCCGCTTCAACCTGTCCAGCTAACTCATCTCGTTCATTTTGTAGCTAAAATAGATACAAATGAAGCAAAAATTATAAACGCAACAGATAGGAGGTTCCATAATTTTGTATTAGAAAACTTGCAAGTAAATTTTCAGAAAATTTTTATAAATATCTTCAGGATATATAAAGATATAGATTTATGACAGGCTTCGTTTTTCATCCGTTTCTCTTTAAATACCACACACTGAAAATTTTAATGATTTACTTGCATTGTAAAAAAGTAAGAGAATTTAGATCTTCCATAGCAGCTTACAATTGAATAAACCATATTCCTATGTACGGTTAATGCGTACATCTGTTTGTGATAAGAATAGTGAGACTATTTCCACTATAAAATGGTTACATATTTTTTATATAAACTTAGCAGTCAATGAATGATATAAATCCGTCATTTATTTTTAAAAAAATAACTTGAGAAAGTTTGCGCGTTAAATCGTTTGTCAGAAATTCCTCCTCCTGTTCATATTTCAAAGCCAAAGCCTCTTTGTCATTCTTCAATTTCTGAATGCGCTTTAGCAACATATTGGATATAAATTCTTCCTCTTGTTCAGCTTTTGCATGCTAGAAAGATCAGAGTCGAACTATACAGCTAATTTCCGTATAGGTAAATTTATAGAGAGAAATACCAAGAGCTGGCAGTGCAGCGAAAAAATGACAGGTAACAAAAACAAAACAAACCAAACGAACGCTTTTTTCCCTGATAGTTTTATTCAGCTGCTGCAGTGATTCATTGCGAGCACGCAAACCCGTAATCTCTTCCTTAAATAAATCATCGTTAAAGTGGCGTTGAAATGAAGGATCGAAACATTTCTTGATGCAAAAGATTAATTGATTTCAATATTTCAAACTACTGAGATATTTTATTACCAAAATGTTGCCAAAAGATCCATCAAATAATTGTATGTGAATATTACTTAGTTCTTCCAACTATCCTCTGTGCTTTCCTGCAACACTTTCAACCCTAAAAGCCACTAATACTCCAAATTAATTCCTGAATCATATTACTGCTCCTAACAAAACATGCTTATTAATTTTACCTCTACGCGAGTTTTTTCTTTCAGAAGGAAGATCGCTTTTGTCAAAATCATCATATTTCACAGAAGAACGAGGAATGCGTTCTTCATAAAGAGAGATCAATTCTTTGTCGGAGATCACGTCCACTGTCACATTCTAGAATGCATGGTGACTTAGATGAAGAATGAATGACCAGATTTCATTAGAGATGTAAAATTTCTAAAACTTCATAATTAGGGAACGAGAAAATTTAAGCTACCTACCACAGAAGATAGCTGCGGCGAAAGTTTTGCGGTTACTTTAACATGTTCAGGATCTTCACGACCAGCTAGAACTTCAAAATCTCCAAGAAAATAAAACTCAAGATGTTTTAAATCAACCTGGAATTATTTACAGCTTTGCTTCTTTAAGAGAGCAAAAGAAGACGAATCTGATCATATGGGCAATCAGCATTTCCGTAATCATTTCGTCGTTAAGCAAAACAAAGTAAAGAAAAGATACCTTTTGGATGACTAGTATGCTTGTCGCGTAAACAATCTGAGTCAAAGGATTCACGTTCCATGCACATAGAAGACTGTAACCTGAATGACTGACCATTTGTTAGACCCGTGCTGCCAGACATCTGAATAAAACTGCAGAGGATGTGCGTCAGCAAAACCACAAAATTTATATTAAATGAAAATATGTAAGAAATAATTGAATATGCCGAAAAACATATCTTTCAATAAACAAACGAAATGACAGTGACTGAAGGTACACACAATTACTGAAAAACCCGACTAATACGCTTTATTTTTATACATTAAGAATTTGGATATATTCAAAAGATAAAAGAGCACATTATTTGCCATGAATATTACTTCAGATCGAATCTTTTTGGTACAGCGTTTATTATATGAAAAAAAAAAATAGAAAAAACATATCTTATTCAAATAATAGATCACTTCTATTTGACAAAGATTTTAACAGCAATTAACAAGCATTCCAATCAGCTAATTTTGCAAAAGATGCAAAATCTCCCCACAATTCTTACTGTGATTCTTTATCATAAGTTTGAACTGGCTATATAACAGAATTTTCCAAACGTTTATTTTGAAGCATTCAAATTAATGTAGTATTTATTACAAATAAATCAAAACTCCGAAAAAAAAAATCCGGATCTTGGAAAATCTTATATGGGAGCTATATTGGCTCTCACTTTTGTCTTCAATTCAATTTTTCATAATGGACTATTTGACGATTCGATCGCTTGTTATCACTTGTCTCCTATTTAGTCCTGCATTCGCTTCAAGCCAGACTTTATTTCATTAGGAACAAATGACTTTTCAATTTATCATTTTACTGAACTAAAAGATTATATGATGCAAAAAATTTGTAATGAACTGAACTGTTTTCGTTAAAAAAATAAGCTTCACTTTTAACTGAAAAGCTGTCCACACTGATAATAAACATCTTATTAATCAATTAAAAATGACAAATTCAATCCAACAGCGTTTTCTTTTTCCGTAACAATCTCATTTCAAAAGTTTTTTGTAACATTTAATCTAATTATCCTAAATAAAAAATTTAGCTCTTGGAAGTTTCTGAATAGGAATTCTTATAAAGAAAACTCGGCTTTTATATCAAAATAACTACAATTAGCAATTAACAACAGACCGATTACTAGGACAAACTTCACGTTAATAAAGCATATTTGTTTCACATTATTTTGGATAGTGTTTCATTGGTTAAAGCAATAACTGATTTTTTGGAGTCGTTTGAAATTGCTACAGAACTACGAAAGCACTGAATTTTACATGAAATAGCAACGGAAGCAGAGTCATGTTCTTCTTCATGATCTAGCCGAAGAATTTACCGTTAACCAATCTCAAAACTTACTCTTAATGTATCGAGTTAGTCCATACAAATATACGCAACTTGAATTCGAAAATCTGACCCTTCTTCGGGGAGCAATACACACCCAACCTCTGAAAAATCGTCCGCTAGCGAACGATGGAATGAAGTTTCCGTACTGGATGCTTCGTTCACACGTCCCCCAGCACAATCCGGTTTCTGTTGGATGGATAGTGGTGGGCGACCGTAGAAAATTCCGGGACTGCAGTGGTGTACTCATCTGTTGGCATAAGGAACAATTAGATTAAGAAACAAAAGTTGATTCATAGTTTGATCACTTTAGGGACCACGCTGGAGTTTTATTTCTGGGATCAGAATTTTAATTTTGAATATTTAATAATAAATCGGATCAAATAAATAGAGAAGAGACGGTCTGATATGTCCAATAATGATGCAAATGAAGAGCCGAGAAGACTTGCAGAGTTTTCCAGAAAATCAGCAGTCGAGATATCATTCAGAATTGTTCAAAGCAGTGCTACATACTTGGCAAATTGCAAGACAATCAAAAAAATGTACGGATTTGCAAAGGGAATACCACGGAACCAAAAAAAAAAAAACTTCGAGAAACCTACTATTCCTGTTTTGCTCAAAGCACACAACTTCTCTCGAAAGAATTTTAAAAGAATTTTAATGCCTTTTGAATTTTATGGTTGTTCTTAATTTTATGAAGAACTCATTCAAATGTAAAAGATCAAGTTGCACAGAAATTGAATTCAGTAAGCCTAACGCACTTTCGGTGGAAAAATTTCGTTTTGTGTCAAATAAAAGATTTTGTGCACAAGACGAAAATCGTGTAAAAAAAACTCGTTTAGCTCTGATTCCGAAGAATTGAATTTTTTAGAAGGTCCACGTCTTTTTCCTGTTATTGTTTCTCAATCTGCATGTTCAAAACAAATCTACGAAGTTTCAGGGTATTGCCTTGGTTAATTTCATTTGTAAATAAGCAAAAAATACTACAATCTAAAATTATATATAATATGAGTGCATAGTGTTTCTGTCCGCTTTGCGTATTTGAAGTGAAAATTTTATGACTAACCAACACTTTTCACATCACAGATTTGTATTCAAAAAATACTAAAGTTAACACAAGAAGTGCTGAATCAAAAATGTCTTGCTCTGCTTGTTCTGAAAACATCCTTGCTGCACACCGAATCACCCTTAACGATAAGCATTCATTTCATCTTCGTTACTTTCCATCACCTTCTTCTCTGTATCGTTTGCAGGTTCAGTTTCCCGTTCTGTTCGCTAACTTTGAACGTCTACCACTTTGAACGTCTACCACTTTGTAACTAACAAATTTACAAACAATTCTTTGTTCATTCCCATCACTTTCAATATGTCAGCATTTTTCAAAATTATCATTAATCGATGAAAGAACTTTCTAAATTTGTCTAATGTATTAATGAGGAATTTATCATATTATTACTTGCGCGGTGAATTACGGAATCACTTTTTCAAATTCCGATTATTACAAAATAAATTCGAGTTTTCTGGAGTACTTTCAAACATATTACGAATTGACTTTTCTATTATCCTTACAACATCTCTTCTGTGGGACCGATGCATCAGTGACTTTTTATGGTTTCTACTTTGATGGCAAAAAAAAATTCCTAAAAAATGTCCTAGCAATTTTGCAGTTAAATACACTGTCCACAAAGATAAATAAAAGTGAATGTATCTAGTGTTATATCCTGAGAAAGCAATTATTACCATGGAAAATGATTGAAAGGAAAAGGTGAAAACAAAACACAAGAAATAGGCAACATAATAGAGGATAGCATTGGTTTCCAAGAAAGCCATTGGGTATCGTCTGAAAACCGTGACGGCAATAAAAGCATTCCTCCCGAATTCATCTTCAGTGAAATATGCTTATGAATCGGGAATGCTGTCATGAATTTTTGCAGCAAGTAATAATGGTTTCCAACATGTACTGCTCAGTTGCTCGTCTCATCATTTTTCTTCTAATTTGTGTATTGGCAATAAAATGCATATCTCGGATACAACCACAAATTGGTGTTTATCCAGGTTTTCTTAACATCTATAGCACCGGCGAAAATTTTGGTTGGTTACATCAGTTTTAGTGAAATTTCTCGCATAACTTTAGTTAATTGTTAATCTATGCCGAAATGTAATAACGAGCTTAGAATGGAAGCATTAGGTTTTAAAAAGTTCTCTTATTCAAGACTAAGATTCCTTTTTCCATAGCACTTAATTTAAATTTTTGGTGGGAATCAGTTATTTGAAAAGTACACTATTAAATACAATGTTTCTTCGATTGAGAGTCTTTAAATTTTAATATTTTAATTTTAACTATGAATTAGTTATTATTCTCTATTGATTCAATTGATGGGGAACATGATAGTTCCTGGGATGGTTGTTAGTTAGCAATAAAAGTGCTGTTTTGGTAGTTTTATATTTTATTAAAGTTTGCTTGTTGGTTAAATTTTATTTTACTTATAGTCAATAGCGGTAATTTAATTGCTGGACAACCATATACATTGGATATTCGCATGAGTGACACTAATCGATATGATTACTTGTTACAGTTTTGTACTTACAATAATAAATACCAGTTTGTCGATCAGAACAGGTAATTAAGTTTATATTTGAATCTTAAACTTTTATTCCAGACTGTAGTTATTCCAGTAACTTAGTTAAATGTAAAATTCAATAGCACTGTTTAAATAGTGAGTTCTTTTTAAAAATTCCATATTAAATTCTTTTTAGTAAAATTAGAACACATTGCAGAATCTCAGATCACAATATCGTTTTAATTTTATGAAGTCGATAAGAAAATAGTCTGGATAATTAAAACATCCCGCATTATAGCTGTCTGGTTTGCGATAAATTTTTCAAACAGATGTGGGAAAATGATATGTACCGGTTTCAAGGTGTAGCGAAACGTACAATTATCCACTTTAAGCCACCGGAGCCACTTGCTCGCATTGAATGCAGCATGCGCATAGTACAATGTTGCGGATGTGCTAAGGTAAATGTTTGAATTTCAATTTAACTAGAATTTTATTGAAATATTGAAGTTATTAGATTATTGTGATCATTGGAAGTTCAGTGTGCATCAGTCCTACTCAACAGCATACATATTACGTTTTTTGCAAAAAATGTTCAGATATTTTTCATTCATATTTATTATAGGTTGTGCTGCTCTTTTGAAGCTGTTTCAGTATTTCGGCTTTTTGATCAGTCAATTTTGATAAGAAGAGATTTTTGATTTTATATGAAACAATTTATACTGAACTACCAAGAAATTCAGGAAAATTTGTTTCACAAAACAATTTACTAAATGCAGCATTTGTCTCACTAACTCCTTTACAGTTTTGACTTAAGTCAAAGGATTGATAAATTATCTGCAGTAAAAATGAACCAAAAAGTCCTGAAGGGCTGTAGGATACATTACAACCTTGGCAATAAAATTTCTGCATGGAAATCCATAAATCGGCGTAACCCCATTTTGCGGTCGTGCACATGTCTCTCAAGACATGATCCTATACTAGCCATCAAGCAAACATGCAAGTTATGTTTTCCTGACTGTTAATAATTAATTTATAGTAAATGTTTGGAATCTCGGAATTTATTAGATATTTAATTTATAATATTTTCCCCTTTCTATTGTACCTCGTATTAAAAATTTTAATGTCTTATATTGTAGAGGGCTTGTGAAAGAAACATCTTGCCAAAATTGGTTGCTTATCCGCAGCAGGTTATCAACTTAGCAATCGTTAATGAGCAAACAGTTGGGATCTCCGCCACTTCGGTAGTCAGTTGGCCATGGTGGATTTGGCTCCTAATTCTTTTAGCACTAATCTTATTTCTTTGCTTATTACCCTTATTGTTATTGCTATATTCCCAACTCTGTATGCACAAAAGAAAGGTATCAGATTCCAAATCCCAAGTTTTACGACCAACTCCAACTAAAGTTTCAAATATTCTTGTCCGAGCAAAAGAAATGGAGGTAAATGGTACTCAAAACGAGAATTTAAGCAAACAATCGGTTTTACCATCGCTTTCTGCCCGAATATTCCGTACTTCATCCGACTCATCATCTGAAAGTGCACATTCAACTGCCAGTAAATCTCGGACGGCAACTGTCATCAAGCAACAACAATCTCACACATCCTGGTTAGAACGCATCATTCAAAGTGAAATAGAATCGAAACCGACGTCAGACCGACATATGGGAACATGTCACTTAAAAAAACTAATTGAGGAGTGTAAAAATGTAGACGAGTACCAAGATGACGCGGTATCAACAAGCAAATTTCGATCTAGTACAGATGAATGCTACATCAATGAGACGGATCCCGAAAAGGTAGCACATCGTGCAATCAACGAAATTTCTCGGATAATACATCAGCAAACTACTTATGAAGAGAAATTCTTCAAAAAAAATGACTGTCAAAAAGGAATGTTTGAAGAAGGTTACGATCGCGTACAGTTTACAAATGTTGTGCCTGCAAGACATTTCTGAAGTTGTTTAGCCTTAACAGTTTAAGAAATCTTTGTTTACGATGCAAATTCAGTCATGTATATTTGTAATAATGTATTTGCAGTAATATATATGGGGATTTCAGTTTTTGTTTTGAGAGGAAAGAATGGTGAGATATAAAGTGATAGCCAGAATTATATGTAAAGTGATGAGAGATATTCGCATACTAGATTATAGAATTTAATTGTTCACTGGAAATGTTAGATTATATTTGCTATATCAAGACAGCATCCATTCCTGCAAACGTTGAATGCCACTCGTTAATTTGTTAATAATTGTAATAATATTTTATTATTTGCAAACAGTATTTATTATTCTTAAACTGAACACTGCCAATTTTGTTACTGCCGTATTTAATTTTTTTTCAAATATGCTTGAATGTCTCGATATAAGTAAACTTCAAAAAACCATTTCAACGAATGTCTTTTCCACATCTTATATGGAGGCAAGAATTCTGGCAGTTCATCGATATAGTGACCATTAATTTATTTTTGAAACATTTTCGTTTGAATTTCTATGTGAACTGGCTCAATTGATGAGAATTTATTTTCTCTCAAGTAACTTTTAAACTTGTTTTTAAGTAACGTTTACTTGAGTCTATTTTGATACAAAGCGGACATTCAATATGCCGCATAATTTGGAAATTTTCGAGACATTAATTGAAAATGAAGAAGCAGAAGGAAAGACAAAGTGCTGAAAATTTCACAGATTCCAATTTTTACCTCGAAACCTGAAAATGGTTCGTTTTGAATCCATGAAAATTCGCTAATGTACAAAAATATGATAGGGAAATGATGGTGACAATTGGTACTAGTGTGTGTTATAATTAATGATTAAAGAAGCTCGAAAAAGGGCAACAACCTTTATTCCCGTTTGTCGCTTTCGTCCACCACATCACGATGTACATCTGTTGAGCGGTGTGTTAAAATTTCATTGATTTAGAAGCGTTGCTCGTTCATAGCGACGATTCATGCTAATGCTTTGATTTCCATGGCATTTGCTTTTATTATAATCTATCGCACTGATTAGTTTTATTTATTTTCATAAATTTTTTTAGACCAAATCATAAGACTAGGGGTAGAAAATTGGACCGTATGATTTCAAATTCAAAGAAGTTATTAAGCTCATTTAAATAATTTGCTGAATTCAGCAAACAAAAAAATTAGACTTGAAATTAAAGTTGAGAGGGTATGTGAATACTTTGAACTTAGAAAAAAAAGGTTCAAAATATCCGAACTTTCAGTTATTTGAATCAGTGTTTAAAAAATTGTAGGGATAGTTTTGCTTCGTAATATTTTACGAATGCATTATGGATAAAAGCATTATGAATGACATCGTTTCTGTAATTTCAGCAGTTTCCTAGATTAGCTAATACTTCTGACAAAGAATGAACAGTCGACGGCGATTATCAATGTTCATTTCTCTGCTCATTTTTGTAGCTGCATTATCTCTGATTGTTGCAGCTTTATTTACTGATTATTGGTCCGAAAGTAGGCCTGTCAATAATAAATTTAACTCTGTGAATAATTATGTGAATTTGGGTCTTTTTAAAGGCAGCCGACAGCTGGACTGGGGTGTTGGTCCACGTTATAGACCTTTTTCAGGTAATTTCTTAACATCGTTAATTTCTAGAGAGCACGAATCATGATTGTGAAAATTTCCTCGAATTTTTATTATTTTAGGATCTAATAACCACTTTTTTCAGTATACGAAGAATTACACGATCGATTAGGTTCCATCTCTAAAGTCCCATGGCTGTTTATTCTTTTTTTTTTGGCAACGGGAATTTTATGGAATACAGTGGGTGCAGTTGTCGCACTTTTGAATACTATCGCCAGAGAAACAGATACTGTTGCTGGACCGAAAGGAATTTATTTATGGAGTATTCTTGCTGGTGCATCAAAAATTTTTACTAATTTGTTTTTCGTTTGTTACATCAAAAAATTTCGCATTTTAAATTATGAGAATCTAGAAACTTTCGAAAATTCGTTTTGATAGATGTTTTCTGTGTGAGATTACTAAGATTATTCGAGCTTTCAATGTGATGTTAACGCTGTTATTCATGACTATAAGGCAAACACTGTCTCGAAACTTCTTTGTTTCAGGCTACTTTTTTGTAGTTAGCTAATCATTTCCTTCACATGCACGATCATTTTGGAAGCGCCGGTATTCCATTATCTTACATTTCGGCATATGTAGAATTCCTCCTCTTTGACAAGAGAGTATCTCGAAGTTCATTTCATTAACTCCACTCCTATCAACTTGTTGCCCACAGCTCTATCCATTTCTAATGATTTCTTTGTAATGTTTGCCTATCCGAATTTATTTTTTCATTGTTTACAGCAGTGTCATATGCGTCAGCGTTGATAATCTTCCTTGTACAATATATAACAGCGATTCAGAACAATGTTTTATTGAATGAACACATCAATAGGATTTTCAACGAAGAATCGTACAAGGTTATTGTTCGCTTGAATTCCAAATATTGTTTAGTAACTATTCTTTATTCTCGTCACTAGTTACTTTTTGTTAGTAGCTTCGTTTTTGTCTTTCCGAATAGTTATGCGGTTAGACCTAGTACGTTTCAGGTTACCAGGTAATAAGTTTTATTTGTCGATTGTGTTCATTTCGAACAGGGTTTGGTTCCAGGCTCAGTTTTTCATTCTACTTTGTCACAACTGCACTGATATTTTTGCTGATCCCATGCTTATTGGTTTACGCAACTTCGTCAAACAAACGGAGCAGTGAAGGAGAGAAGCAGTTAAATGTGGATCATACTGTCTTTATGTACTGATGTGTTTTACCTTCTGTATTATATGAAGATAAAAGTTCCAATTTGGTATTTCATCTTCTTAACTTTCTTATGTCTTTCACTTTAAATTATGATGTTTGTTATACTTTTGTACTCCTATACGATTTCTGCTTCAGACTGGAGAAAAAGAAAGAAGCCAAAAAAGACGTTCACATCAGCTGAAGTTCTAATTTCCAAAAGATTGATCAAGCTTCCTCCCGAAAAAACAGCTGAAGATAAAAATTGCTTGCTTCCCTTCGCAAGTCTTTGCAGCGCTGTCATAAACCGATAATAGTTAATATGACAGTTGAGAGTCTATAAAAGGTGGATATGAACAATCTCTTTGTGACAGTTCAAAAATAAATCATCATATGCAAACAAAATGAAATTCCTCATAACAATAATGTCAAACCCAACATCTAGTGAAAATGATTTATGCGGATTAACTTGATCACATAATGCATCATGCGGTGCAATTTAAAGTAATTAATTTCAATGAATTGGGTTTCATTTCAATTCGATTGAAGTGATTGTAACTCTCACACATATTTTTATATGTAGCTGAGGATTCAGTTTTATCTTAAGATCGTCCAATCTTTCTTATTATATATATCTGAAAATCATCAACAGTTACTACTTCGATAGTTGAACTCCTGGTTCTCTTCTTTTGCCAAACTGGTTATATCATTCGAGACAGATCTTGGCACCATAACACAGTCGCTCTTTAACATGGATTTTTACTGTTCAATATCTTGATTTTAATTTCCTATTTTCATTAGTTGTTCATGATGTTTGCAAAATCATATAGTTTCCGTCAAAAAATCACAAAAAATCTAACTGATAGATAGGTTCAATGATCAGATTCCATGCAGCTTAGTTATACTGGTAATTCAGTCGAGACATGAGTGGTAAATCGCTACAACATTGGACAAACAAAAAGTAAATACCAAAAACTGACATTAACACCGAAGAATATCTTAGCTATCGTTATCTCTCTTATTTCTCCTTCTTGATTTCAGCAGATTATCAGAATTGGTTTTCCTCCATATTATCCAACGACTGACAATTACAATGTAATTTTAACTGTTCATAATGAAAAAAAACATCCGTTTTCCGAAGCGATTTACTACTACGACTCATGTCTTTTGCCGTAGCTATCAACAAATTTAGAGCAACACTTTGCTGTACTTATTTTATTTTTAATCCACTTATGCAATTTCTAAATGGTCTGCTGCAAAATGATCTGAAATCGAAATACTTTGCTGGAAATCAATAGCTGCAACAGAGAGCGAGGAAATTGGGGAGAAGCTTTGTCCTTCAGTAGCGGTAAGAGCAGCCTTTCCTGTATTATTTGCGAATTCGAGGTGGTCGTCGTATAGTTGTTGTTTCACTAATCATAGACTAGCAGGTCTGTGGAAGTGCGGGAATCCTTCTATTTGTCATCTTGGTTGTGGAATTTCCTGGTACCGTATCTCCAGTTTATATTACCTATCAGTTTTCCATTAGTTTCTAATTCGAGAAAAGCAATATAGAAATGTACATTAAAGCATTGTTGATCAAATAATATGATGCCGTCGGGAACACAACATGGCAGTGGTAAAAAAAAAAAGCTTAGAGTAAAATCCAGATCGTTGAAAAAGTCAATTAATAAATCTTATTGATTTGTATAATCGAATCTCGAAGCTAAAATATAAATATATAAATATATTTTATATAATAAAATTGTGTCATAATGTCAATTATCGGTAGTCGACCTTTTTCTTCCTATAGTAAAATGTTTATTGAAAAACCTATCGGTATTGTTACTACAAAGTGATTCAAAATATTCGAGATTACTATGTTGGAAAAGAAAATTGGTTAGTTGTTGGAATATTGGAAATTGTGAGAATTTTGAATACTTTACCAAAAGTCGTGAATTTTTTTCATATCTTGAACTTCCGATTAAAAATTTTAAAGCTTTCATTTTTAAAGGTGAAATGTATCGGAATGCAGTACTTGTGCGTGGTACAGTATTATTAAATAGAATGTGCAACACGGAGAGTTTTAAATATTAACTGAAGAACAGCCTTTTTTCTCATCTATACTTATTGCGTCGAAATTTTATTTTTACTGATTCCTTTTCAGCGCGATGTAACTTTTCATGGAATGGTCCTTCCCCCTTAATTTATCCGTTTCTTTCGTTATATATTGGTGAAAAAGTAATTATTTTATGCCAGTTGTGATGGTGAGCCCTTTCATTATTTTAAATTGTTTAAATGGATTGCCGCAGTATTAAATGAAGTAATGAAAAATACGATTTAAAATGTTGCTAAGTAGTACTAGTATCGTTTTTAATTGTTATTGTTTTTCACATGTACATCTAAGATTTGTTTCAATTTTCTCTCATTTAAATGAACAACAGTAACAGTAATTATATAATAGTCATACGTCTAATAATAATAAGTCGCATATGAGAAGTTATGTAACAATCGTTTTCCTATTAGTGCATTTTGATTTAAAAATTGTATTAATCAAATTTATTCCCAAATAGAGAAAAATTTTTTTTATTGCAGTTCAAATTATAGATTGGTCCTACGGTAGCAGTCTGGACAATGGAGACAGATTTGGAATATTTCCGAATAACGCAGTAATATCGTTTAATGAATTGGTACCGTCTATATCGAGTGAAGCAATTGAGATCGTTGAAGAGCTAACTGATATTCTCAAGGAATGGTGGTATACAGTTAAGGTATATCCATTTCTGTATCTTATGATATTTGAACCATTATGACTGACCCTGGCCGTCATTTGTGGAATAATATGCAATTTAAATGCTAATAGAACATTTAAGAGAAGAACCAATATAAGAGCAAAACCACTGAAATCAAATTAATTCATTTACGTTTTCAAGATTCATTAAGTTTGCAAGGTTCCGTTACTGTTTGAAATCTGTCGAAACTTATACCGTATGTTTGAAATTTGTTCTCAAATTTCAGAATACTTATTATCATCAGACAAGGATGGAATGTCAAGATGAAGTCCTAGTGTACATGGAAGATCTAATGGTAATGCGCAAAAAAATACTTTCGGGTAATGTTCCCATTGAAGAACTGAAGGAAATGAGGTCAGAATTAGCTAGGAAAATCGATCTGGGCAATCAGTAAATTTTTATTTTTATTTTTTGTAATGCTGATTTCCGAGAATGTATTTCAGTTTTTTGTCGACGTTGCAATTTTTGTCACACTTTTTTATTTTTTACAGTTTTTTTTTTTTCTCGATATGGCTTACATCTGAATTATCATTTGTTTTTTTTTAATTGTTAGCAAAAAAAATTATAGATGGTTAGGTCTTGATATGCTTATCAGAGATGATATGGGCAAGAAAATGGATAGCGACACGACATCAGTAGTGCAAGTATACCGTGCTCATGTAGGTGCTGCCAGTAGGATCCTAAACGATTCAGTATGTTTTAATTCATATGGATTAACAAATAATCCGATCATTTATCGTGTAAGATAACTCCTGAAATTTAATTTTGGAATATTTTTACAAATTTCAATTTTTACAAACGTAGTAAATGGAATCAAATGAGTTGTATCTTCTACTTTTATTATTCAGAAACCTAATGATGTGCCTGGAGTAACTGCTTTTTCTCTGCTGGTTCATGCTCTTTCTGCAACAGTTGATTCGAAAACGGAGTGCGAATTCACGTTATCCTTATATGATGCCTCCGAAAAGAAGTTTATTTCGTATGTTATCATGAAATTTCCCAATCAGTTTTTCAAATTCTATATTAAAAAAATTGTTCTTTGTCAATTCATCCAATAATTGCAGCGAAAACTTCGTGTTTTATTGGAGTTTCTGCACGAGTAATTTGACGAGTCGCAATAGTAAAGTTTTGTTCAATGTAAGTTTGAATTTGTTAGACTTTAATTTTTTTTGTTAATATTTACCATTATCCAGCAAAGAAATCATATGAAATTCAATATAATTTCTTTTGTTAGATTTTATAGATAATTCTATAATATCATATTCAGTAAGAATGAGACGAGAAATTTCTGCTGTCGTGACAAATCTTATTTGGCACAGACGAATAGATATGGCGGAGGTTTTATTAGGTAACGGAAGATTTATTTTTGGTCTACGTTTAAATAGACAGTTATCAAAAAATGGCGGGGTCGCTAGGTTTCTTTTATGGTATCGTTCAGTTATGGAACTGTTTCTGTAATCTTCTTTCAGAATTTTTTTAAGCTATGGACTGTTCATTCGATCGTTTTAATTTGAACCCTTCTGGTTAATGCTAAGTCTTTATATAATGGAAGTTTATTTACTACATATCAACCCTAGCGCAGTTTATAACATGTCAACTTTAGCATAGACGGAGTTTATTTACTCCGTGCCACCATAACACAACACAAGTTACATATTAATTGTAGTATAAAGATCAAAGCTTTCAAGAGATATTCGATAATGTAAAGATTCCATAATTAGTTCATTATATACATTCTGTAAAATATTTCAGTTATTCTAGCACTTGCTAGATCAGTTTGTTGCTGGTCTGCTCCTATATGTAGATAATATTTAAAATTTTCTATTACAGGATCTCGGTTCAAAAGAATACCCTTCTTCTTTGTCGTCAATGGAAGCCCATCGTCTTCTGCTGTGTATTAGGGTTGCACGAATTGCTCCAATTGAACAAACTTCCTCAACTTTGAAGAAGCATGTTGACCTCGGTCCACCTCAGTTTTGGCCCCGACAGCCATATGCTGCTGCAGTACTAGATCTGTCAAATGTTATAGGCGACTCGCATGGTACTACTGAACATATCATTTCTTTAAATCGGTAATATTTCCCGCTAAACAGAATGTTATCTTGTGTTTATGATAATAGGCTTAATATTAAAACTGAGTTGTGTACTTCTATGGTACATTAGGTCTGTTTCGATATTTATAACATTTTGAAGTAATTTTACAGTGATGATAGCTTGGAGCAGCTGATAGCTCGAGCAAGCACTGCAAGAACAAGTAATTCCATAAAACAATGAATGGAGAACTTTCTGGTAATGAACAGGTTTTAAATAGTTTTCTGAATGCAAACTAGAGTTTAGATTAGGTGCAACTTGGAACTGTTTAGATTTCATGAATTAACTGACATAAAATCAATGGTTTTCCAGTTATTTTATAGAATTTCAGCATTTGGGCGAGCTCAATTAATGATCTCAACAGAAATCCTCCTTGGTTCACTCACTGATATAAAAAAGATGCATCCTCAGATTTTTTCAAATAATCCACCATTCGAGTTGAGAAGATTGTCATTTGCAGATGTTATTCCGGCAGGTGTACAGTTTTATCACGCATATTTTTCGAATAGATATTGTAGGATTAGGTTTTCTTAGTATTTTTAACTTCGTAATAATCTGAATTTAAATATTTCTGTAAAAATACAATGATGCTAAAATATAATTTTGAAGTATAAAAATATCAAAAAGTCGAGTGGATTACAGATGATACACGAAATGATTTATATGTTACATTGCTGCAAGGTGATTTACATGGTGGTAAAGGATCAGATAAAAATATTGAAGTGCGAATAACAGTCGTTGATACAAACGGAATAGTCGAAAATGTAATTTTCAGACATTCCTGACTGATTTACGTTGCTCGAAATCTGTAATAAATAAAAGAAATTTTTTGAAACTTCTTTTCATCATATGTTCTAATTTTTTGTACTTCCAACAATTCATCATTCAGAGTATCGTTAGGGTCACAGCAGATGGAATACGCTGGAGCACAACATACCGAAGTCTAGTTTTTTACCATGATGATAAACCGAAATGGAATGAAGCTATCAAAGTATGCTGTTGTTACATTTTCGAAAATATTCACTAGATACTAATCCAAAAAAATTGGTTTCTTGCTCAGTGTTCAAAAATTCTAAAATGATGCTTCTGCATTTGGTCATTTCTGTTCGTCATAGGTACAAATTCCGGAGAATATCGATCAGAATTTTCATCTTCGAATAACTTTTCATCATAAAAAGGCTTTTGACAAAACAAAACAAGAAAAAGGACCTTTTGCATTAGCATTTGCTCGCATTATGGAAGGTGCAACTTTGATCAAAGATGGCTTCCATGAACTGTTGATTTATAAGGTCAGTTTACAATGTGTGTTTATATGTATAGCTTTTATCATTTAAACGAAATATTTTTCATATTCCATATTGAAATCTATTTCGGTCTCATTTTTTTAAAAATTTAGATTGAGGCGGGACGTTTTGACGATAATGATACAAGTTATACTCGGTTGCCTGCCACGCGAGGGGAGCTTAAGGCTTCTCAGTCTCAGCTAAGGCCTCAAACAACGACCTTTATCTATGGCGAAAAAAATTTTCTGACCATTGAAACAGTAACTTGCTCGACTACATTAACTCATAACAAGAGTCTGTTAGATATACTCAGATGGAAACAAAATAGGTAGGTGTGTACGATTTCTTTTTGAGTTAAAAAAATCATTTCTTAATTTAATAGGTCTCTGTATTCAAATTTTTTTTTGATATTAAATTTTCGAAGTGAAAATACTTTTACTACTAGTATGCAGAAACTGATTATATTTACTTTTCCAGAAGTAACTTAAAAGAAAGACTGGAAGAAATTTCAAAGCCAAAATTTCTGGTAGTTGGTGAAGAATTGGTAAAATTCATTCCGAACTTTTGCGATGCTCTTTTCGAAATTTTGGATCATTATCCAGATTACGACAGTTTGATTTTTGATGATTTGGTAAATTTTTCTATTTCCACCCCTGATGATTTAGAAATGCGAATAAACTTTTCGATTATTTAGTGATAGATTTTACATTTTATAAATTTTATTTCAAATATATTATTTCTTCTTTTCATTGTCTCCGAATTTCATTTTTAGTTTCTCATCAAATATTTGAGTATTTTTCAGCGTTTCATCCATCCGTGTGTATTTCTTTTCTAGGTCACTTTAATACAGCTGGTAAATGAGGAACGCTACAAAAATTTTCGACCAGTACTTGATAAATATGTGGAGAATTTTCATTCAACTGCAGCATTTTTGTATGTTCTAAACTATGAACAAAATTTTAATTAAAGGAGATATGAAATATTGCTAAATTTTTGTTATTATTATTGTTTGCTATGTCTGTTTTAATTAGGTAAAAGATGAAACATACTAATTCGTCAAACATTATTGTATGTTTTTGTGGGGCACTTTTGGTGAGTTTGATAGTTGCAGTATTTTTCAATAAGATGTTTTGAAACATATTACAATATAAAATGTGTGTAGAAAATTGTTGCCGATTCTTCGTGAAAGAATTGAGAATGCAGAAGGTACGCACGAAAGATCGCTAAACACCATGAAAAGTCTTGGAACTCTTATTAAATTGATCGTCAGATCAAAATTATGCAGTAACAGGTAATTTCTCAGATTTAGAAAAAAAAGAGTTAGGAGAAAAGAATATGTTCAAGAAAAATCTGGAAAATTCAGAAACGAAAATATTTTCAAGTGCTTAGGCTTGTTTGAAGATTTAAATAAGTTTAAAAAATTTATTTACAGACTTGGTATGACATCAGATAATTTCCAAATCTTGGTCAACGAACTGCTAGAAGCATTTGTCATATTCATGCAGAATAAGCGAGTACGTATGACTTGCCAAAATATGGCTTTGAAACATATACCAACAATTATTCCACATCTTACTTACTACGATGTTTATAACAACGATGATCTCACGTATGCTTTTGAACTGATGATAAATGGATATATTATAGAAAAATTTTCTTCGTTAATTCTTTGTCATTATTGCCTTATAATTGATATCAGTCACATTATCATCTCAGATATTTTCGCTATATCTATTGATCTGAGACTGTGCGGAAACTCTGAATTTTCCTTAAATATCTTTGTAATGATAACTCTCTCTGAAAAAGATTCAATGGATATGAGTACTTTATTAATATAATGTTAACTTCTTAAGGAATTTCTTGGCACGATTAATGGATCATCTTGGTGAAAACATAAGTTCAAGATGCCGTTTGAATTTTTTTAAAGATATCGTGCAAACAGAGCACTTCATCCGGGAGGAAAACCGAAAGAAGCTGTTGCCGAAGGTCATTAATCAATTCTTTTTTATAGTTTCTTTGTTCTCTATGCTTGTAATCTGACGTCTTTGACTGATTAAAGAAAACATAATTCCTTATATGACATAGTGGATTCTATTTTTCTTCTTGGCTCTTAACTTAGTCATAAATATAAAAAAAACCGGACTTCTTATATTATTGCATAGCCAACTGAAGAATAGATTTTAAACAGTATTATAAAATCATTAACATTATTCTTGACCCGTAGCATGGAAATCATTAATCGTTGATAATTATTTTGTTTAGCTCACTGTTGGCAGTACTAGAACGTTAAATCAAAGAATAATGAATTTAATACCGAACTTGATGACATTTAATATATAAATTTTTGTTCCAATATTTGTTAGGTACTTCGTACATAATATAATTATTTTACCTGCTTATTATTTCTTTATAATCTATAACATCCATATGAAAGATTTCTGATTCGCACAAATGTGACATTATATATGTTCCATAAGATCATATTTTGATCATCTTTAACTTTATTTTCTAAGCTCTTCTTTTCGAGCGATTTTCCTTGTAAAACTATTCTCGAAGTAGTTTTCATATAAATACATAAACATGAAACATAAAATATTCCATCTTTTCATTAATTTACCATGGCATTGTTGTGACTTTCCAGATCATTGAAAAAGTTGTGGAAGAACTCGAGACTTCTGACTTCGTCCACTTACAAGATGTTGTATGTGATCGATCCAAGATGGAAGAATGTATTTCAGCAAGCGCCGATATAATGTTTTATATTATTGAACGCCTCTTTTGTTCCACGGTACATTAATTTGAAACTGAAAATTTCGTTTAGTGCGTCCTATTCTTGTAAAAAGTTCAAGAAAAAATTTTCATAATTCATTTTAGATTATTCATCCTTACCTGGGAATGTTTCAGGATCATTCTCATGAACAAGGAAGCGAGGAAGAACTTTATCTTATTGTATACAAATCGTTCCGTACAATTGTTCAAACGACGATCGTTTTGATAAATGCAAAATATTCTGCTGTATATTTGTGAAATATTTCTTCTTTCAACTTCTAAAAAAATCTAATCCATGTTCCAAAAATTGAGAGATTATTTGCAAGTTTTTATATTATTCATTTTTATATAGCAAGTATGTAAATATTTCCAAAGAATCATATTATTTCAGTCTGTGTTCTGTGCCCTTACGATTGCAATTCTCAGCAAATTGTCGGCGCAAATGTACAAAATATATCTACAAAGTCATGCTACCCGTATTGATAAACATGATTTATTGATGGAACTTGTTCATTCTGTTTCGTGACCTTATTAATAAGCCACCATTTCCATGTTCTTGGTTCCAGATGATCATGTTACAAGATAGGTGAGGTTTTTGTTTATTTAGAAAATTTTAGGATAAAAAGTTCAGTCACTGGTTCTGCTATTCTTGATGACAAATTATAATATTCGATGCATTGTCTTATCGAATTTCAAGATTTTTCAATACGTTTTGACTTATGATAAGTACTGTCTCAAGGACGATCAGGACACTCAGCATAAACAGCCATCAAAATTAGGATGAAGCAGTGTAAATCGGTAAATTTTATTTTTTTTATTTTGGTGAGGTTTTTCTCATTCTTTTGAATACTGACACTTATTTTTACGTTGTATTTCATCATTTATACTTAGAATGATTTTGAAAACAATGAAATTTATCATGTCGACAATTGTTGAGCACTTTCATGACGATCAGTTCAATGCTGAAGTTTGTTTAACTTTTCTTCATTGTCTATATTTGCAATTTATTCACAATTTCTTTTCTTCATGTGAGATTTTCTTACACTTGTAAAATTGTTGATTTGCTCTTAGATTTGGCGAGAGTACATGCTGACAATGGTCGCTCTTTGCACACAAAAAGCTCTCCAGTTAGACTCACGAGCAATTAATAATCGGCGGTCACGACTTCTGTCATCTCAACCAGATTTGCGACGAATAGCGGTTGCAGATTTGCGTTCTATGTGGTTCAGATTGTCGAGTTAGACCTATCGATCTAAACACTTCTGTATATGAAAAACATTTTAACATTTTAAATGGAGAATTACTTTTTTTTATTGTTATAGTGACCCAAAAGATCCTGTTTGTACCATGTATGATTGGTTCCTTATCTTCAAGTGGCTCTGGTTGATGACGATGTTGTGCGTGAAACTGTTATACCCATATTTTTCGATATGCTTCAATGTGAATTTCATTTATCGCCATTTCGCAGTTTCTCCAAAGTAGAGTGTTTTTGATTTTCTCTCTGGCTGATTAAGCTTTTAAATTTTGTTTTTCATCGTTTATTATCTACTAAATATCATTAAAGTTTGCAAACGAAACTGTAATACAACTGGACAACCTGGTTGATGAAGATTGTGGTGGAGAAAAATTCAAGAAGCAGTTGCATAATATTATGATGAATTTGTAAGTCCATTTTTAATTTCAAAAGAAAACTTTGTAGAAATTGTTGAAGGCATTAAAATCGTCTTCGACTTTTCAGGTGTCGTTCGGATACCGATCTTGTTATAGAGGGTTGCAATTTTGTGACTTTAGTTGATACTCTTCTACAACATCTTTTTGAATATCGTGAAGTACGAACAAATGGTTACTGTATAGAAGCAGGAATGGACCGAACTGTTGAATTGTTGGTTTGTTTTTTTTTTCTTTTTTTTTTCTTTTTTCTTTTTTTAACTCCGGTTTTCTAGGAATCTTTTTTCATGTTTTATTCGAAAAGTCTGCAATTTTACAAGTGGATTTGGAAAACTTATTCCGTTTACTGTCCCAACTTTTAAATTTTCAGAAATTTTATAAATTTATTGGTCAATCTGACCTTTACATCAGTTACGTTTATAAGCTCTATGATCTTCACATGCTCAGCAACAATAAAATTGAAGCAGCTTTCACCCTTCTGAAGCATGCTGAAACACTTTCTGTAGGTTTTTTGAAAATTCCATTTCTTCCCATTGATATTAGCAAAGGCATATTTATAAGAAAAAAGATTCAGAAAATAACAGTTCAGGGGCTGATTGAACTATGTTTAGTTGGACATAATACCCCAGTGAAATTGTTTGTATTGTGATCCCTCTCAAATTTAATAAAAATACAACCAGATAAAGTTGTAGAGTAAGATTACACAGCCTCATTGTTTTTTTTTCCGATAAAAATAAATTCTAAATTTAGTGGGCGAACTGTGAGTTACCGACTATTGTTCTGGATGCACATTTAAATCGGCAATGTGGCACGCAGCGTCAGCTCAAAGAAGCGCTTTATAATGAAGCGGCTAATCTTTTCGATGAAAAAGAGTTGTGGGAAGAATCTATTAATATTTTGAAAGAACTGACATTTCAATATGAAAAAAATTATGAGTACGAAAAATTACCAAGCCTTCTAGTAAGTGTTTACATATCTTTTTTGTTCTGGCATATTTGGTCGGTAATTTCAGCCTTTTAAAGTTAGTTAAGTTTTCCATAATTTCCTTTTTTTTTGAGTTTTATATTTCCATAAAGTTGGAAACTATTCTAAGCTAATTTTTCAGCAGCGTCTTGCTGAACTATATCACAAAGTAAGTACGCAAGGACGAGTTGCATGCACGTATTTCTTCGTTGGATTTTATGGCCTCAATTTTCCTAGCTATTTGAATAATCGACAATTCATCTATCGTGGAAATGAATGCGAAGTCAATTTTTAGCAGATTCGTAATGTACCTAATTTTCGCTTTATTAAATCATGTATTACTTGCAAAATTTTTCACTGACAAATTACTTGCATGTAGGCCATTGTCACTTTTCGCCATCGAATGCTTTCAACTTTTCCCGGCGCTCAATTAATTAATACGATGGATGAATGTTCGCATCTTTCAAAGCACGACAATAAATTTTTGCAAATTTTCCCCGTAAAACCGATTTTTGAAAACTACTGGGAAAAGAAATGTAGCAATCGTCTGATTCGATGGTATTTCAAAAATAATAGGGTATTTTTTATATCAAAAAATAAAAATAGAAAAGTAAGTTTATGATGAATAACGATTTTTGAGAAAGTGATTCAAATAATTTATATTTCAAATATTCAATGTTTCATCAGGAAATTCTTTTGTTCCTGATTGATGTATATGGGCATTCTATGCAATGCGATGTAAAAATTTGGTATCTGCCAAGCTGGTTCATCGAAGAATAAGATTTTCAGGTGCAAAATTTTGAATTTTGTAAAGGCGAAATTCGAAAAGGAACAAAATGGACAGAACTGGAAGATAATGAAATCATGCGATCATGGGTAATCCGACGATCAGTTTCTATTGAAGAACAGCTGCCGAACATTTTACGTTGGTCGCAGATTACTAATTTTTCTGACCCAGTAAGTTTTAAATTCAAATCAGTATTTATTGTCACTCTTACCGTGCTTTATGATGACCACATTTTTTCTGCAGATTGAATGTTCTCCACTGATGGAAGCTGTGACAACGATGCAGAAAAACAACGAAGAAATGGAAGAAATGGCACATGTAGTCCTTTCTACACCGTTAGAATCAGTTGTTCCATTGGGAGGCAAAATTCGAGGCATTGTGCAAGCTTTTGTACAAGGAGGAATCAAAAATTATAAAGTTTGATTTGAATGTTCTAGCTGGGTTTTATTTTAAGTTCTTCGTCCTCTGTAAATTTTAGTATGAATTTTGACATAATTGGCGGTCATATCTTTGCTTCAGATATTTTTCTCTGATCAGTGTGCTTTGTTTTTGACGCCAGAAGAACATGAGCTTGTGCGTCACCTAAGAATATTAATCAGAAACCAGGTTAATCCTTGATTTTGTCTGCAATTTTTAAGATTTTTACATTTAAAATAGTTAACTTTGATGTTATCAGCTTTCAGGTGCCGATTTTGGAGTTTTGCTTATATGCGCATGCATCCCGAGAACATCAAGTGAACATTCAGTTTCATGAATCCCTCGTGGCTTCTTTTTACGAATATAAAGCAAATATTGAAAAACAATTTGGAAAAGTGGTAAGAATCAGCCAGTGTCATGAAATTTTGTAAAAAGTTAAATAAATATTATTATTCCGAAGAATCTATATAGTGGTTTAAATAGAAAAAAAAATAAATGCAGATAGTGCAGAGCAGAAGGCTTTTTCGATTTTGTATAGGTGTTTTTATTTCGGGAATTTTTCTGAGAGAAAAAACTATTTGATATTTGCCGCAATGTATCCTTGCTGGTCTTCAAAATTCAGAGTTCACAGTTGCCGCCGGGTTGCTCCATCCATCTTTCGCAGCAGAAAGGAGATGAGCGAAGAACAAGTAGCTTTGAAACTTCAAGGTAAGTTTTCCATCATTCAAATGAATTTCTGTTGTTCTCGTTAGTACAGTGATAATTTCCTTTTTATCTTTTTCTATTTATTTTGCAGCACTCCCTCAGTCATGAGTGTATTTAAAAGAGGTGGAGGAGCTATGAAAAGCGGAAGAACAACTCCCAGGAAATCAAGTGGTCTGAAATCAGATCTGAAAAATACTTTCGAGAATGGGTAAGCGAGTTTTGTAACCTTTATGAACGAATCAATATTTTATTATAAATTATAGTTTTCACCAGAAAGCAAGTCCTGAATGTTCTGTATATTAATTTGGTGATTTGCTAACATTCCATTTGTGTAACTGTATTGTTTAGAATTACCAAACGAATTTCATCGTCATCCGATCGTAGTTTCGATTACAATTCCAATGAAAATAGTTCCACTTCTCGATCGACATTTGATTTTTCACGTTTTGAGCACCCATTGAAATCAGTCTCATCATTATCCTTGCAAATGATAGAAGATGATGGAACTATAAAATCGCTAAAGTCAATCGAGAGGAAAGTTTTATTCTTCTTAAACTTTGCTGTTAATTATTTAAATTCTTCGATGTGCAAAAATATGTGTTTAGGTTTTTGTTTTTCATCTAGCTGTTGTTACTAAATACTGAATAAGAAGGTCTCAGTTAGTATTTCAATATGCTGTCTAAGATATAGAGTGTTTTTTTTTTATTCATACGATGACTGGAATACTAAATAGAGTAAAGAGTAGCTGCTGTTTTATTATGTAGAAATTAAGAGTTAAAGAATTCAAAGAAACTTCTGTACTTCAGGCCAATTAATGCTCAAATTCTGCCACCTCCGTTACCTCCCCGACGTACAAAAACATCGCTCTGATTCTCAACACCTCAATATGCTTTTCATTTCCGATGGAAACTTCTCATCGTAATATATAAATTACGATAGTTTCGACTCGATGAAGGATCGATTTTTTTTCTGAATTTTTGCTGTTAAAATCCGTTGATTTATTAATATAAGACAAAAAAAAATTTTTTTTCCTCACATAGAGCGAAACTTTGAGATTTGATTGTAAATCCATTGAAAGTGCCAAAAAAATAATTTCAATTTTCGTGACAGAAATTTCGCATAGCTATGATGTGAATTATCTTGAAAAAAATATGTTTCTTTAAATTGTTTCTTACTATTAATTTTAATTTATATCAAAAAAGATTTTTTCATATATCGCGCGTTTCACATCTGATCTTATTGGGATATGTTGTCGGGTATCGCTTGCTTTTGACATTTATGTTAATACATATATTAAAATACCCATTGATGTATCGTTACACACATTTGTATTTAATTTTTGATTTTTTGAGACAATCAATTCTTTTAAATTAGTGTGTTAAGTGGAATGAATTTTGAAAACTGTCTCTGAGGAACTTTGAAAGTTTTTTTGGTGATTTTTTGAGAATAATTCTGTTTACATGAAATTTTAAGAAATTTTTCTCTTTGAGAAGAGTTTTTTCAGTTCCAGCTTCTGTAATCTCACACACTTAATTCTCATCTTCTTAACTGTAACTTTTTTTGTCTTTCACGTCGCAAAATTTAAAAAATTCTTCTGTAATTAGATTCAAGAATGGCGTATTATATATAATGAAATGAGATATGTTAATTTTGAAGTCGTGTTTATTTGCTGTTTTTGTTGATATTCGATCTATATAATTTATGTTGCTTATCATCTCTCGCTGTTATGAAGTTCAAGTGGAGATTTATATTTCTAATGGAAATTGATAGTTTTGATTTTGGCTGCTTGAAAATGAACAAAAATTGCTTTACACAGTATATACTGTACGCATCGTTTTGGTCTTATTTTGACCGTAACTTATCTAATCTTGTCGAAATTATCCGGGCATAATCTTGGAATTCGTTAAACTGGCAGTAAAGTCGACGAGGGAATTAGCAGATATTAGCACAACATTTATCAGGAATGAAACCCTTAAAGTCATCTCTGTGAGTGTAAGAAAATTTGTTTAATTTCTTCACTGGTATTTTCTAAGTTTTCTTTCATGTTGGATACGGCTTTCTCAATATCTGTTTTCATGTCAGTTTTGTTTCCGTCCGTCCTATGTTTCGCGAGCAGTATGGTATTACAATCTGGATATTCAGATGCGAGTTCGTTATTTGATTCGGTCGTTTGATGGTTGTTATGAATAGAAGTATGTAATATACCAGCAACCTCTTCTGTCACGTTATCAGACTATTAGACAACAGTGAAGTTGATTTTAATTTTTGTTCGTTTATTGCATCGTAATGCAATAAGACTTCATTTATTTGCTCCTCACTTGTTTTTGACGTTATATCTTGGCTAATTTTGCTTGATTTATTCCTTGCATTACTGTCTAGGTTAGATAGGTTTTGTAAATGTTTCATAAGCATAGTTTTCAATTTTTCCACAAGTTGTCGATAAATTCTTCCATCATTAATTTCCGACTGTTCTTTTGATACTTTTCCATATATTTTTACTTTATCTCGTTCCATCAAATCATAAATGTGACTTGTAACAGCCGATTTTTCTTCAGCTTTTTGTGATGCAATTGTAGTACTTTTTTTGTTTAAGAAAATGTCGTTAATATCATGAACAATTTTACGAGCAAGCGTATTGCTAATATTATGTTCATCTGGGATACTATCAGCGAATTGCTGCTGGTCGTCGATCTCCTTCTTCAGTATCTTTTTTTTTTTTGATTGTATCAGGTTCTGTGTTATTTTTGGCGTTCAGTGCTTCTTTGAGGCGTTCTACTAGAGTTTTATTCGTGTCGCTATTATCAAGCAGCGCGCGCAAGTCCGAGCTTTTTTCTTGTTTAAGAAATAAATTTAGATTTCGAAAGATATCACCGAATTGTTCGTACCATGTTTGCGGATCTTTTTGTTTTGTGGCATTTTCCTCACAAAACTTATTCGAGTGCTGCAATTCTGGTTCGATAGATCTACTGAATTATTTGAAATTGTAACATTGCGTTTGAAAGTAGCTTCTCTTCCATCAGCCAGAAATACATTCTCATAGTTCTCAGTATTTCCTTGCTGCTCATCTTGACACAGTACCGATTTTCGTTTTACAGGAAAATTCTTTGTTCGGAATTCGTTTTTATTTTTATTAGCAATTTTATTTTTTACTTCACGTATTCCCTGTTGTTCGATGGTGAAATCTATGTTAGTTCCTTCAACATCCGGATTGACAGTTGTTAAAGTTCCTTTTGTGATAATTTTGTGGATTTCCTTGTTCTTGTCAGTAATATTTTCTTCCTTTCCATGAATGGGTAGTAAAAAATTCTGTAGTAAGTTAAGAATTCACTTTTCTGAGAAAATTTTTGAGACTTTTCAGAATTTCTCATGATTTTGTGTTTCAAGAATTTTATCTTTAAGAAAGGAATGTATCACACATTAGAAAGGATTCAGGTTGAACTGAGGACTTTTCTGGTAATTGTTCACTCCTTATTTGAAATATTTTTCCTGCATAATTTTACTCATTTCAGTTGATGTTTCAACTCCGATTGATAAGGAATAATAAATTATGATAAGCGTCATTTTTCAGGTATAGGCATCTTTTTTCAGTATATTATGATGTGCACTTGATAGTAAAAAAGTTTCCTATTTCTCTTAATATAAGAAATACGAAACTGTGCAAATACTATCATTAAGAAAAGCGAAATCTCTTCAAACCGAATATGATTGTGAAAACCAAATTCACTTACTTCCATTTTTCTTTGAACATGAGAAGTTTCGGTTTCCACTCCTTGAAGTTGTATTATTCGTGGTTCAGGTTTTATTGCTTCATCATTTCGTAGCTTACTTACCAATTGTACAAAAAACTCGTAAAATGGATTGTTTTTTTTTTCGTGCTAGAATATTTATGGAATTTCTTTTGGATCATTTTGATTTTTCAGAAAATAAGTTGTCAGAAGATGTGATCAGTTATGTTATATTTTGTCTCTATCCTTTGAAATCACCAGATCAATTCCTTCCAAATATTGAAATTCTTTTTTCTCTCAAGTAACACTTTAAATTCTTTTCCATTCCTAGCTATCGAATTGCTGTTCTACAATTACGGGTTTAATCGAAATTTAAAAAGAATGTTATATGCTTTGATAGAGTAGAAATTTTTCCAGTTAATGAGGAAAAGTATCGTGGCACTTAAGGTTTATTCCTATTATTGATTTATCCCTTTTTTCCATAATTTATCTCTTTTTTGCATGTGTTATCTCTTTTTTCTTGTAATGCACTGAATTTCAGTTGAAAATGTTCAAAACGATTAGAGCATAAATGTTTCAAATTATAAGTTAACAAACAAACTTCGAGATGCTGTTCATCACTTCGTTGACAGATGAACCGATTTGTATTGTCGAAATCTGGTGTTTGGTCACATACTACAGCTTTTAATATTCTATTATCGATGTTTAGTAATGCACATCGACCACGTTTTGTGGAACTTAGAATTTTTTCCGTTGTGTTTGCTAACAATTCCCACTCTCTAAATTTAAATAGTTTCCGGATTTAAACTTCGAATTTTAGTTTAACTATATTAGCTTTATAATAGTCTTCATTTTTAACTATAGAAACAGCATAGCTAACAAATAAGTAGCATTTAGTGACGTATTATCCACCCATTTCCACTCCTTTTCAGTACTCTTTTCTTTGTCGACTAGCATAAGTCCAATTTGTATAGTTCTTTAGACATTATTGAATTACTGATTGGATAATGTGATATTAACCAATTCTGAAATGCAAATCATCCTTTAAATGTCTTGAAAAAATTTTTGTCCATTAACTCAGTGTCACAAACGATTAACTATGTCAGCCTGACACATTCTTGCAGGCTTCCGGACAGCTTTTTTTCATCCTGTTACTAGTTAATATAGTAACTCTTAATAATTTAGTGTCTTCTTTGTCATAGTTTTATAAATTATTATTAAGAATAAAATATACATTATTATCAAGAATAATAAAATATACCATCTGCTGCAAACTCTTAATAACAAGGAGATCAGAAGCTAGAGTAAGGCAGTATTCTTGAGCCATATTCCAGGATTGTTCACTTAGATGAAATTGATAATGATGTTCCTCAGGACCAGCAATCCAAGAAGTACCGTAGTTTTGAAGAAATGATGAAATAAGCTGGAAATTGGATAAAAGTTGACTTATCTTAATTTTTTTAAATTTAATCTTTGTTATAAATGATATGTTCAAAGATGTACTTTTATGTTTTTATTCGCAAGATTAGAAATTGACTTAGAAATTTGATGTTCTTTATGCTCGAATAAATGACACTTTAAAAAATCCAGAATTTTTGTTGTTGTAGAGATTGATTTGGTAAATTTTTTAAATTTTAAATGACTTTTAAGTCATATTTCCTGATAAGATTTGTACCAAGATGTTTTGAAGAATGGTTTTGATAAAATTTTGAAAAATTTGATTATACAGACATGTTCCTTGGATTAAAAACTAGAACACAAGAGGTCACTCAACGTGAAATGTAATCCAATTATTTATGGTTTAAAAAAATATTTAGAAATACATAACACTAAAATATGAGTTGACTAACGTGACAAATACTCCACTGTTTATTTCAGCTTACCGTAAAGACTATTTAAAAGACAGCGGAATCTTTTTGTATTTCACTTATTTTAATTTTACTTTTGCACTAATTAAATTTAGCTCATTGAATTAAGATTTAATGAATTCTATATATGCATACCATTTGCCGCGCTTTTGCCATCGAATTTAAACCCGCAATATATTCGAAAAGTACGACGGTGACAACTGGAATGTCAATTAGAAGTGCAGAAAATTCAGAAACAAAATTGTTACTGATAACTTTATTTGAGCAATAAAAAATACTTGTTAATTTGACGAACCATCCTTTAGACATAGCAGTTCGCTTTGCACCGAAGTTAGCACCACAAATAAATCTCGGCAGAGAAAACAAATGTCAGCTGGAGCTTGTAAAAAGTATTATGTAATCATATTGGGAGTGGGATGAAATTTATGAATTTGATATTTAATTTCTTTAAGCTTGAATTTTTATTGAGTTAGGAATTTGTGCTTTGTAAGAGAATTTCTAGCATCGTTTTTAGGAAAAATTGATATTGAATTTTGTAGGAATAAAAGAAGAAATAGAAGAGTTCGGCCGAAGTTGTTTTGCCGCATTGAAATGAGAGTGTGAAGTGATTGTGATATTCCTTTTTGATTGAGTTTTCATTGAATTATATAAGTGACTTGTTCTAGGTCAGCGACGTGACCCAGATATATCATTTTACCGATAGATAAATTTCTGATTTTAATTTCTCTAATTCCATCCATATTTTTTCATGCAGGCTTTTGTGCGAACTGTCATTTACCCACCATTACTTCCATTATCACTACTACTTCTACTTTCTAAGTTGAATCAACCTCGTTTAAAATGTTGTAAGGAAAACAATTTCTGAAAAATTACTGAAGAGTTTAAGGTACAGTATCAGTGGAATTTGGTTTCATGAGTGGATTTGTTGTCATTCTGTAATTCTGATTATCACACTAGAAAAAACTGAAACTTTTTGGAACAAATTTTTGTGAAAAAATCATGAAGACGTACAGCAAAGTTAAAGACGGGATTTTGTTCTGTTGAATAAATTTTGATTTTTTGTTTTCGATTCAGAAATCCATTAAACAAAACGATCTACTTTGCGATCGTAAATACTTCTCAGTTATTATTTTTTGATGCATTCATTGCAGTATTGTATCCCATAATCATTGAGAAATAAATTGGCAGTATTGCACAAATCTACAGAATTTATAAAATATTTTTATTATAATAATTTGGCACATTTTCAATGATGTAAATAATAGAAACTGTAAGAGGACAAATTTTTTAACACCGATAATAAATATTGGCGCTTGAAATTTTAAATTTGTCTGTTTTGAAAGGAATTGATTATTTTTTTCTTCCTTTGTTCCCTTGTTTGGCTAAATTATTTATCCATATAACGATAAATTCCATATAAAATTTTGAATAGCTCGGTCGTTAAAATCATTTTTGTTAACACTTGTTTATTGTCATTATCAGCTGTTGAGCTGGTTATATTTTACTCTTTTGCAATTTCTTTTTTATGTTCGTTTTTGGACCTGAAATATTTATAAATATTATTTCCCAGGAACCTCGAAAAATTGTACAATTCGTTATTGGTTTAAGGACTAGAGCAATTAGTATTTCGAAACTTCCATGGATGTTCTCAGTAGAAGCATTATTTCTGAGAACTGGTGTCTCGAAATATAAAAATTTTTCTTTAAGGATGCACAGTTCATGTGGAATTGTTTTCAACAAGGAAATAATATCAATAAAAAATGTCATCGATTCCGTTGACCAAACATTATGTGAAATAAAACCATGGAAGTTAATCATAGGAACTGCTTCTAGTGTCATTCTTTTACAATATGTTCGACATATATGGCGTGCATCAGAACAACCAATATATTCACGGTGAGCTTGATAATTCACGTGCTTTGCTACTGAAGTGACTTAGCTAAATCAAGTTTTGATTTAATTCGCTGATATTCTTTAATTATCTCGGACTTGAGTTAAAATATGGTTTTTGCTTTTTCCTTACTGACTTTTATTTATATGAGAATTTTGTAAGAAACTCATTCTATTCATAAATTTGCTTTTTCATTTTTGGTTGAATGCCTCTCGGTTTAGGATGAATTTCCTGGTTATTTTAACGAAAACATTATATAAACAAACGAACTTTCCTGCATTTCAGGCTCCTCAGTAAAGTATTTTCTGTAATTTGTTGGTTACCTCCCATACAAAAAAGGCTTGAAAAAGAACTGAGTAACACTCGGCAGAAAATCTTTCACGAAATTCACAAATGCGATAATAGCGGTCTCTTTTTTCGGAACCTTCCAGAAAGTGGCTTGGATAATGCAAAAATAATTAGCATAGCAGGTAAGTTTCCTTAGAATTTTATTCTGGATTACTGATTTCCCAGAATATTAAAAAATTTAGTAAAATCACGTTTCAGAACAATATAATGCAATGACAGAGATAGACTTCGCGGCCGGTAAAGTGAGTGGTGTCTTGTACACCGATCAGAACGGTAAACAAAGTGATCTACTTTCAAAAGTAATAATCATTCATTTCAAAAATCTCGTAATTTAAAATAGGATTTAATAGAAGAAGGATTCTGCTATATATTAAAATTATATTAATAAAGTTATAAATATTATAGATATTTGACATTTATGCATTTGCAAATCCGCTTCATCCTGATATCTTTCCCGGCTGTCGGAAAATGGAAGCTGAGGTTGTTCATATTGTTGCAAACTTATTTCATGGAGGATTGGAATGTTGTGGAACGGTATAGACGCTTAATTATTCAAGTTTCAGAAAATTAAAAGAAAACCTAATTTCCTGCAAAAATTGAAATTTCATGCTCAAATTTTCAGTTTGAAAGAATAATAGATTTGATTGCTTGTTCTTCTTATAGGTCACATCTGGTGGAACTGAATCAATTGTATTAGCAATGCTTTCTTACCGTAACTATGCAAATGTTAAGGGTATATCGGAACCTGAAATATTAGTTCCAGTTACCGCACATGCAGCATTTGACAAGGTTAATTTTCATTGCAGTTATTGACATTCAATGCCAAATATTACAACTGCAAAAATTTATTTTATTTTTAAAAACTGTCTATAAAATCTCTTTATTCTTATATTTTCAGGCAGCTTATTTGTTTGGTATGCGAATACGACATGTAGCTGTAGGAAATAATCAAAAAGTTGATATAGATAAAATGAGACGAGCTATATCTAGTAATACATGTGTTGTAAGTTTAATTGGAAAGCATTACTGAAACTCTCCCAAGTTTTCCTGGTTTTTGAACTTATAAGATTTGCGTCATTATTTCGGGATTGATTTCGCGAGTCATTTATCCCATTTCTTTTTCCAGCTGGTTGGTTCAGCACCAAATTTTCCAACAGGCACAATGGATGATATTGAACAAATTGCACAAGTATTTTAATTATGCGTTTTTTATTAGTTTTTTTTTTATTACTGTTAGAAATATGATAAAACTCACCAATAAAATAAACTATCAAAATAGAAGTATAACCATGAGGTAATATTATTACCAGTGATATAGATTTACCATAATAAACCATAATCAACTCAGAAAAACTTAACGACAACTTATATGACAAATAGAAGAATGAGGAGCCAAAGACAAGGAATCATATTAACCAAATAAAAAAATCAAAAACTCAAAACTAAAAGAATTTAGAGATTTACTAATCCAATAAGAATGTCTAGTCAAAGTTGTTTCAATATTTTTGGTTATTACAGGTTTGAAATTTTCAGGAAAAATTTGCATGAGTTGGAAAAACATCGCTTTTTCTCGGTTTATTTTATATAATTTATTGCTTGAAGTAAAAGAAAGAATCTTGTTTTCAGCTCGGACAAAAATATGGTATTCCTGTACATGTTGACGCATGTTTGGGTGGTTTCTTGATACCTTTTATGGAAGAATGTGGCTATCCATTACCGCCATTTGATTTTCGTGTATCAGGTGTCACATCAATATCATGCGACACACACAAGGTTTTTTTTTTCTTTTTTTTATTGGTTTTGCATACTGTTTTTTAATTTTTATTTTTCTGCATGGCAAAAGTGCAATCCTAATTTACTCTCAGAAAACGAAGAAATCGGCTTCATTTATTTTCAAATTTCAACGTTATAAGTTGGATTTCAGTATGGTTATGCTCCAAAAGGATCCTCGGTAATACTTTATCGGGAATCAAAGTACTTGCATCATCAGTACATGTGCTTTCCAGAATGGACTGGCGGTATATATGCTACACCGACTTTTGCAGGTGTTATTTCTTTCTGTTAAGAATAGTTTCATAAACTAGTTTTTCCTTTTCAATTTTATAAAGAAACAAGTGTTTATAAGAATAGATATTTCTGTGATAGAGAAAATCTTAAAATAAATTTTGAAACTAATTTTTTCGAAGATTTTAATAAAGCAAATAGTTGGAATTATTTGTCAAGTTTGTCATTCTCTTATGATTTAATATTCAGGAAGCCGTTCTGGTTTAACAATATCGTTAGCTTGGGCTACTTTGCTTTATTTTGGACGTTCTGGCTATGTGCGGCGAACAAAGGAAATCATTCAATGTACTCGTCGAATTAGTTCTGTCATTACGGTAATTTGTCAGGAGTGGATAAATCCTGAAACAAATTAATAATTCATATGCTAGATCGGAATTCCTAGGACATCTTTTTTAAGCAAATGCCATTTTAATAGACCATAAAAGCCCATTTAATTTTGATTTTTTGATTTTCATATAAAACACATTATTTTTTAAGCCTCTGTTTACTTGAAAAGTTCGGATTTCCAGATATATTATATTATATATATAATATAATACATATAACATATTATTTTTAGAAGTCGACGGTTTTGAATTCTGCAAACAACTTAAATAAAGAAGGTTGATTCTTTTTTGTTTTAGAATGATATTGATGGTCTTCGTCTGCTTGGTTCGCCTGATGTATCCATTGTAGCATTTACTAGTGATGTTTTCAATATTTACGCCCTTGTGGATGGTATGTCTGCTCTCGGATGGAATTTGAATTCTATCCAAAATCCTGCTGGGTAAGTTCTAATTAAAAGTGCTTACAGTATGAAATTTCTATATCGGGAGTCATTAAAAAATCAAAACTGTCTGAGTAGTTTGCAGGAAAATATTATTTCAAAAATGCATGGAAAAACAACCTTGAATATGGTTTCATAAAATAAATTCAAACAAAAGTGGATTTTATTGGCTAAATTGTTTTTATTTCAGAGCACATATATGTGTTACCTATAATACGGCATTTGCTAATGCGTGGAAAACATTCACAGATGATTTACGAAAAGTTGCTTTCATTCTGATAAATGATCCGAATAGAGGAAAACATTCGGATATGGTATTTTTCAAAAAAATTGTTTCTAAAAAAAGCTATTTTTTTCTTATTTCTTAAAATAATTTTATTTATTCAGGAAGCAACAATACTTTTCCATATTTTATGGCATAATGTTGCGAATTCTGAGCATTTTCCCAAAAAAATTAGATTCGAAGACTGTACATTTTCTATGGTTTTTCCATTTCATACATGTTTCAGTTGTTGTAAATATCCTGGGAATTCGGAAAGAAATATATTTCATGTACATTTACATGTTTTTTGAAAATTAAATTTGATTTTCCAGGCTGCTATATATGGTCTTGCAGCAACTATTCCGAACAAGCAGCTTATCAGTGATTTAGCTCATTGCTACCTGGATGCATGTTACACTCCGCCATCCTTAAAAATTCCTGAATGTTGATATATCCTTTTTATTTTAAGACCTCCACGAAGATATTTATCTTTTTTGAATCTATATACTTTTACCGCAAATCTTGTTAAATGAAAAATTCATCTATTTTTTTTCATGACGTTTTGTTATATTTGCTTTATTGTCAAAATAGCTTCATATTCTTCACTATTTTTTATCCGAATTTATTTCCACATTATTTGTTTTATATCATTTCCTATTACTCTTCCAAAGTTACAGACTTCATATTTTAAATTCATTCGATAAACTTCTTGGGCTTATTTTATAGTGCTTTTAATAAATCATTTTTTTCAAATCATTTCTGAGATACTTTCGCTGTTTAGGTTTTCGGGGTAATATTCTGTATATGATTTGCAAGTTTTTGAGATACTTTTTGGAAAAAATTTTAGCATTTAACTGTTAAACATAAAAACAAGATGAAACATGAGAAATTGAACAGATTAATTTCAGAATACTTGATATAAAAGAAACACATGAAAATTAATTGATCAACTTACTTAATTCAACAAATTCTTGCTGATACTTATTCGTTGCTTGACTCTTATTTATTTTCCCTTTGAATATACCAGCTCAGTGAGGTAGTGATGGATAGAGACACTAAAACTTGGGAGATATGCCGTTAGGAGTGGGATGAATCCTTTCATTGCTGTTTAAATTATCAGAGTTAAAAGAAAGACTGCTAGGGACAAGAACAAAGATGTGGTACAATAGCTGAAAATGTAGGCGACCAATCCACGTGTCTTGTATAAAGCTGAAGAATAAGGATGAATTCAAGATAATGAGCACATGTAACTTTGAAGTGCTATTCCTTCCATTATAGTATTTTTCATGCTCTTATGTTTTTATTTCTCTACCTTTTGTTTTCTTATTTCATTCGTTTGTTATTAATGGTTTTTAAATAATTTCGTACTAATTTTTTTTTTTGGTTATTGCTTTTGTTTTCCTTGCCTTCTGTCAAGAAAATGAGATCTGCATAATTTCGCAGCTTAAAATAAGTTGTTTATTCAAGATCTTTTAATTGACACCAATTGTCGTAAGATTTCAATTGATCAAGTATCAATCTTTCCCCTTCTTTTTTGTTCACATGAAACGAATTATGCTAAAGTTAGTATGTCTACATTTTAGTTGACCACCATAATAGAGCGACTTCGTATATTATTAAATTGCTTCCTTTACCTGTATTCATTGTACTAGAGAATGAAAAACTAAAACTGTTTTTATGCTTTTTGTAATAACCTTTACAGTTTCCCTTTTTATATAATTTGCTTCCCTTTTATTGCTTACTCAATAAATTCAATCTTTCTCTTGCTTCCCATCCTCTAAGTGTTGCGATAAGTGTACAAAATTGGTGTGACCAATAAAGTCAATGTGATAATAAAGCTCAAATGGAAAATAATACTTGAAGTTGATACAATATCTTAATTTATACCCGAACTAAAATTCGTAGGAAATGTATACGTGATGTCATCGGTTATAATATTCATAGTTCTGTTTTACTGCAAAATCCGTTTACTCTTTAAATGCACTGTTTGAATACTACGAAGAATGAAAGAATAAATGAAGTATTGGTAAGTGGTTACCTAAAGCACAATCTTTAACTTTGGAAAAAGAATTACTAATTAGCAACACTGATATCCATGTAGCAAAAATGTTTCTGGATTCATGCTCTCCATATCCTTAAATCTCAATCGAAACGATGTTGCTAGAAATTTGAATGTACTGCAAAAAGAAGCTGAAAGCAAGTGTCATTTCATTCGCGGCATATTTTTTTCCAATATGCTTTTCATAATGTTGCAGTACTAAAAGTAGTATTCTACCCATGAAGAAAGCAATTATTATTATTTTGATTTTCTAGTTTCAGGTCTTTAAATCTCGAGATTCGAATTCAAATTCAAATTGCAGACTTTCAAAAATAATTTCGAAATCACAAGGATATCATTGATTATAATTCGAGTGTGCTAGCCAGGCGTCTATATTATCTATATTAGTGGTAGCTAATGCAATCAACTTTGTTCTTGCAGATATATCTTGCAATTATTTCGCTGAAAATTGTAGCAACTAAGATGATAGATCAGTTTTGCGATGGATTGAAGAAATCATTTTACATAATCTGATGCTCATTATACTCTTAATACGACCTGCTGATCATTCTAGAAAAGAGGAGAATAAAGCAAATGTTTTAGCATCAATATATACGATGTTTGCTAGTAAAAGTGAGCACCAAACGTTATATTGTCAACTGTTGAAGAATACCGTGACTTGAATGGTTGGTTCATTGACTCTGAAAATAATGGTTAGATAGCACAGATCTCTTAATTTATTATTTATATACATGAGCGCTGATTCTGTATCTAAGAAATCTTTTCACATTTGAGTCAACCATATGCTTGTGGAAGAGATCACAACGATACGATTTACCGAATCTTACACATTTTTATGTTAGTATTACAAATTTTTATGTTAGCTCGTCATATAACTTTAAAACAATCTTTAGTCAGTAAATCGCTAGTAAACATTCATTGTAAAACCTATAAGACTAACTGAATAGTGATTTGATAACCTAAACTCCTGAATTTCATCATGCATTATAATTGATGCTAAATTTGCCAATTTTATCAATTATTAGACATTGCCTATTTTGCTAAATAAAAAATCACATTCTAAGTAAACTAATTTTACTTCGTGATGAGTTTTTACTCTCCAAAATTTTGGAAGTTTCTTTTAATTAAACCAAATATCAAAAATCATTCTAATGCATTTTCTAGAAGTTAACCGTAGATGATGGCAGTGAAGCAAAAGTCGGGATTATTGAAGCCAGAGGAAAAATTCATTTGATTTGTATTTAACTATGAAGTTCAAATTTAGTTTTTATTCGCAGCTTTTCAAAATTTCCCCTTCAATTCTAGTGTATATAAAAAGATTAGTTATATGTATAATGACCATTTGCAAAATATCAAAATGGTATTTCTTTTTAGGTGCTCGGTTTTCGCGTGAAATTATACGTATAATAATTTCCGCGTCATCACTAACTCACCACTGCCCTTCCCTGTTATCCGTCACGCAGTCTTCAATCCGAGAGGCCAAGATTCATTAAATGATCTCGTAATTGGGAGATTTAATCCCTATAATTCACATTTTGATAATGACTCCAAAAGTCTCAGAATTCTACAAGAATTTCAAGTTTTCTATGTATGATGATATTTTTAGTGATCATTGCAATTCGACGATGCGAAAGCGAATATTCAAGTGATCAAAATAACAAATATTACATAATTTTGTGATGAAAATTGAAAATGAGTTGTGCTGAATTCCAGTAATATGAATTTTTGCTCATTCTTTTTGATCAAAATTTTAATATTAAAATAAATCTATTATTTATCCATTTTATTGGAAACATTAAGGTACAACGAACTTCAGAAGTATTATTAGCGGTTGAGACAAACGATGAAGATTTGCTAAGAATGGTGCTATCCAAAACGGATGTACAGTTTGATGCCCGAATCAACGAGGTTATCTGGAAAAGTGGAGATTGCTTGAGTTTGCCCTTATGCTTGGTCATCGACACTATGCTGAAGTGTTATTGCGAAATGGAGCTACTATTGATGTTGATTGTGAGTATTGTTTGCATGATCTTGTCTTTCCATTTTCTTTTACCTTCTTAATGTTTTAAATATCTATACTTTTTAAATATAGAATCGGGTCTTTATAATTCGTTATTCATGTAAAACATTAGATTGGATTCCAGATATTTTCCATTCAAATTGATTCGGCAAAGTGAAAGAAAATTATATCGAATAATTTAGTTTAGAATTCTTCTTCCATTGCGGTTCGTTTAAGCATGTCCGCTAGAATGCCGTCTGCAAAGATCATCAACATCCAAGATGAAGTGAGCAAATTGATGTTATTTGCTATACTGAATCAAATTTATTAGAACTCTCGACTCAAACCTCAATTTTTCGGAATAAAAAACGCACTGGAAAATGCATTTATTTGGGTTAACATCTCCATAAAACAGTTTTATTTCTAGCTATACAGAAAGCGAATAATTCCGAGTTTTGCAACAGATAAAATATCTAGAAAATAAACAGATAAAATATCTAGAAAAAAAAAAAGTTCGTTACAAATGAAAAAAATGAAGGCTGTTTTGGAGATTAGTATTGCGCCTGGACTATTAAGAAATGTTGAAGCAGTTGTTTCAGCATCAGATCAGCTAACAGTGGAAAAGTTGGAAAGATGTTCGCCAACATGACAGAGATCTTATGTAAATTACAAAGGTTTTGTTTGGTATTTTGTCATCAAAAAAACTAAATATGAAAACAGATATAAGGTTTTATGGAATTTAAAAAATTTAGTCGAATGGAGTTATGCGACGATTTCAACAGTGTCGAAGGAAGCTTGCTTGTGAACAGTATTATGAGAAATTATGTTGTTATATCTGGAATGAAACGTGGATTACGATATTGTGCGTGTTAGTGCTACATCTATCGAAGGCTTCAGCCATCCAAGTCCTAGCAGCACCTCGATCGATACTGATTTCAAGTTGTTTGTAGAATTTTAAATTATCAAGATCTATGTTCAAAAATATGTTGAAAACTTTGTTTAAATTTCGAGCTTTTAGCTATTTTAATTAAATTGACTAGACTGTCATAAATTTTAATTGCATGTTGAGAAGATGTACAGAGCAGCTTAAAGCAGCAATGTCGCTTAGATGATATTTCAAAGCTTGTTTTGGATGTCGAGAAATATCGTTCGTCTCCAAATTGGCAAACATGTGAGCGTGATCAAGTTTGAGTTTAGATTTAACTTTTTTGGACATTATATCTTTTGAGCTTCATTTTTAGATAATTATATCTGAAATCTAGTTTTATGTCTAAATCAAAATTAAAAGTGGTTTTGCAGTGTTTCCCAAAACCGAAATAAGCGGCATTAAAGAAAAAAGGAAGTATAAAAACTCTCTTTAATGGCAGTTTCCGCTCTCTTAAAGTTTTGCAAATGTATTTTTGAAATTAATTAAATTTTTGCATATTAAATGGTTGTTGATATGCAGATATAGGCAAATGTTAGATTTGCAAAAGCGCAGTAGTTGAAATTTCTTTTTGGCATCATAACATGAAGCATTATATTATCTTTAACTTCGATGAAAAGATTCCCTGCAAAAACTAACTTTTCAATTATGGGTTTTAGTTGAAATTCATGAATCTGAATTTCCAAGTGATGCATTATATATTCAGCTCTTCACAGGGGTATCTATTTAGTAAGTATCATTTACTCAGAAATGAAAGTATGTACTGTTGAAGATTACCTTCCAGTTATTCTTGTTGATCAAACGCAATTTCATATCGAAAAAGTAAATCCGATTTAATTTGCTAAATGTTGTTTGTCCAAATCTGAAATTCCTATAAAAAACGAACATTTTTGAAACTACAAATGTTTTCTAATTCAAGACTTTTTTTAGGATGAAATGTATTGGGCAGTAAAACTCTCACTAGCGTGGAATGAAATGCAGACATTACGAAACAATTTAAGCGCATCGAATTTTCATTTTCGCAACAAATTCATCGACGCTGCAACAGAAATGCATAGGGCTCTTGGAGGGGACGATATCGGAAGGTTATTAGTCTTTGCTCATAAATTAAAATGTAAAGTTTTTGTAAGCTAACGTGTCGGCGAAAACTGTGCATGAAAGACTGTTAAACATTTAAGAGTGCATTATCAACCGATTGTAGACGAAGTAAATTCCGTTTCGTTCATTGTTACGGTTTGTTTTGTAAACGAATCACAAATCTCTCAGATACCTTCTTAATAACTTCGATAAAAATGATCATTGAAGTCATTTATTTGGCTTTAATAGAATTATTTATTTTTGTTTATTGCACAGGACATGAATAGAAAATATGAGGATCCATTCACTCTCTTACATGAGTGATAATTAATGAGATGTGTGGGTGATCCACTTCTGCATTCGCATTCTAAAGGAAGTCTTTACTTCCAACCCTTCATTTGAATCAGTTACTGGATAAATCGCTGATTTATTACATTAGTTTTGGACAATCGCAATGTTTATTTTGCTTGCTTAAAGCTATCATAAAGACATATGTCTTTCATTCTTCGCTGTTTTGCAGCGCGGTGCTCAAATCGAAATTTTGTATGCCGGTGGTAAACGTCTGATTACACTTGATTATATTCATACTTTATGCGTATAATTAATCATAAATTGATTTATAGGGTCTGACAACAATATGGTCTGCTTTGAGCAAAACAGTCATAAACGAAAAGCCTGTCAATCGATGGATTTGTTGTGGACAAAAATTTTTTAAATCATCTTTTTAAGACCTCTTATGTGCACCTAAAAAGAGGATTATATATTTGTTACATGAAACTATATACATCGATCAATTCCATAAGCGTCATTGTGTCTCAGAACATATCTTCCATTCTTCCATATGCTTTAATAAGATAACTTTTTGGTTTTTTCTTTCGCTCTTTGTTCATTCTTTCCCCATTGCTTGCTTAGCTATCCTTTCATTTTGGTAGCTCTAAACTGAAATCTCGATTTCTTGATCCTCTAAAGTTTGGTGCTTGCTGTATTTATTGATTTCTTCGAGTAACTGGAGGAGTTAGGGCTTGAACTGGAATAAGGAAAATAAGATAAGCTCATTATTTGCAGAATTTCAAATGATTAGGATTTTCAAAAAGTTTCTAGTACTATAGCCGCTGTGAGATTTGAACCTGATGGGTAGGTTAATAAATAAAAAAGTGTCAAAGATAAAGCTGCGTTTGGATGTTATATTGAAAAAATTTTCAACTGATTTATCAAGGATCGAAAATGACAACACAAAAATTTTGCTGGAATCTTAAGTGGTATAAATCATCTTCTTGACTTAGGTCCGACCTATTTGACAAAAAAAGACAGGCAAAAGTTTGCTTTCTCTTCGCTTTCCTGCACACTTTTACTTACCGCTGAACTTTTAACTTAATGCACGAAGTTCTTGTGTCTGACCATCAGCAGCGCTCATCTCCAATTAAAGCAGATTAATATAATTTGTTTTCGACTTCATTATAGAATGATTTTAGAGATTAATGTTGAGAAGACTGGTTTACTTTTCTAATGAATACAGTTTGACAAATGCTTCAAAATTTCAAGACAACAGTGCTTATCGTTCACTTTAAATATATGCAAAGCAGTTTTGTTGGGAGAATCCTCACATAAGAAAAGAATGGGTTTGCTACAACCCGTAGATATAAACGCCTCTAACACCTGTGCAGCTTGTTTATTACACTGCCATTGTTAGCGCGGCATCTTGCTTACTTAATGGTCTCGAAGTGTTTTTCAATTACAATTCGGTATTTCCTTCATAATTGTAAGTTATTTCAAATTTTAGGAAAAATTTAATCAGTTCCTATAACACGTTTACCAAATTTTTTTATTTGCACTATCATCAATAATATTACTATTCAAAAATCTTCTAAGGTTATAACGAATTAAGTTTACTCTGATCCATTGGTATAGATTTCATATTTGTTCAGTCCAAAACGCTTTCGTAATCTTCCCGTTCTAGAAAAAAGGAGTAACTAATAAATAACATACTTTATCTTTTTATTATGACCGTATTTCACTTTTTCACGACTCAAGAGGAACTTCGAGTCCCGAAAAAACTATGATTGTAATTAGTAAAAAGATCAAATAGTGTCTTCCAAATGAATTTCTAGCTATTACGAAAATCGAAGACGTCTGTACCATACCCGGTTACTCTCCATTGAAATCGTCAGTCATAGAAAAGGGTTGCTTCACATTTCCACTTCAAGTTTTTGAAACAACTAAGTGTATCATATTTTGTGATTTTTCAATCAGTGAATTGCATTCATCTCGTCTGTTTTTCATAGTAAAGAGGAAAAATCTATTTTGTAAGCAAACTTTAAGGTATCAAACTCGTTCTATTGTTTTGAAATTTGTAAGCTTTATCTTGATTTTACTTGTCGCATGTCTTCTAATTAATGTCTTATCAACTGTGGGAAATTAAGATTAAGCGAAAATTTTTTGAACGATAATCTGAGCTCTTAAATCATATGACTACAAAAAAAACTGCTCTGTCCATAGAAACTTTCCTAATACATTTGAGGAGAAACGTCAAAAACGTCAGTTCATTTGCGCACGTATAATCCGGATTTCATCAGTATCATCTCTCACTTTTTATCTTATATTTCTCAACAGTAAATGCAAAACGTTTTAGTCTTAGGTTTTTACTTTACTCTTCATAAACGTTTATCTACTTTCTTCGCAATGGTGCACTAAAACTCACTTCCAATACATATAGTATGAACAAAGGAAGAGTCTGCTGGAGAAAGATATAAGTATTTACGCTGATGTATTTTCAAAACTCAATGAATTTCAACACAGGTATAATTTCCATGTTTTATTTTTGAAAATGTGACAACCTATAGCTGCATTTGGTAATACTCCTAGAATGTTTCGATTTTTGTTCAGACTGGAAAAAACCATGAAATCAACGAGATGGGTTAGTGATGTGGTTTCTACCGTAAGGGATAGATAAGCCAAAGACATTGTGTCAATGGAAATCTGTTTGCAACTACTGTGAGGATATATGACAGAGATTACCATAGTAAAGAAAGAACGAAAATCGTTAGTGTCCTTCTGCAGGAATTCTTGTTTTCCTTTAGTTGGCCGTGACTGACATGGCTACTGATAGCAAAATACAGATCCATGTATTTTGGTAATTAATATTAAATCGTTCTTGTAAATTGCAGGGTTCGACAAATTTAAGTACATTGTATCTAGATATCTGTGATATACACTCATAGAGCGTCATTTCATAAACTGACTCGATGACTGAACCTTGTTCGATAGCTTCTTCCAACTAAAAAAGACATCATACAAGGTTAAGTTTTATGCTGCTTACCAATGCGGTATTACGTGTAGAACTTCAGTCCGTTTCCAGATAGCACCAACAACTACTGCTAACGATCGTTGCCTTGATTATTAGACATTTAGCGAAAGCAGCTACAGAATCTTGAAAAGCAATCAAATCCACAAACCCAAAAGATTTTTGCTTAGTAGTAGTCGCTGGTTCCAGACAACGTAGGCTACGCAATGACTTTCCACTTATGAAATTGCAGAATCCCTGGAATGGGGGTCTCTTGTTTGTGCGACGTCGTTACACCATCTTGGCAGCTTTGCAAAAGGTAATAAAGCAGCTGTCCGAAGAAAAAAGAACGACTTGTTATTTGCGGCCAAATTAATCAATGTATTTGTTGATCGCTTTATGTGCTATAAATATATCGCGCATCGTCAGTCATTGTTTTGTTGCATTTATATATTTCAGTTAGAGAAAGAGATGTTTAGAAAAGTAACCAAGCCAGAGGCAGCTGAATTTCAAACTGGACGATATACAAAGCAATGAAGAAAAAGATAATGTATATGCTTTGCTACTCCAAAAGATTGGTTGACGCTCTTTAAATGATTGTAATCGAAACATAGAAAAAAAGGAGAGCATTGAATGGAAAAATGACAATACAGCAATATCGCAGAAAGGAACTGGAAATAGCGAAAAAGCCATACAACAAATTGAAATGAAATAATAACGACAATCATTCATAAATACCATATTGAAACATTCTAATCAATATATTGTTGATTTTGTAACTCTGACCGAGTATTTTGCTAACGAAAAAAGAGAGAACAAGACAGGAACATCGGTAATATCAAACAATTACTTCTTTCGAAAATTCTAAAGAATTTTGGAGCACGCAATTAGGAAAATATGGTTACGACTATAAAATAAAAATGAAATTTCTGAAATTATAAGCCGTTTATCAAGCATACAGTACTGGGAAGAAAAATGTCATAGAAAAATGTACCTAACGACTAATTTTACTAGAAAAATGAACATTTTTAGCGTTTCGTCAAGTTAGCCGTACTAGTTTGCTACTTTTATACAATGTTTGATGATTCCAATTACTAAAGCTCCAGAACTCCTACAATTACACGAAATTGAATGTGATTTAAGCTCAAATTAAAGAAGATTCTAAAGAAAGAATATGTGAGAGAACATAAAATATGTAGAAAACGTTGATCAGTTTTATTGTTTTAATACTATAAAATATTTCCGCCTTATCAAAATTTGTGAAATTTTTAAACATATGTCCAATATTTCTAGATGCTTCCAAAATATGGAAACATATCTAGCAAAAATAAAAATGTGTTGAAATTATATGATCTTCAACTAAATGGATGTTCATGTCATCAGCTTGACATATGAATTATAATTTGACACATCCCTTTTCAGGATTTCACGTACCGGCCCCATTACACGTTCAAATCGTGCTCGATCTAATTTTACACATTTCAGAGGTGTTTTCGCGATTACGGTTGCAGCTCGAGGTCGATCTAAAAGGAGCGCTATCTCACCTGAAAAGTAAAGTTTGAAATTTAAGCAAAAGTGTGTTTGAATCTTGAATAAAACTGCAACACTCACTTTATAATACATGTAGTGGCATTTGAAATATCTTTTTCTACTACTACTGAAAATTTTCAGAAGGAATCTCAGTAAGATAAGGAACCACAAATTTCAAAATGAAATTTCAGAAGCTTGCCAAAATAATCTGACGAAGATAAATGTCCGACGATTTCAAAAGGTGCGTCATCACTTCGCTTCTGTAATACATCTGCTTGCCCTTCTACAATGATAAAGAATTCATCACCAGGATGTCCCTGAATTAAAAAAAACATTGGTTTGTGAAATAATTTAGGGTTGAAGCGAGTGACGATTACAAACGGAATGAATATACAATTTAACGATTTTATTTATCAAACTTGCATTCATTTCACACCTAAAAGTTCATCAAGATATTATATACAAAAAAAAGGTGATAATAATTTGTAACTTTAAGAAAAAGAAAAACAAGAACAACAAAGGCAAACCTGCTCAACAATACGTGTTCCTGGTTCAAAATCGCATCTTTCTAAAGCATCAGCAACATTAGCTCGTTCCCACTTATCCAGATCAGCTAAAAATTAATCGAGTCGACTGCAAAGCTAATAAAATGTAATTACAGGATAACATAGTAACGAAACACTAAAATAAATACGCTGAGAAGTAGTAGACATTACCAGAAAATAAATTCAAACCCAAAGCCTCACTGACTCCCACTTTTCAACTTGAATGGGTATTGCAGGACAAACAGGATCTATTAAAATATATACCAAATAATTTAAGCCATAATGTAAACTAGGTTACTAGCTCATTCATAAGTCAACAAAACAAAACAAAGTAAACAAAAAAAACTTACAGAGTATTTGAACTTTCGACAAAAATTCGTCATACAGCTTTTCTTTTTCGCATTGTGGATCCCATCAAAATTTGCCGATAGGTAATACGATCTATCTAGCCCAACATTTCACTACATCAGACTTTGCAACTACTGTTGCGGCCCGTGGAGTTCCGTAAATTAGAGCGAGTTCACCGAAACTGCCACCTTCCTTGATAGACAATGCATATTCACACATTTACAAATACGTCTACCTGAAAAAAATCAATGCACTACTGAAGAAAATAGCAGATCCCAACTACTGGTTTTTGTAAAATTCCACCAAAAAAAAAGCGCTATTTCGAAGGGATTTGCTGGGAAATTTTCAGGTCTTTGAATTACTCCCATGTTCAGTCAATCTCAGAATGAATATGAGAAAAAATTTTCAATTAAAACTAAAAAAATGAAAACTACGATGACAAAAAGAAATCGATGATCAAAGATCTTAAAATTTTCATCAAGATGAAATGGCGATTAAATTCTTCCACACGATAGATCGAGCAGCGAAAAAGGTTTAGAAACTTACTTCACCGGAATCAATCACATAGAAATTATCGCCTTCTTCACCTTGTTCAATGATAGTTTCACCCTTCTTCTTTTCAATAGGAAACATGGCATCAAATATAGCTTTCTGTTCGTCTCCCTGAAGACAACGTAGTTTCACCTTGCACTACTACGGATCTCTATCAGTGCAAAGCTATTTCACACTGAAAAAATTTGATTCACAGATTCTAAATTACTTTAAAACATTATTCTCGTTCGTTTCTTTTATAACCCCATTTCATAAATAGTGATAAAAACCACAATTATAAGTCCCTATTAGCTTTCTCGGCACATTCAGTTCAAACATTAGCTTTACTATCAGCCATTATAAAATTCGTATTACATGATTCAATGCATAATTTCTCTGGCATGCATCTGTACTATAATTTCCCAAATGACAGTTTGAGTGAAAATAGATTTTCATTGTTTTAAAACACTAAGGAATACCAGAATGAGAAACAAATTAGCTCAAAGTTTCGAACTATTATACTGTTCTTTCCTAAAAGATACTCCTCAAAAATACTATCAATATAAAATTTCGAATCTTTTTGAATACCCAAACAAAAAGGAAAGGAATTATTTCATTAAATTCTAAATTCATAAAAAAAAAGTAGATAAACAAACATACTTCAAGATGCGAAAAAAGGATATTTTTGCACATTGCTGCTTCCAATGCCCTTCGAGTTTCGTCATCTTTAGGTATCACTACTTTATCGTAATTTACAGCTTCATTTTCATCGGGCACCTACAAAAGCAAGAAATGAAAGTGAGTAATTTTTAATAACAATAACTTTAAGATAAAAACTAATTTCTGTTCTGGTCAAAGCAAAAAAACTGCAGCCATATTTTCTTGCTAACAAAATTGCAACCTCCGCGCTAACTGCAAGGCGTCGCCGATTTCCTTGCTGCATTTTCGGAGGTTCATCAATAGTATCATCATCATCTGCTGCATCTGTTCGTGGACTTGACACCTGTAAGCACAATAATAATAAAAACCAACCGTTAGTAAATAAGTTAAAACAATGGGACTGATCGAGAATTAGCTTGTACGAAAAATCATTAATTCAATATCATCATTAATATCTGTACTATATGATGATCTTTGGACCTATTAGTGAAGCAAAGAAAAGGAAGTGTACCACAATTGTTTTGTTGCCGCACTTCTGACTTCCGATATTATTAGCTGCATCGGAAGTGGCAGTAGTAAAGTTTGCCGATGTAGCAGACGTTGCAGCTCCTGCGCTCATGTTGCGACGCCTTTTTATACTCAAATGTTGTCCCATTTTCAAAATTATAATCTGGAAGATGCCTACATCAACCACAAATGGACAACCAGAAATGTGCCGACCGACCCACTTTCATGTACGTTTTCGGCGTCACTCTTGCAGTCGTTGCCTATGTGTTTACGTGAGTACACCGGCACCTCAAAGTGGTCGTTTTCAAACAAACGCTTGCGAGTAAAGAAGTAACAAAAAGCAACGAGAATAGCGCAAACTACATATTATACAACGATCAATGCAGCATTTGTTTCCTTCCCCAATCACCATCCCGCCCGATTCCACTCCGTCATTTTCGAAACACACAAACTTCAAATGCTCCCTCCCATCTACTGCAGCCTCGCTCTGCTCATTTTCACTCCAACTCTATTTTCCACTTCAACGAAGCTAAGCGCAGAGTATGGTCGCTGAGAAAATGGACAACATATGGTAGCAACAAGCGAACTGCGTTGTATCTGTCTAAATTGAAATAACAAGAGTTGTAGTAACAATAATCTATACTACATACCATATATATAAGTAACACAGTTTAATGAAACGCATCAATCATCCCTGCTGCTGTTTTACATTATATGAACAATCTCTTCCTCTCGTTACTTTGTCGGTTGCAAACATCACCTAATAAATTTTACATGAATAGATATACTTCATATGAATATTTCGTAGGTTATCATACTTTTTTTGCAACTATATTCTATTCGAAATCCTCTTGTAGGGCAAAGAAAACAAGTACATTTGTAATTAAAAGAATCTCGACGGCAAAATCCAGTCATTAAAGTCCAGAGGTACATTTATATGACAGATACATTCAGACATAAACCAGACATATATACAGATAACCGAAATATATAATCCCCTTTGTTTTTATGCAAATTTCACAAAAAATCCATTTATTATAATACGATGAGATAGAAACCTTAACTTCCCTTACAGTTCAATAATACAAGAAATCATTATGATAAGATAAAACAATCAAGAGTCACACAAACAACACACACACATATTTGGAATAGATAAGTTCAAACTATTCAAACTTTATAAACATAAGAAACTATTTCGTAGGTTATCATACTTTTTTTGCAACTATATTCTATTCGAAATCCTCTTGTAGGGCAAAGAAAACAAGTACATTTGTAATTAAAAGAATCTCGACGGCAAAATCCAGTCATTAAAGTCCAGAGGTACATTTATATGACTTCTGCAAAATTAACAAAAAATTTTCAGAAGATGTCGCATATGCACAAAAATCGTATGTTTCGCTCATATTGCTCAAAAACGCATCAAGAACCAAAAGAATGATAAGTATTAAATTACACATCGTAAGTTTATCGATAACGACGTCCAAAAGCACGCACTATTCAAAAATCTGGCAACCTAATAATGAAAATGATTACATCTAAGAGAAATACTGATGATAATTAAAAACTTTCCGTCAATCTGTTTTTTTTTTTCAACCAACTACGAAAATGTAACTTTTCGAAAAAATATGCATACTAGAATAAAAGCGGAAGGAATTTAATAATGCTTTAGCCAATGAGAAATCTCCAAAGATACAGCATGACTAAAATTTGTTCCTTCGTGATTCGTAACAGAAACTACTACTCAATAGAATTTCTGGTGAAATAACCACTTTCCTCCAGAATATATTAACTACAAACTTTGATATAAAACGTTAAAGAACATGCCTGAGATCGTTGATCATGGAGCTTTTCGAAATGTTCCTTGAGAAATAAGATCGGATTTTCAGGTTTGTTTATACAAAGACTAACAATCGCTTCTTTGACCAATTGCTGAATGTTATGACGCTGTACATAGGCTTGGCATTGAGCTAGCTGCGCCTCTTCACTGCTGCCCCCGGATGCCATATTCAAAGTAAACTAAAAGTTAAGCATAAATTCTGCATTATAACGAGTCAAAACATGATAACGTTAACGACTGCCATCCTAAAAACGAATGACTATGGTGACAAATTTTCATAATTCATTCAACAATATCTACTGGATTTCTTATAGAATCCAGTAAGGAAAGTATGAAATTTTCTTTACCAAACCCTTGTATATGCGTCCAAACACTTTGCATCTTTGTAAGCTAAATAATAATCATTTCCAAATCAATAGACAAAATAAACGAATAAAGCATTAAATGAATGAAATCGGTATATTTTTGAGACTTTTTTCGAACATAAAATCCTAAACTGATGGCCAATATATACATAATACCTCATCACTTACTAAAGAAGGCACACGATGGAGCGAACCATTCACTTATCTTGCTCACGTATAACCGCATAATCATTATTTCTTCTCGAACAAGTCCTTTAAATATCTACAATGCGGTAAATCAAGCAAAAAGTGCTTAGGAAAGAAATTGGAAATGTGGGAATATCTTACGAGAAAGAAATGAGGATACAAAAAATGGAACAGGAAGAAAGAATGCATAGATATCTTCATGTCTCTGTTTCATAAATTCAGTTATCTTCTTAAATTCATCCGCCTCTACGGCCTTAATGATGCAATAAATAAAAAAAAACAATGCTTATCTAATTTGATGCTATTGTTCTGCTGCTCAACCGCAGCATCCACTACGAAAAACACCTGTCAGTAGTTAATTGAATAATTGCTATTGAGGAGTTAAGATTTTTCATGACATACACAATGCCTTTTTTATTTCTAGCAAATGTTTCATTCTGCTTTTCCAGCAAAACAGTGAAGCATTCTTTAACATCGCCAAAATAAAATATACAGAACCAGAAAAAGCAATATTTTCTTGTTATCTGAAGTGGACAAAACGGAGTACTTTTTCTTTGTCCAACATTCTTCGAAAAGGTAACTAAAAAACAATTTAAGATGACTTCACCTTTGAATGCGCAAATCGGAAATCTGTATAACATTTAAAGATAAAAAAGAGATAAATATGCTTTAATCGAGATCTGATAATTTTACATACATTTATATTAAGCCTTATGAAGTGTACTGAATCAAAAAACTATTTGATGGATTCTCAACAAATTTAAGAATTAGAATTTGGTTAATCTTAGTAAAATCAAAATCACAGTAACCGCAAATGGCATAAGTCTTACAATTTCTGGTGACTGCAGTCTTCGTTCCCGGTACATTCGACCTGTTATGACATAAGAGAAAGGCAACAAAAACGGCATACACAGTTCAGTGCTACTTTTAAACAAAAATTAACGAATTTTAATAAAAGAAATCTACAGTTTACAAAAACTATCGAGATTACACATTTAGTAACCAATCTATCGCATTTCGATTTTTTTACTATTTCTATTAAAATATTTTTCATGGCAGGAAATTTAGATTCAATCATTTTGAATGATAATAAGATATAAACAAGTGTATTCCAAAATGAATGATTAACTGCATCCAAAAATGAAACGCACACACGGGGAGCCAGACTTACATCCAAGTAATCGAACAAAACGGTCCTAGCGTACTCAGAAGATATTAGGAAATGGTTTACGTAGCACGAAAAGGCTTCGAATTAAAATTACAACACAAAAGTGGAAAAAAAAACCTGTTTTATATTAACTTTGTACACTAATATATTTCATTAACTTAGTATCGCAGTAAATTCAATTACCAATTCGCAAAGCTTATACACTCGGATTACCACTTTCACTAACATCTCAATTCGGTACCGATAATGCTTATGTCTTGCACCTCAACTTCGGTTACTGTTCCAAAAGGATACAAGCTTCACATCCCAAAAGAACATGTGGATAACGACTATCACATCATGCTTTGCAACTACCGCTCAAAATGAATAAAAAAAGTGTTAATGCGCATTAAGAGTAGTACATGTGCTACAATCGATTGCAAAGAGATCGACGATCAATAAGAGCAAACAAATGGAGTAAAAGACAGAGATGGGTCAATAGTTAACGACAATGTCAAGAGGCAAGTAAATTAGGAATATGGAAAGGATGAAGTAATAGCGCTGACGTGATATTATTCTGGAAAAAATAGATCAGACCACTCAGCATTTTCGCGGAGTATCTAGCCATTAATTGATACGCCGAGCAAATTGAACTGCAATAACTGCAGCCAACGAAACAAGAACAAGGAGGAGGGAATATGGAGTGAATGAGAGGTTGCAAAGGGAATGAGCAAGGGAGGATGTTAGGCATAGCACGGCTTGGATGGCATCTATCCTTAACCGATAATAACGCATGCATGTGAAACAGATCAACCAGATGGAAAGTGAAAAGCAAAAATACGAAGATGATGACAAAAGAACCAAACAATACGATGGAATAAGTGATTGCAGCATTTCTATTCCAGAAAAACAAAGAAACGCATATCCTGTTCGCAACAACCGCTCGCTTGGATATCACTCTGCTTAAATCCTTGCGTTGCCAGCTAATCCTCTCGATTTGAGTGCTTATTGTCTCGGGGTAGTGTGTATGCACAACAACCACTGCTACTAGCCAATCTCTAGTCTGACAGCCTGATTGAGCCATATATTGGCCACAAATTCAGATTATCACTCTTATGTACAGAAACAACTACACATGGTAATAAACACACGCTCGTACAATGAAATGTATGACATATACAAGTGCACAAACTGCAACGTTTTGAATGTCGAACAACGTAGCAACTGCATCAATGTCAGCGAAGATTGCATTCATACGTGTGTGTTTGTGCGCGTGTGATGTGTGTATGTGTGTATGTGTGTGTGTGTGTATGTGTATGTATGTGTATGTGTGTCTGATAGCGAAGGTCGCGTCTACACATGAGTATAAAGTAGGTGCATTTGTGTAGTCGCTGTTGCTTACTGCAGTTAGAAATGAAAAAAGATCCAGCATACACTTTACGAGAGCTTTTGATACAAAAGCAGTGTAATAATGACAAAGCATACGCAAATTAGACAACTGTCCGAACGCTCTGTTGAACCCTATCTGCTGGTATAACGACGACATCCCACTTCAGTTTCGTCCTGGCAGTATCCTTCGTAACAGTGAATCGAATATAAATTGAAAGTAGGAGAGATATGCATTGGCTTAGTTAACTGCGGTTCTACAAACTTGCTCATATAAACTGAATGTTCTTTCACTTTACTACTTGCAACAGTTAAATAAGCAATAAATATTGTTACTCACTTTCTCGAATCATTACTTCTTTTAGTTGCAGCAGTTTTACGCATTAAAAGCGTAGATTGGATAAATTTTAAAACTGACACGGATGATAACGCGCATTTTTAAATGACAGGTAACCATTTATTACTCGAATTCACCTTTCTTTGGGAAAACTATTTCGATAGTCATTTTTGCAGCAATTTCGGCATGGAACTTTGAAATGTCCTCCAAAAAGTTTAATTATTTGGGGATTTAGTTCAGTTACTACAAGTTTGTGCTACTGCTTGTCCAGATGCAGTAATTTTATCTTTGTTCGAACCAGCATGCTTCCAATTACCATATGAATTTTTTTGTCAAAGCAGATTGTCATTCATCGTTTTTAAAATGATGTAACGGTTCCATTGGCAAATCGTTCCAGGCACACTCTTTAATCCCACCCTTCTGTTTAGGTCATCGTACTTACTTTGATATAATTGTATTCTGAATTAAAATTCTCACCTGCTTTTCTTGCATTAATTTCATGAAAACAGTAATCTATCTCGTAAGTACTTCTTTTGATAATACTTCCAAATAACACTCACAATTTTATTTGATCATATTTTCATCTTTCAATTCATTACTTTTATATAAAAAATTAAGTAATTTCGTTGACTAATAAAGTCATAATGTAGCGAAAGTGAAAAATTGTCAGGACGTGATTCCCGAAAACAGTCGCCATTATATATCCTGTCCGTTTTCTTAGGAAAGCAAGATTAGTGAGAGTGACACAAAATTTAAAGATTAAGTGCACACCTTGGCATAGTAAGGGTTGGTTGAGAACGTTATATGAAGAGGACAGTATCGTGGAGTTATGGGATATTTTCATAGTTTGCTGTTCATATGACTGGTCGAAATCCGGTTGTTGTGTTACAATGAGAAAATCAGATAGGCAAATTTAATAACAATTTCATTTCAAAACTTTAGTAAAAACTGGAATAACAGGCACAATCGGAAAAAAACTTTTCTTCCTAAAGCTTGCAAAAGGCATTTTATTAGAGGATCATGCAGGCCGTATTTAAATATGCCGTATTCACTGTAGGAATAATCCATTCATATAATAACCCCAATATATCATGTTGAATGTTGCATACACCACTGAAAATTCTATCGAAGTATAATTAACATTAATTTTTTGAATTGACTTCTGCCGTATTATTTTGAAATCTGGAGAATATATATTTATTTAATGTACTATTTTTAACTTATATAAAAGCAACGTCGATTAGAGAAAGGAATGGAAAGATATGTCCTCATCTTTTCGAATTTCTCTTAAAAAACTAGAGAAAAGAGAATCTAGCAAAAACTCAAAAGTGAAAATTAGCATACACGTTAGCATATACGATTGTAAAACATTATTAACTTACGAGGGAAACTTGTCCTTGAATATAAGTCTAGTTTTTCGCTATCCAGAATGAATGATTTTCTCTGAAAATAATGGTCGAAAAGGTATTCACGTAAAGATACTAATTTAAATCTATTTTAAAGATTAAAGAAAAGTGTTACAAAATGCGCACTTGATTAGAATTAACTTGTCAAAATATGTAGCATAATGCATTATGCAGCGTAATGCATCGCCAGATGTTTCAGATAGCGCTATTGCGTTGTTTATTTAGAGAAAATTCAAGTCACAAGAAATCTGATGCATTGTAACGATTTACTCTTGCCTTCGGAAAATTTCTCAGGCAGTTTCATATCTTTGAATTCCATGCCACTGCCATAAACGGAAGAGATTTGTTCCGGATTTCCGAATTTTCTTAATATAGAAAACAAAAAAAGTAACTTTTTTGTGCATATTCAATTTGATATCTGCTCGGCCTTCGTGCCGACTCATAAAACCAACAATCGCAAGCTCGATCAACGACGCGAATATGAAAGTCATCCCACTGCAAATGCAATTTATTTTTTTTTTTTTTTTTGTCAGAAATAGAAAAAATTGACAGAAGGTTGAGATCAAAAGTAGGAAAAAGTTAACTAAAATTGACCAGTTTTTAAAAGAGTATATCAAGCTTATAAACAATCCGATGAAAATAGTTATCGCATCTTAACAATGTTTTCAGTTTCTGCTTTCGAAAATGTTCATTAATGATCTGTTCTTCTAGATAACGTTCCTTCTTTTGCTGCCAATATCATATTCATTTATAAAATGAATGAGTGTGATATATGTTCATTTTAATTACACTTCACGGGAATTTTGGCATAAACAACAAAAAAGATGTCAAAAAATCCGTTGTATGAAAATCTACTGAAAGAAAAGAAAATCAAGACTGTTAAGGTACAAATCTTTTTTAATAGCTCCGTTAGACAAATGTCCGCATAAAATTATCGACGAGTTACATATGAAGTTGTCATCCCTTTTGCGTTTAAAGGAGGAAAGTATATAAGGATCAAAGAAGAGTGAAGTTTACTTGATGTGTGCTGCTGTGATTCTCTTTCATAATATTCAATGATATAAACCTATTTCGGCACATTTCTTATCTGACAAAACAATGAAGCGAATGAAGTTTTTTAAATTTAATTGAAATATGAACAACTGCTCAGAAATATACAGTTATCAATTTAGGCAAGCCAGGATGATGAGGGTGAATTCACGTTCAGAAATGAGCTCGATCATGCCTGGAGATGACATAGTTTGCAGTCCTTTGTCACAAGTTGGACGATGAGTCGGTTCTCTTTTTTTTTCTTTGATGCACAAAAATCCAAAAAAGTTGAAAATACAAGGATAAAACTACCTCCTCCAATTTACGAATAATAAAAGAGCATGTCAGCTTTCTGAGAACTAAGTTTTCAAAAATGTTTTGCAACACCTGATAGTTATATACTTGACAACTGATTATACCTACAATGAAAGATATTATGTAACTTATGTGTCAATAATGGCGCTTGCAACAATTTTAAGAGTTTTCATGCTTGCAATTAGAAATTTTCAAAAGAATATCAGTTTCCCTTTTGAAATTCAATCAAATTAAGAAAAAAAATCAGTAATATCAACATTTGAAACTTAAACATATAGTCTAAAAACATTTGGGAATTCACCTTAATATAAGATACTCGTGGCAGATTTCGTATAATGTTTCCGAATTGGAATGTCATTGCAAGCAGTGAATTAACACCAATCATAGTTCGAGCTGGCATTGCCCTTGGACTCATATAAAATGGTATCCATGAGATAAAAATAGTTAGATACGTTGGAATATATCCTGAACGATACAAAATCTGGATATTTCTGAGTAACACGTTTTTGTAGGAAATTCAGAACTGTAGACTGAACCTACCTTGCAAAATATACCATCCGTATCTTCTTTTGAATGTGAACGAAACAGTGAGCTCGTCCCACAAACCTGCCGCATATTCCTATAAATATCAGTTTTCTACATCAGTTGGCTATAAATTTAAATTTAGAACTAGTACTAAATATTTTCAATTTCTAAATTTAAAAGTTTATTTTATAAAAACAAAATTACAGCTTCAATGACAGAGGTTGTGTAGTTGACCAAAGTGAAATCTGGTAATTCGATATTTTTAAAATTAATACTGCATGAGGTTCGTTCCATTTCATCCGTACTTCCTGGATGTTATAATTATAGGATTCAAACGTTAGCATGCACGAAATAGAATCCATTGGAAAGTTAGTCAGGTCCATATGACACGGACCAGTGCTCTTAATACGCCAACATGACCATATTGAACCTGAAATACCAAATAAAAAAAAAAGAAAAGAGTCGGTCACAAGATTTAAGTGCACGATCTCTTCTTTCTAAAAAAAAACGATTTTTTTCAAGGCAAAAGCTTAGAAACTTTGCGCACCATTTGGAAAGACCATAAGAAAAACATTTCGAAATGGTGAGCTGTGTATAAGTGCCTTTTTCGAGTTGATAAAACAAGTATTAGGAATCCAAATACTTTCCTGGATGCTGTGGTCAAAACTTAAATTGCCATTACATGGTAGAAGTATTTCGTAGTTCAATGCTGGGTCTTCCCAAAATTCATTCACATATAAATCTGTAAAGCAGATACTAAGATTTATCATAATATTTAAACCTTCTTTAATAAATTTCAGGTAGCACATGAATAGATTTGGAAATGGATGTTTTTAGAAAATTATTATGAAACCACTGTAATCATTGGGCTTGTTAGTATATGATTTCATTAGTACATAGAGAAATAAATTGAGTTTGAGAATAACTCTTAAATTAGAAGCGGATGAAAATTTAAATTGATTGCTGCTGCGTATCTTTTTTTCTGCCTATTTCAATATTTTTCAGCTTTTCGAAATTTAAATTATGTCACGTTTTCAGATGGAATCACATGTCTAATCACTTTGGATATCCTGCGGCGCTATACAACAAATGCATCGACTATCTCCTTCGTGCTCACGGAGACATCTTAGCTCGCTGCATATAAATAAATATATTTTGGAATATGGAATTGGTTTTTTGCAACCGTTTCACCATGTCGCTGAATTCGCGAGGAGAAATGGAAAACGGCGAAGACAGTGATTCCTTTGTCTTCGATTCCACATTAATGGGTATATGTTGTGCGTGTGTATTGACTGTATAATGTACAATGTAAGCTAAAAATGTTTCACCCTTTGTCTATTAGCTGTAATTTCCATACCCTAACAAACCACTTATTCTTCATATTCACACCGTACCAGGACACGTCACCTAACAAAAAACGGGTCTAACACCAAACCATTAGAAGGAATGTCCTTCAACGAGGCGTTCGGATATCTACAGCGGGCTTCATTTAATCTTTTCCTTTAAGTTATGTTATCGTTATTAAATTGTTTTATTGAAGTCAGTGGATTTGTATTATTGATCTTGTAATTGTTGTGTTTGTTGATATGTTATCAAATTTATCGTAATAAAGGTTAATTACCCAGGTTTGAGAGCCATTGAAAAGCAGCAGGAACCCTCCTCAGTTTTTGTCACGGTTAAAAAAATCAGCGACACATCATATTATGGGCCTTTCGAGGCAAGATATGTATCATAGTATTAAGTTCCAGTGTTCCATGTTCAAGCAAATTTTATCTCTTCATTTGTTTCATCAATTAATAATACTGGAAAAATCTAAGTATGAGCAAATTCTTCGTTTGTTCCTTGCTTATTTAAAAACCTGGTTTTTTAAAACCAATTCTGATGAAAATATACGCATTTATCATGTGGAAAAACTATAAATAATATAGGGACTAGTCCAGAGAATAGATAAATGGATTCCTTGGTTGAAATACGGGCAGTCCAATATGAAGTGAAAGGATGGTTACTTTTTTTTTATGACATGACTAGGAATAAATTTAATCACATACTTCCATTACACTTAGTAATTTACTGGATTCTAGAAGAAATTCCATTCTGATGCAAGTGCAAAAAGAAGGTCAGCAAATGTAAAATTAAAAACAGCAAATTAAAACATGAAATTTAAAGCCTTGAGAAATGATTGGAAATCTGACACAATATTCACAGTGATCACATAAATAAGATAATGGCGTAATGATTGAACAGCCGGAATTGATCGCTACTTTTGGATTTTTAGAAAAAAGAATCAAGAGATGATCCACTATATTTGAAAAAAAGAAATGAAATCACGCAATTACATTTGTATAAAAGAAATGAAATCATTCGGTTACGTAAAGAGATAAAGCCATAGAATGTATGTCTTTTAACGTACGTTATATGAGGCATGAGTCATCAATGACGAATTTTTTCGTATAGTTTTCTCAGAAATTATACTAAACTTATTATCAATTGGTCTTTAGGTAACCACAATAATGATCATAACTAAATAAACAAACTTTAATGTAGCGTAACTTTAGTTTACGGATCATTTTAAAATTTCTAATGTAAACAAACCAATTTCAAAATCCTGGGTGAGCTCAGAAACATAAGTTACTTCTTGAATCCACATTTCGATTCGTACAATGACTGGTCTAGCCGGTAATATATGGCGATTATGGCGGATTTTAGTCTCGGTTAAAAGATGATCCATCACATCAGTGTCGTTAGAGCACTGTTTTGAATGGAAAGTTTTTGATACAGCCACTACAGCAGCTGCACATAATTGCAGTATTAGTACTTTTTGCAAAGAGTAGACCTGAGCAGACCAATCTATGATTGTCCTTTGGAACATGACTACCTAATAACGGAAACCTTCTTCGTTAGAGCTTTATTGTCGCTATTATTTTGACTACAGCAGATGCCAAAGTCATCCTTCTTCCTTTTTCCTCGTCATTTACCGCTTTCTCTAGCCTTTTATAAGCATCAAAGCAGAAAAACTAAGGAAAGAGAAACCATAGTCACCGCTTGTTACAATCAATAATATATGAAGCCAAGTCTTTAACTTTTTCGAGTAAACTTCATGCAAAACCACATGCCTCTTTTTTCTCTAGAGTTGTCACACAATTTGTTTTCCAAAAATGTTTAACTCTTGAGAACTGAATAGCACGGAACATATTTTAAACAATCATTCGAAAGAATGAAGCAGTTCTCTTGAAAATCTACCATGACAATATTTTGAGCGAAAAAAAAATGCATAAAACTGTATAAGGTTGGTTATGTTTTGGAGTGATTAAGAATTTACCAAAAAAGTAACTCGAAATTACAGTTTACCATTTTCACATTTATCAATTTTTACAACGACAAAAACTGTTCTCACAAAACTTTTTCACTGCATGGATTTAACTTTTCATACTTGAAGATCAATCTCCGATCCCACTTTTAGAATTTGAAACATCGCGTTTTCTCTTTTCTTTCCAAAGTGGTCAGTAGTATGATCAAACCTCTAAAAAAGGATCCGTAACCACTGGTGTTCTGATGGGAAAGGCTTAAATTTTCATTTTTACGAATTTTCTATATATTTCTCTAGCATTCGCTGCATTTTACATGTCTTAAAGTCACTTCTATCTCCAATTCAAAGTGTATTCAATTTTATATATATAATGGAGAAAATAAATATAACTCTATGTACAATTATTAACATGCACAAATATAACTGTATATATAGCTATATCACATATGTATATATTTGAATTTATATTTATATTTATACATTTGTTTATTTAATCATCTGTCTACTAGTTTATTTGCTATCTTCTACTCTTCTACTACTTTTATTGAAGTGTGATTGGTCGTGAATCACTGTTTCATGCATGATATACAACTCATAATGAGCAGATGTGATTACTAATTGAATTGTTGCAAAAAGAGGACTATAAATTGTTATTGGCAATATCCAAAAGTTCATCAACCTCATTATCTCCTGAATTTTGATCGAAATATGTCTCCAAAGTTCTTTTATCAAATAAATCTTCAAATGATGGAAGCAGTCTGCAAAAACTATTCACGTCTGTCATGCATGTTATACACGTCTATGTATACCACATTGCGGAGATTCAGATCTAACAAAATTTTAAATCGTAAACCGTTTTACTCATCTTTCTAACAAAAAGTTTTGGTGTTTCAACGCAGTCTTTGTCCTGAAGCAAACAAAGAGATTTAGAAATTTATAAAAATAATTCTAAGGATTCCTGAACATGTTGGAATTGAAGCGAAATATTTAAAGGAATAAATTGTTGCGCCTAAAAATTTTATGTGAAAAAAGTCATTTTTGAATTAAATAAGTTTCATTATGAAAATAGAATTTTTCATAATAATTTATCACGTTATTACTTGTTTCTTAATATCATTGTGGGAATTTTAATGAAATACAAAAAGATTACTCTGAACAATAATGATCATCTTAAAGATCTTTCAGTAAGTTCAGTGGAAGTAATTCAAGTCCTTTTTTTGGAGCTAAAGTTGCATACCCTGGCTCAATGTGAGTTATTTGTACCTTTTTTTGCACGGCATCGAAGACTTACTGTGATTACTGTGCTGTAACTATAGGTGTTCTCTTGTAAAGATTTCCACAAATTTTTTCTTTTATTTGATGAAATCTGTACAAAGTATTTTATATTCGCTATATGACAATGTTTCATCTGATAATTCTGAGTAAACCATAATGAAAGATTAAGAATTAATTTTTCTACCTTCTCTCAACTCCATCCTTTCCGTCAATTTTTTCCTATAAAGACATGGACTGTGAGAACCGAATCACAAGTGAACATAATACACGGGAAGCATATTGCTTCTTGTTTGAAGAATTTATGAACAACGAGTGCTTGATTATTGGGATGATGAAGATCAGGAATCGAAATTCTGTGTTATCAATAAAGAAGTTTGACCTCAACCATTTTATTAACGTTTATCATTATATAACTAAGAAATTGATTAAATCTACATAATATCCCATGTATACTTCACACATATCTAAGCATTCATAGATTATTGAGAGTAAATGATGAATGTTTATTAAGACCATTTCGTAAATCCCGGGAAATATTAGTGATGATGATAATGATTTTGATGCGTGGTGAATGAATGAGTGGATGAACTGCTGCTGTAAATGATCATCATTGAAAAGGTCGAGGCGAAGAAGGCGGAGCACTCATTTCAGTTGGCCGTTGCAGAAACTGGAAAGATGGGTTGCGTTGATTGAGCGACCGAATATGCTGCTGCTTCGTGGTGTGGCAATCTTGTACCTGACCCTAACAATCAAGACTGTATCCAATTCATGTCCCCATTTGTGCTCATGTTCTCAGGATACAGTCATTTGTAGTAGGCAAAGTCTCCTCAGGATACCATCCGGAATACCACCTGACACTGTACGACTGTATGTTTCTTTTTTTCCTGCTTTCTCTTTGAGCTATCACAACTTGTCCCATGAATATAATAGAATACCTTGGATATATAATAAATTTATGTTTAAAAAATGGTTGCAGAGACCTTCAAGAGAACAATATATCAGAGATACGGAAGAAGGACCTTAAAACACTGCGTCATCTAAAAATTTTGTTAGTTGCATTTCATATATATTCAAATTAGCCGTATGATAAGTGTCATCCTATTTCTTCCATTTTCGTCTGTTGAGTTTTACTGACAATATGTTTCAATGTATCTAATTTCAAATAACTAGATTTTGTGATTCTTAATTACTGTTCTCAAATTGTGCAATTAAAGTGACATTTCCTTCTCGATGAATGTAAAAAATATTGTAATATAAATTGGCCACTCTAGCTGCCTGAATTGCCAACGAATTTGTTTGCATATTAGTAAACATTAATTAGGCTTACAGACAACTGATGGATAATCAGATTCACATGGTCGAAAGTGACGCCTTTGATAATTTAATAGCATTTGGAGAGATTGTGAGTTTTTGTTCAATTAGCTGATTAGATTTAACGATGAGTTCTTGAAAGATACCAAAATTCACCGGCGCTGATTTTGTAAACTATTGTTGTGATAAGTTCAAATTCTTAATCAAGATAAATAATTGCTGCTAGCCCATATCTAGTAGTTATAATGTGAACTTACTATATTTTATAATAAAACCAGTTTTCAAATCTTATCGGCAGCCAATTTGTAGACGATTAAACAGAAATCGTTTGCGGAGATTACCAGATGAAGTCTTTATCAACAATGTCAATTTACATCGTCTGTTAGTCTTTTCAAAAGTTGTCAAACATTTTTTATGTTATGGAATTTTGAGAAATTTCTTGAAACTAGTTTTTTTTTTTTTCTTTTTTATAAATTGACTTCTTTAAATCTAGAAACTAGACTCATTTCTTGCGACGAATTTTATCTTCAAAAAGAAAAAAAAAAAAAAAAGGAAATTTTAGAGTGCAAGATTAACTTTTGCTCATTTCTTGATGTTTCACCATTACTTATTAGCCAGACCTAGATAATCAATATATAGGAATATCTGAGTACCCAAAGATCTAATACAGCTGCTGTTTATGTTAGAAGAAATGATGAAGTAATTAAAGGTACTGAAAAAGGAGATCAATGAAAGTTATGTTTTTCATTACCGTGGATTATATTGTAACATATGACTCCCATAATATCGCCTTCCTTATTTCTTTTCATAAACTATGTTTGCCTTCCGAAGACAATAATTCATTGCTATGAAGATTTCCTTAATTTTTATCTTTTGAAGTAAGTAAAGGTGTTCGCTTTTAATTCATAATAATATTCCGAAATTTTTGTGCTTGTCTCAAATAAAATTTTTAGAATTTGCGTATAAAGTGCTGTTCAACAGTTATTCTTCCCATATCATAATAAAGCACATAAGCAATATTTTGAATGAATTTTGAGACTGCTTTTTACCGATTACATGTTTCAGTCTTTCACTTCGGACATTCAAGATGAGAAAAGGAAAGAAAAAAATATTTGCACTGATTTCTGTTCTCTGTTTCAAAAGAAGTTAGCCGATAGATAACTGCTTTCTAAAAAACGAAATTTTGAGTGAAGGTAAAGAAGGATATTATGATTATGTTTGAGATGAGCAACGAACAAATGACGCTTATTTTTTTGGTTTATCAAATGCTCTCTCTTGGTTTATGTTCTTTTCTGCTTTTCTCTTCCTGTATTTGTTTGTACCAACCGCATCGTGATCAGCTGAATGATATTTTCAATTTGGATGTAGCTATCTAACTGAAATAAAATTTTCGAAATTTCCACTTCTCAAGTAACTATAATTTTGAAGATATTCTATACTTATAAGTTAGGATAACTTCGTATTTTAATATTAAAAATTTTTGCCAGATGGTATGAAAAACTTTTTTTTTCTGAATTTTTGAACGGCTCGTTTTGCCAGATTAAAAAAAAAAATTAATAGTTCGTTATACTATATCTCTTATTTAACAATCCTTATATGAGACTATCTTTATCGAACTTTAGATCAGGTCTACCGTAGTCTTTATTGTTTTGAATTCTGTCTCTGTTTTTATTCATTAATCCAATAAAGTCCTTAATGACTTGCAAGGTTGTTTTAACGTATAAATTTCTGATATGCTTCATGTAGTTTGGATGTAGCTATTTAAGGCATGTCAGACCAAAAATAAGGACCGATATTAGATCTTATTAGTTGAGTACATCAAAATTAAAAAACAATTCCTGATGATATTTTTCTCATAGATTGGTAAAAAGGTTGCACTTTTTGCGAAAACATTTTAACAGATGCTTTGATACTCGTATAGTTCTTCTGTACGAAGTTTTCACATATTTCAGCTTCAGCTTTATTTTATTTGAAGCTGTTCCACTTTTTAGTGATGGATTTTCTGCTAAGCGTTCTCTCTGTTTTTTAGATAGCTCAAAATTCCTGTTCCTGTAGGACTGTCGACAATCGTAATTTTGTTGCTAATTTCATTTTAAATTCTATGGAGCAATTTTTCTGAATTTTCGTGCAAATTATTAAAAGTGCTGAGGATCATATCACCTACGGAAAGATATATCAGTAATGCCGCTGGCAAGGACTGGATGATGGATGCTTCATCATCGTTAGTGGAACAAGACCTATATGAATTTATAAAAGAACAGTGTGAACAACTGTTCGAAAGGAACTAACTTCTGAAGCTAAAAAACAATATGTCACTTTTGGGATGAATATTTCTTTTCTCCGAATAATTGATTTCCTCTCATCGCTTAATCAGATGCGGGAAATGAGAAAATGCATCCTGAGTTTGACAAGATTCTTTGAAAAAATTGGTTCCTTCCATAATATATCAGATTAATAATAGCCGGAGCCATTGGATAGACTTTTCATATAATTATATCCAAAATTTTCAAATTAAGCTCTTCTCCGAAAGGAACCCTGAAACAGAATTAAAATTTTGAAAAGTGTCTTGGTATTTTTGTACAGTTCTTCGAAAAATCAAGAAGGATTCATGAGCCTCAGAAAAAAGTCTTGTCTTTAAAGACTTTTCAAAAAGTTACCCAAAAAATGTTGAACTGATTGCTAAGATTTTATTTTCATTCTGCTTGGTAAAATCTTTCTAAAACAATATTACATTGTGAAAATCCCGTAATATAATAGCTAGAGCTAGATAGGTCGATTAAGGCAACAGTGATGTATTGTGTACAAACTTTACATAAGGAGAATTTTTCTGTTTGGCGCAGGTTATGTGAATCTGAATAGTTTCCAAAGCGGGCCACAATTTTTGCTTTGTAGTGAAATATTTATAAAGTTCGCAAATGACATTCTGCACAAAATAAAGTTTCCGAAGCTTCCCAAATAAGAAAATCTAACTCTTTAGGAAATAATGCGTCTCCTATTTTCAGTTTTTTCTAAGAAAAGTTATGCATGTTTTTTGATTTCTGTACTTCTTTTGCTATTGAGTATATAGTTATATATAAAATAAAAGAAATATTGCAAAAAATAAATATACATAAGCTATGTCCGAGAAATAATTGTCTTAAATCATTGCATTTTAAAGAGTCATGTTTGCTCTCCGATTTCTCTGCTGCTGTTAATTGTTGCGTATATACTAAGTCTCTCATCCAATCTTTTTTTTTCTTTTTCAAATTCACAAAAAAAACAATGCTTGTAAAACCTTGAGGAAATATGAATCAAAGAGAGAATATATTATGCTTGTGCAATCTGCCAAGCATAATATATTAGACTGATTCAGATCAACCAATTAAATAAGAATTTAGGGATGTACCTTTGGGCTAGCTTTATATTACTTCTTTTATGTTGTTCAATGTTTGTAATTTGTAATGATAAAAAGTACAGGTCAATAAATAGTACAAAGATGTAATATGAAGAGTTGCAATCGAGAAGCGAAACAAATTGATGGCTAAGATCTGAGAAATATTTTTAAAATCTTTCTGCTAGTCAGTGGTTTTATTATCCTATAAATGTAAATGTATATATATCGGGATATCGAATTGTTGTCAGAATTCATTCCTAAATAAAGATCAGAAGTTGAATAGAATGATATTCGATTCATTTTCAGCCCGCTCCGCTATTAAAAAAATATTGCGTTTGAGATACGTGCAAATAAATTGCAGTTGGTAAATTAAGTGAGAATCTGAGGTTAGATTTAAATGAGCTTTAAATTTTCCACTTCTATTAATACTTGAATATGCCTTAAAATGAATTCTTGCAAATTCTAGCATAACCACTATATTCTTTTTAGTAATTTTTAGGAAAAGTCTATCAAGAAAATGAAGAAAGGGTAGGGATCGCATTATTACTCTTAATGTCAACTCTAGTAAAATGGAGTTTGTTTTTTAATATCGTTAGGACTGATTTTGTTTTGAAAGTAATTAACCATTAAAAATGTTTAATAAACATCTCAAAAGTGAAACTTAGAAAGAAGAGGTCTGCACTACAAAAACAAGAAAACTGAGGAACGAGATAAAAGGAAACTGGTGCTAAGCTTCTGAATATTATAAATTATTTAAGTCTTTAAAAGAATTTTAAAATGAATTAGAATTTTATTTGCAGAGATCTGAGTGAAAACCTGTTAACTGTGTTGACCGATTCGCAATTACAAGGGCCTAAATCTGTGCGCAACTTACAACTTGACCGAAATTTTTTAACATGGTATTATTTTATCCGCTTTTTCTAGTTTTGAATTTACATCGAATGTATTGAACAACAATCTTTCTGGATGTTTTTCTTGGATGGAGCTATTAGTTTTCTGATGATGTACTTCATGTGATTTATTTAGTAACGTATACATTTTTATACTTGATAAAAGCTTCGATTCGTAGCAGCTTTCCATTATCGTTTCAAAGGGAGTAACTGAAGATTCGTTAGAACAAACTTCAGTGTTTGTTTGATGATGCATGAATTCTAACTTTAAATAAATCGAAGATTGCTTCCCATTTCGAAAGTTTTTGAAGATTCATATGGTCAAGTATGACGAACTCTCTCAGTTCTCTAACTCCTTTCTTTTCATTTGAGTGAGACGATAGCAGTTCGAGAATTTTGCTACTCTCATTTAACCTTTCGTAAAGTTTGTGGGAAAAATTAAAATTAGCTTGAGAAGAATAGGAACGTCGCATTTGTGCTGGATAGTTTCAATAATGTTTCTAAACAGATTACGAAAAAAAAAAAAGTAACGAAAAATATCCTGTCGCTTCGTTTTTCTGAACGCAAATACAGTTGTAAATCAGTTTTCTGGAAAAAAGTACAATGCTGGCTGTTATTTCCTCTACTATACAATACATTTGATTTTGGTTTGCTAAGTTCCACCCTTTTGTGTATCCTATGCAGAGCAATATTCAAAAGTTTGCATTAGTTTGAAATTTTCCAATTTTTTAAAATTATTTCACGCTAATTTCAAAATTGTATGAATGTAATATTTACAGCTTAGACAGCCACGTGATAGCAACATGGACAGAAATGGAAATTTTAACGCTAAATGGCAACAATTTGAGTACATTGGGGCAACTTGGATCGATGCCCAATCTTCGTGTTCTGTAAGCGAAAATTGAGAATATAACTCATTGAAGATATCATTTTTAAACTTTTCTGAGCTGTTAATCAAAGTGTGCGATATTGGATAAATTCATTTCCTTTTTTCAGTGACAAACATTGCTTATTCAAAATAAAAAATCACTTGGATTTAAAAAAATAAAACTGGTCCTTTAGTTCCACTGTAGAACCATTTAGAAGGCTAGCAGAAAATCCATGGCTTTGTGATTGTCGTTTACGATGGATGAAAAAAATCATTTCTAATTCACATTTGCTGGCTCGAAATACTCGATGCCATCGGCCAGCACATTTACATTCTCATATGCTGCAAAATATCGATGAAACGGTATTCCTAACATTTTGAAAGTTTTTCGAAAGTTTCTAAAAAGAGAAAAGTTGGAGCGGTTGAAAAAATATAGACAAAATATATGGGTACTAAACCGGAACCGTTTTGCAAAGTTATGAAAAAAATTTTGGACATGAAATATAAATTATTGAAGGAAATGAGGAGTAGGAATGATGATTATGATGCAATTTGGCTTTGATCTTGCGAAATGACCATTACTTCCCATAAATTTAAGTGAAGCAGCATTACTGACTGAATTACAAAGAAAATAAAACTAATCGATTGTAGCTGTATTTTTATTATAATATTTAATTTGTGCAACGAAGAAATTTTTTCTCAATTCTGCAAAATTAAAAAAAAATTAACTAAAGTTGAAAAATATGGTTTTTGTTAGCAGTGTTAAAAATTTTTTTTTTAATGAAGAATTTATAACCAAATCGTTTACGTGGGAAATGCCGCGAAATCCTCTACAAACACAATGTGTTTGTAGAGGATTTCCGGATAAGTTGTGAACTTAATTACGATTTAAGGAATTTATAAAATCCATCAAAAACTGTAGAATATTGTAGATTTATTTAATTTCAGTTAATGAAATGTTCTGGAATTGAAAAACGTGCAGCTACTTCGTGTCGTGACGCTTCAGTGTGTCCGTCAGTTTGCATTTGTACAGAAACGACTATCGATTGTCGGGATCGTGGTTTAACACATGTCCCAACTAATCTACCGCTAACAATCACTGAGCTGTAAGCTTGCATTGTTTCAGTTTGCTGAAGTTTTCTTCAGTGGTTTCTGGATAGAATAACAAACCCTAGAGTTTTTTTTTTTTGGAGCTGTAGAAATAAGCATTTATCTGTGCATTTATATGTGATCATTTTATGGTTAGAAATATTTTTGTATTTCAGAACAAGTTTGCCAAAATTTCTATAGGAAATCCAATTTTCTAGAAAATTATGAAAATCCTTTGTTTTTTAGAAGACTTGAACAGAATCAAATAACTTATATACCTCCTCGGGCATTTCATAACCTTCATCAACTCAAACGACTGTAAGTTGAGCATAATATAAATGTAATACAAAATTTTTATAAAATTAAATAATAATGGCCAAAGTTTTCTCTGCAATTCCGTTATTAAAAAGAAAAAAAAAACATTGTTAAATTGGTATTATTAAGATCTGTATGTTTAGTGATCTCAGTAAAAACAATATTGGGGAAATCAGTCCGCGAGCATTTGAAGGTTTGAAATCACTAAACTCGCTGTGAGTCTTTTTCGAATCAATCACTGAACAAAATATGCATCCGATAAAAAGAATTTACAAGTTAGATTTCTGAATCTAATCGATCCAAAATAATCTGCGAAAAATGTATCCGAAATTGCTTAGGGAAAATAGAGTGCTAGAGAATGTAGCTCGGAAAATGAAAATATAGTTTAATGGAGTTAAATAGCATTGCCCGAAGATAGATATTCCGACGTCCCAAACTGATACATCTCCAAACTGATATATTGAGTTAAATTATTTACTTTTCTGAACCTTCAAATTTTGATCAAGCGGATTTTTTCTTCAGTAATTCTAAAGAAATTTTGCAGGATCATTGGTTTTGTCATCATAAAGCGATGATTTATCTGAATTGAACTGGATCGTTTTGAGAAATAAAGTTCTATTTTCTGAAGATTTAATGCAATAGCATTTTATTTTTATAGCATATTGTATGGAAATAATATAAGTAATTTGCCGTCGGAAGCATTCCATGGACTTGTTAACCTTCAGTTATTGCTTCTAAATGCCAACAAGCTGCAGTGTCTTCGAAAAGATACTTTTTCAAGTCTGACAAATCTAAATTTGTTATCTTTGTATGACAATCAAATTCATTCGATTGCTAACGGAACTTTCGATGGCTTGAACAATTTGACTACACTTCATTTAGCCCGCAATCCAGTTATTTGTGATTGCAACCTTGTTAGTTCTTTCTTTACTTCTTGCAACTTTTAGTTATCCCACTTCAAAAATAGGAATTTAATTCCACTGTTCTACATGACCGCTAATTTTGCACATAATAACTTGCAATAATTTTGGAATTCCTGCATAACGAATTTAAATTAAATTGAAAATTTTGAATGCCGACAAGAAAGTAACCATTTTTCAGGCATGGCTTGCTCATTTACTAGCAAAGAAAGCTATGGAAACCAGTAGTGCACGCTGTGGTTCACCGAAACGGGTAGCTCATCGACGTATATCCACATTGCATCATTCGAAGTTTCGATGTAAAGGTAATTTGAAATTGTCAACGAGTATTGGACAAACTTTCGGAAGTCCGTGAAAGGAAAATCGTTCTGTTGTGTTTTTTGTAATTTGAATAAATTTTAAAGGGTCCGAAGCATACATAACAGCTAATGCAGGTCAGTGCGTCATTGATCATCCATGCCCAGTTGGCTGCTCATGTTTTAATACCTTCGTTGACTGCAGGTATCACATTTTTATTAATATAGATTTTTGTTCTTAACCATCAGTATTATCTTTCTTATTCAGAGGATACTGTTCCAGTCTATAAGTTGTTAGCATAAAAAAGAAGGAAGAACTTTTGCTACGCAAAGTGAGTTTTTTCACACTGTAGCCTTAATACTCTAAATGTTGCAGCAATCGAGGATGGACTGATTTTCCACCGAGGCTACCTCGATATACAACTAAATTGCGCATGTCCAACAATAAGATAGCTGCCATTCGTCTTTCATCATCTAATCATCATCTTGAAAATCTAACCACATTGTGTGTATTCATTTTCTTTATCTTTTTTAATTGTATTTCATGCTTTTGAAAATATTGTTCAAAATTATTTCTACCTCATAAAACACGAGAAATTGAATTACAGGTTACTGGATGGTAACGAAATCGAATCCATTGAGCGCAACTCGTTATCTGCTTTGGATAAAGTAGAAGAGCTGTAAGATTTTATCAACTGATTTTTTTATATCAATGGGTTTGTCAGTATATTAATTGATCAGTAAATCAATTTTCGATTGTAGAATGTATACTCCTTTCCTTCTATGATTTTCCAATATTAGCAGTGATACTTAATTACACCCTTCGCTCGAATACTCATAGAGAATTTACTGATACTCCTGCATCGTTCATTACAACATGTTAAAATGCAAAATAAAACTTACTACTGAAATAAATATTATGCTTTTTGATGCTATATTAAATAACACTCCTGCGATTGATTTCCATTTGTTTATCCAAGCTATAAAAAACGATTTTTTCAGCGACTTGAGTCGCAACAAATTACGCTATTTTTCGACTGCAGTATTTGGAGATAGAAATTTGCAAATTATTAAACTGTAAGTTTTTCCAATTCATCAAACATTTTTGTAATATGTCGCACCTATTACCCGACTTTCAGTTATATGCGACTACACAGTTTTCCTTTCTCCCTTCCCGTTCTTATCGGTTGTTGCAAAAATAATATCATCTCAAAAGGGGAGAAGGTTAATAATCATAAATGTCAAAGTATTTCTTCAAATCTATCTCTTGATTAAGTATCTATAAGTCCGCACTACTTGATGCTGTTCAACAGTTTGGTAGTTCTCGGCTTCCTGGACACTCGGGAATTCTAACTTACTTCGACCTCTCCCTCTTCTTCCTTTTCTTATAAAGTGATAAAATATCCAAATCAAATTTTGTGGAGAAGCAGCTGTTTATGATATTCTCGGTCATTTGAATATAGACTTTTTTGTTCTCATATCATATTGGCCATGCATATGTCATCTCACTAGATAATTCGGATTGTATATAAATCCTTTCCACTCTTAGTTTTCACTCGAATATTTCTCGTGGACACTTTGAAAATTAATTTGCTTGAAATATATCAGTCACTTTTATTGTATTACTCGACATAAATACTTGTTTTATTCAAACATTTCTTCAAGCAATGAATTTATCTTTTCACCGAAAATTTTCGGATGTTAAAGCTAAGTCACAATTTCTAATCATTTATTTCAGAAATCTGAGTCACAATCAAATCAAATGCTTCTCTTCTGGCTCGCTCGCACAGCTAACAACATTGAAATCTGTGTATAATTTCGAAGTTCCTTGAGGGATTTTTGGATTCGCTTTCCGTTTTTTTTTTTTTTTTTTTTGTTCAATAATATTGAATTCGCAGATAAGAAATATTGATAAGTGACACGATAAGGCAAAAAATTTTAATGCGAATATCAAAAAATGCAGTACTATTTTGTAGATCGTTAGAGGGAAACGAATTTATATGTAGCTGTCATATTGCTGATTTTGTTCACAACTTACGAATGAATGGATCCCGATTGCTGAATTCTGCTATTTGTCGTGAACCGATACAATTACAAGGCCGCATAATGGCATCTCTCAAAAAAGACGAATTATACTGCTCTGGTAGTTTAGCATGATTCTTCGAATTTGATATTTGTTGTATTTACTGATTTAAACAAAATGGTTTGAACGATGGGTCACCACTATTTAAAAACGAAACAGTCCTATCCTACCTCAAATTGCCAAAATTTTAAGGAACTATGGAAAATGTTTGTGCGGAAGATGATAGTTGCCCAAACGGTTGCACTTGTCATGAAACAACAGTGCGCTGTTCGAACAAGAATCTTGAGAAATTCCCGGCTGATATACCTGCTGAAACTACTGAGTTATTTCTGGATTCAAACAATATTGTCTTTATCCCTCCTGAATTGAATAAACTGAAACACCTTGTCAAATTGTAAGTTATCGATTGTTGAAACAGAAGCAAACTGGTGTAGAATTACTTCAAATGATAAATTTTAAGCGCCGACCAACATCGTAGTCAATGCACTGCGTAGAACTGACCACACGATGTTTATTGTAATAGTATTTTTACGACTCAACTGTTTTTCACTCATATATTTCGCTGTTTTATAGTTGAATCTGTTTTAATATGGAAGTTTCGACATCTTTATTTGGTGATAGAGATGATAATGGTTATATATTTCCTCTCTTGAAATCATAGTTTGCAGAGATTTAAGCTATAATCGAATTGTTACAATTGAAAACGAAGCATTTATGAATTTGACCAAACTCTCAACGTTGATACTTAGTTACAACAAACTTCAATGTCTGGAAGAAGAAGCATTCACGCATTTGACTAGTTTACGAATTCTTTCACTACATGGAAATGATATTTCAGTTCTACCACAATCAGCTTTTGCTAACCTGCATAATATTAGACATATGTAAGAAATTCTGATTTCTTATTATGTGAGGACTTCCGGGAGTCATCAAGATAGATATTTCATGCTCTCTGTCATTTTCTGCACAAATATGTTTAAATTTTGTTCGCTTTGAATATATTAGAAATTCTAGAGCTCTTGGAAGTAATTCATTATATTGCGATTGTCGTATGGCTTGGTTTAGCCGATGGATAAAAAGCCGTTTTATTGAAGCTGGAATTGCTCGTTGTGAACTTCCTTTGAATTTTCGAAATCAGCTGCTCATATCAGCCAATGAATTACAGTTCAAGTAATCATATTTATGAAATATCCGTATTTTATTTAGTATAAATGATCCGTGCTAAAATCTTATCGTTCAATCTTTACAGATGTATCGAAAAAGTGCCAAAAAATGTGTTAGTTAAATGTAATGCCTGTGTTGACAATCCATGTGAAAATGGCGGCGCATGTCAAAGGATAAGAGGAGGTCATTTTCATGTAAATGTGCAGCCAGTTATCACGGAAAATATTGTGAAATTAAAATCGATGCGTGTTACGGTGAGCCGTGTCTAAACAATGGTACTTGTAAGGTAGTGTCTCCTGCTGCGTTATTATGGCTTGTACGATTTTTTTGATCACTATCCGCATACTTTTTTGAGCACAACTGGCATCCTAAGATATGCTAATCAATATTCACTGGAAGACCTTAAGTAGCAACTGAATTTCTGGACTTTTTCTTATTTTTCTTCATTCCGTAGTAATGATTTCAAAGGCAGCTTTGTTTTTTTAGGTTTGTTAAACTTTTAAATGAAGCGTCATAATTTTATAATTTAAAGGTACTTCAAGATGGGCGTTTTAAATGTCATTGTATAGAAGGTTTCAAAGGTGACCGTTGCGAGGCAAATATCGATGATTGTGTAAATAGTAAATGTCAGAATGGTGCAACTTGTATTGATTTGGTAAGCTCATGTTTGTATTGAAGTTCACATAGTGAAAACATGTTATCTAAATGACTGGAAATGAATCTATTGAACTAAAACTTTACTGGTACTTTTCTACAAATCAAATATTTTTAGAAAGTTATGCTGCTTTAGATAAGTTCGTATGAATGTAAATGTCCATCAACCCACATAGGACGGTTTTGTGAAGAGAGAATCGAATTTTGTTCGAATAAAATGAATCCGTGTGCAAACAAGGCAGCGTGCGTACGGCAAGCTCTTTCTTATAGGTGATTTCCCAATTTCTTCGTTTTTGATCAGGAAATTTATTCTTTTATCTTATTACTTTTATCTTAAGGCAAATAATTCAGTGTACAAAAACTAATATCAGCTTATAATAGAATGGAAATTTCAAATTCTTGTCTTTTGGTAGCCAACTTCTTACTTCCTGCCTGGTAGCTGGATTAAACGGAATGGTATAATTGTCAGTATGATGAATCGTTTTTAGATTAGCCACAGCATATAATTAATTACACTGCAACAGTGCTGACAATCACGGTTTTTGTTTCAGTCTAAATTGTTAAAGATTGAAGTTTGAACAAACTTTTTTTTTAGATGTAATTGCCTGCCAGGTTTCATCGGCATCAACTGCACTATAAACATCGATGATTGTGAGAATAATCTATGCAAAAACAATGCACTTTGCGTTGTTAGTTTTTTAATTTTTTAAGAATTTCTAAATCATCGATGGATTTACAAAATATTAAAGAAATCATCGGTGGTGTCAATTCACCCTGGTTGTTTTAGTACTGGTGTAATTATATATATGGTGATAATAATTATATGTTTTTCATTTATATCATGTAAAAATTATGCATTGAAAATGACAATCAGTAAGATTTCGTTTGTTTCCACAAAACTTTTCAGGATGGTATACAATCGTACAAATGTAAATGTATTGATGGATACACAGGAAAGTTTTGCGAATTACCACCGGTGTCGGGTGATTATTATCGAAATACCTCATCATGTCATAAACATTCTTGTGAACATGTCAGCTTATTCTTCCCATCTGATTAGATTTTTCTATATCTTTGAATTTGTTGTTGTAAAAGATTGATAAATAAGATTACTTTAGGGTGTATGTCATGAACTGGAAAGCAATGTGTTTTGTAAATGCTCCGAAGGATATACTGGGAAGCGGTGTGAGCAGCTGAGAGCGGCAGGATAATGTTTCAATTCATCGCATTAGAACCCTTCATTGCTTCACCAGATGGGAATCTGACGTTTACATTGATTACTACTGCTAGGTTATTATTTTGATGGTCTTGTGCAAGTTATTAATTTTAAATTTTTAGAATGGCTGAACAAAATATTAAAGAAATCATCGGTGGTGTCAATTTACCCTGGTTGTTTTAGTACTGGTGTAATTATATATTATGGTGATAATGCGCATTTATCGGTGGAATTATATAATGGTCGTTTGAAAATTTCATTCTGTGTTGGCAATTTCCCTGCATCTCATATGTATAGCTATGTTACTGGTATTTTTTAAGTTTCGAAGTTTATTTTATATTGGAGGGATTTTTTTATGAAGATAACACTGAGACATTTTAACGTTATAAATAATTCCTATGGAAAGGAATGAGGTCGAATCATTATAAATTATATTTTATTTTAATTAAAATATTGAAATATGATCTCACTATTTTTGGATATTGTTTAGTGCATGATGGACATCCACATCGAATAGAAATATATATCAAAGGAATAATGATAATGCTGAAAATCGACAATTACGAACCACAAGTTGTTGTTAACAGCGGTTCGAAAGAAACGTTCATATTAGCAGACAAGAACTTCTTGTATGTTGGTGGCGTTCCAGCTTCCGTTGGCTTTAAAGCAACCACTGCTTTTCATTTGAAGCAACTACATAGCTTTAAAGGTAAATTTCAAGAAACGAGCGAATTTTAAATGTTAAATTTGTATTTTTTAACGTCATGTGCTTTGATACCTGCTGAATGTGGCGCTTTATTTTAATCGGTAATAATTAAACTGTGGATGTATAAAAATTAAATGAAATTTGATTTTATTCTTGTTAATAGATCATGTCGTTTAGGGAAGGTGATTTTAACTAATTTCAAGTAGCTTTATCGATTCTGCAGTTTCTAGGTTAAAAGCCATCTGATTTGATTTTGTTAACTTTTTGTTTTTTGCAAATCATGTAAAGACTGTTTATTTAACGAAGTGAGCTTAGGCAATAATTAGCAAATGTCGTATCATTTTGAATCTGTAAGGCCTCATATATTGAACAAATGCTGCTGACTGTAAACGATAAATTTGGAATAGAATTTCAGGATGCATTTCCGACTTTCATGTCAATAATGTGATAGTTGATTTCAATAAAGCGGAAAAAAAGGAGAAAATTTTAAATGGATGTGTCAAAAGCGTGAACCTCTGTAATGATCAGTGTTATAGCGGTACATGCATTACGAATTCTTCGTTCTCCAGTGGTTACATATGTCGTTGTCCTCCTGGTTATAGTGGCACGCATTGTCAACGACGTAAGCTATTTGAGTTGTGTTGTGAATTTCTTTGTTCACATTTATATTACATGAGATTATTTTGATAGCGAAAATTTCCCTATATATAAAATTTCCGAATTTCAGGTGAAATTTTTTGTGCCAAAGGGAAGTTTCGCCATCATTACGTACAGGATGGTTGCCGTTCGATAGAACAAATCAGAAATGCCCGATGCTATGGATGGTGTGGTAGTGACAATACAGAATGTTGTACAGCCGTGAAAAGTAAGAGACGCAGATTGAAAATGCATTGCAGGAACGGTAGCATTACTTCACAAATTGTTCGCGTTATACGAAAATGTCAATGTACTGCGGCAACAGTATGTCATGCTGCATAATTTTTTAAAAATTTTTTTAGTTACTGCTTTTACATAAATTTTTCGATCTTCAGCGCATTGTTCTTGATTGTATCTTCTCGTTCTATGCAAGTGTCGACTTAGAACTTGTTGCTTCTGTTGCGAGTGCTCATCCTTTTCTTGGTAATTAATCGAATTAATGCTTTAAAAATAGTGAATTTTCTTCTTGATTCCACGTCATTTTTACAGCAATCATTTAATGCTGAATAAATGGTTCCATACAACATTTTAAAAAAATCGGTCTCCCCAACGGAAGTTAAGTCGCCTTTTTCTTTGAAGATCAAATATGGCTTTGTTTGAAAGCGAGAGATTCGTTTAATCGTAAGTAGCCCATTTTTAATATCAAATGGAAATTTATTCAAGAAAATAAAAATGTTTTTAATGATGTTCCTTCTTATATTTATTCTTCCATATTTATATTTTTATATTTATATGGTAACTCGTGGGAAAGTAAATTCATGGAAGCTCAAGTTGGACTGTTTAAGATATTCATTGTTAAGTTTCGCTTAGCATATACCAAGCATTCAAAAATAAACTCAGTTTTTTTCTCAATAAATTCACTGATTAGAATAATTGCACCATTTAGACCTTTTTTTCCATCTAGTTAAACCAAGCGACAAAAGTTGACTTTTGAAAGAAATAAGAAGAATTGTAGAATTGCTCATTACCAATTGCCGAAGTTTACGAGAAATCAATGATCACTGTTGTGTAGGATTCATATAAAATTGATTTCGCTTAATATAAATGGGATTTACGGAGTGCAGATAATTAATTAACCGACGAATGAGATTATCCGTATTATTTATAAAAAAATAATAAATAGATGAAAACTATTCCCCAGACCCAACAAAAACTGAGATGGTAGAATCCTGGATTATTGTAATCATAATGGTACCTAACCAATATTTAAGAGAAATTCTCTATTTGTGTGAAGAGAAGAGAAAGAACAGAAAGATTTATCTTATATTGGCAACACATCAATAGCTAAAATATAAGTTGCCACTGTTTGAGATTGTGTTTGACTTTTACGGTAAGCTGAAATCAATTTCTAAGGACTACTCGAATTTATATTGGGGAATTTTCGATTATCAGGAAAGTCAAACAGATAAGCTGAGTTTTTTAGTCAATGGAGAACCAGTCGATGCATTCATTAGTCTACTACGATTTACAAAGATTCGAAGTCCAAAATTTTACGTATGCCTCAAATTACTGGCAGGAAATAATTAATCACTTCTGCCAAATTCTGCGCATTTTTTTTCGTTTTCTTTTTTGGTTCTTCATTGTAACTCTGTTCAGGAGGTTCACGAAGCTCAATTTTGCAAGTAGGTAAGTAGGCAATCTTGCTTGTTTTTTAAGGATATTATAAATCAATATTTTATATTTGATCACCTATACGGATTTGATATCATTCCCAACTTATATTATTTTTTTTAGATTTATTATAAATTTTACTGAGCTTTCTTGAATTTCATCAAATTTCACCGAGCCGAAATTATGTTTCTTACCATATGAAATCAAAATGAAGTTTTATTGATTCTAAGAATCCTCGCTAATAATAAAATATTTTCTCCAATTCATGTTTTTCATTTCCATTATTGTTATTTGTGAACAAAAAAAAAAAAAAAAAAAAAAAAAAAAAACGTGATGCTCCACGAGGTTAATAACCATAATTTTGATTTTTGATTAGTCTCAATTTTACATATCTTGAATAAAAAAAAATAAGAAAATTCTTCCTTACTGAAAAGATAGCACGGAATGTATATACAGCATTTCATTGGCATATTTCCAGGTCATCTCTTATTTATTAGTCTCTTTTTGAAACTTATAATATACTTACTATTCAGTTATTTAAATCTCTTATATAAAGATATTAGTTTGAGATTTATAAAATCATCGTCTAAAATATTTCTGAGGGAAAATGAATATTATGGCATTTTTATTATGGTAAATATTATTGTTCAAATAATTCATCGCTACATCTGTGTCAGTATAATTCTTTTCTACTCGATTTACTGTTTGTTGAACTTATTAGAACATAGAAGAAAAGAATTTGGATTCAGCAGGAGTTCGCTATCCAAGATTTTGATCTGAAATATATACCCTAAGCGATCGACATGGCATTTTAAACAGTTTTTTGTAAAACAAGCCACATGGAGTACCGATGATTGATTATGCATAAAACAAGTCGTATAGATTTTTTGCTTATTTATTACTAAGCTTTCTAGAATTTTATTCTGCATGCACACCAAGAAATTGTAGACTGTCTGAAAGCAGGTAAATTTAGTATAATATAGGTATTGCTGTTTTTCGAGTGCTTGATGATGTTGTATCACAGTGTTGAAAATGTTTATAAATACCATGGAAATGAAAAAATTATTGATATGAAGTATGGCAAATGTTTTTGAATGTAGACTTCACCAAATCTTTAATTTTAATTCATAATATGAAAATATAAGTTTTAGATGGCATCTTTCTTTTGGAGAAACATTGGAATCTTGCCTAATACGAGAACAGGAAAGCCAAAGCTTTGCTTGTTTGTTAAATGAATCACAACTGCTTAATTGAAAATGAAGAGATTTAATCAAAAATTTGAACATACAAAATAAATTACAAGAAATTTTGTTGATTTTATGAAATTCTTCAGTCAAGGACATTTGGTAGCACAAAGAATAGAGCAAGTCGCCCAAAGCAAATGAAGAGATTTGCTATCACTATGGCAAAAACTCAGAAAGCGTCGATGTTTGAACCTACATGAAAGTACCAATAGTTTTATGATTAACAGTATTAATAATTCTCTGCTTTATAGTATTACCAAAAGTCATTCCACAAAAAATATTCATATTAAATAACAAAAATAAATCAAAAAAAATTATATATTATAAAAATCAAAGGCAAACAAACCAAAACACGACCATCAAAAACATAACTAATCCTATTAGATTTAAATTACTGTTAATACAGTAAGTAAATTGATTTCACATGTATAGGACACTTTTTCTGCGAATAGATGAACACTAATTCGAGCTTTATCAATTGTTCATTTTCAGATCATTTTTTCTCAACCGTTTTTAGAAATTCTCAAAATGTAAATGCAATAATTCGATTTACACTATAAATGAATGCAAAGTCGAAAAGCACAAATATAAATGACCAAAAAGCAATCATTTAAAAAGTGCCTTTGTCAAAAATGCAGAAGATGATGGGCCTATTACATGGATATATGCCAGAGTTTCTCTGAATTTACTTAAAGTCTTTAGCTGATTAGAATTGACAATAAATGTGATGAGATAATAAATCAGCCGTATCCCATGCTACTCTCAACATCTAATATTTTTTTGTATTGACTATGACGATGATTCTGATATAATCAACATCTAGGAATACTTCGAAATGCAAAAGATGAAAAATCCACGGAAGATCCTAGATTTTAGAAGCAGTGGTTTTAATGGAATGATGATGAAGTGAGATTTTTTTAGAAATATAACTTCTGTCAAAAAAATCCAAGCAAAATGGAAAAACTTACGTATCTAATCAAATTAATGAATTTTTGAGGCAGTAACTGCAACAAAGCTAAAGGGAATAAAAATTTTTGCGATGTTAGCCTCATCAATGAAAGATTGGTAAAGAATTTCAACAATCAACTGATCCATAAATGTTCATTTAGCGAAGTCACTTTCAATATCGATCAATATTATTTCATGAACTTTAAAGATTATAATATTACTTACTGTATAGAAAATATGAAATTAATTTTTTGTTTCATGACTCGTCTTAAGAACGAATAAAATCTCTGTAAATAGTTTGTCATTCATTATTATTTGTGTGAAAAATGATGAATAGCTAATAGCATCTTTTTTATTTTATATTGATATCCATTTTCATATTGAAAGTGACTACTTAATTCACATTGATCCGAACTTCGGGTCGTGTTTTACTTTCAAGAATAACCGAAATATGAATTTGACCAGTCTTCAGACACACCAAAAAAAAGCAATCTTTTTTGATTTTTCTCGTAATTATAGAATTATGGTTTCTAAACCATGAAATAGTTGCTAGATTTATTTTAAAAAATTGGATAGGACCGATATGTGCTCTTTGAATGTTGGTTAATGTAAATCGGATTATATGCCAACAACAGAAAGCATTACAAATCGACTTGCAATTCATGACATATCTAATCCTTAATGACACATCTAGATATTCAGCTCCAGATAGATGCCTTCTTCCATTTGGATTTCGTTTGATAAATATGTTGTTCAAAATGATAATATATTATTATATTTATTATATGATAATATATTGTTTAATGATAATAGAATATATTGTATTTAGAAACAATTAATATGAATGAAGTTTGGCGATTATTTATAAAAGCGGAGGACAAAGCTTCTAGCAACTATGGTGATCGCATTCATAACTGGAAAATATTATATTTACCAGAATTATTATGTTGAGTAATTATAGTAATATAAATCAACAAATATATTACTCCTAAGTTAATTTTGATCTTAAGCGATTCATTTTTCAATTTTAGTCAAAACTTAGCTTATTTTAGGATTTATCGTTCATGCTTTCAATAGCTCGTTCTGAAGAAATGTGACTCTGACGATCCATTTGTAATATCCATTCCAGGATTCAGTATCTAAAACTTTTCATGATTAGAGCTCAAAATTTAGTTCAAATCAAATCTTCATTGCTTTTGTAATTACGTTTAAACTGAGATCAACTAAGCAATACTTCAAGAAAAAAAATTTTAGAAGGTTGTTTAGACGAGCGCAAATGAATTAAGAGAACCGCATGGAAATTTTCACAATTGTTATCAATAAGTTTGTAAACAGTCCGTTTATTCAGTAAATTATTCAACAACCAAATAGCTGTCACGTTTCCTGAATATGCTCTGGGTCTCGCCAGTGGTATATCGTCTATTACAAGATTTACTTCGTTCGATATTATTACAAATAATATAAACTTTAATTTACTTTCATCTTATGATTAATTAAATTCAATGGCAGCAAAAAGTTCTATATTTGTGCATATTAAATTTTCCAGGAAAATTGCGCTAGGACTGAAGTGTTCTATGAACAATTTAATTATGAAATGCTCACTGAATTTAAAGCCTATGGCTAAGTTTTCAGGAGATTTCAAAAAAAATTTAGGTTATATATTGAGGGAATTAAAATTACTTAAGGAGTGCACGGTATCGACATTAGGTTAAGAAAATGTTACGAAAATTTACGTACTTCTTAAAATACGTGGCTATATTTAGAATAAAAATGGGTAGATAATTTCATCAATAACCGTTTCTGCCTTGGAAATTTCTCTATGGACAAAATCTGAAATGTATTCATTCCTTACTACAGAGTTCATTATAATATTATTTTTTAATTTGTAAATTTATAAAAACCGATTTGCCTTCTGGTGGTAACTTTCTCATATGTTACGAATTCGTTTTTCTACTTTGCGAAACAACTTAGCACAAAGCACAATTATATCATTCACAATTATATCAATTATATCAATCACAAAGCTCAATCACAGTCGCAAACCACAATTTCTCGAAACGGTATAATTATATCTTATGAAGAAGAAAAAGGAAAAAGCGAAAGTTCGTCAATCATAATAATTTATTATAACTTTTTTCTGAGACTTTATCCATTGTAGCATAACATCTTATGCTCACATCTTAGCAGTTTATGTAAAATATTGCAATAAGTTTGTAATAAATTTGCACAAACTATTTTGTACAAAATATTTTTGAACAACTTTTTGAAGTTCTTCAAAAATTCGTATTTACAAAACTTAAAAAGAACAAATTGAATCCTAGCTGAATGCGTCATTCCAATAGTGTTAATTAATGGCGACGTAGATATTTCTGTTTGTGCTGTAATAGAGATTAGAACTTCTGGAGATCGATTAAATTATGAAGTTATAGCGAACTTGTAAGAAGAAATGTTCATTTTCTTATGTAAAGTTACGTATTACACGAAACATGTTGCTTAGTCATATTCTCTCAATTTCAACTTATTCGCTGACCATGTTTTTTTTTTTTTTTTTTTTGCTTATAACGTTTTACACTGCTGCATATTTCAAGTTATTTTTTTTTGGACATTCACGATTTTGAAAGCGTATTGTACAGTAGGACACTTTTGATGGGATGATTGATATATCTGTTTTCCATGCATGCCATTTTATTGAAAGACGCCTGAAACTGAAAAACCTACAGTACCGGTGGTTAAATTATTGCATTGATCTAATAGCTGCATTGTTTCCTCTGACTAATTTTTTCTAGTTTATTTGAGGAGGAAATTTTTTTAAAGTGTTATCACTTGCAACAATATATGGTTAAAATTAGCAGGCTGACTCTTCAGAATCAACAGACAAATCGAGAATCCTTCTTCTTGCAACTGCTTTTTGAATTCTGGAAGAATCACGCTTTTTCATCGTTTACTATTCAAATTTCAAATCTTAGTATGGATTTAAAAAGAAAAAACAATTCAGATAATTTGAAGCATACCTAACGAGTTGTGTCATTCAGCATATCCTAAATTGTAGATTGAAACATTAGATTCTGCCAATGAAACTACCAAAAATTTGAAATGTGAATGACCTTTTCTTCTTGTCATAGTTTAAGGATTTATTTGTCAAATAAGGAAGAGATTTTAATTTTCACAAAAATTATAATCTCAATAAATTTTGAATGGTAAATATATTTCATTTGACATATGTTAATCATCTGTTCGTCTACTTATATACATCTGGTAATCGTATTGCTTATTGTGGACTATTTTGCACCTTGGATCGAGAATTTCAGACACATGCTAGGCATTTTATATCTTGAAAAAATTTTCTTCTCAGCGCAATATACTTTAATTTAGGGAAAGAATACATTAACCTCCTTTTTTCATAGTTGAACACAATAGGCATGAAATTCAAGCTGTTTTTCATAATGAAGTATAATACCAATTAAACTGAGAACACCGATTGAATGAATGAGCAATGTTAGTGAAAATGTGTGAATAGATGGCAAGAAGAATCTAGATTTCTGATACTAATTCCAGTGAATCTTGATGATATAAAAACTATTTGATCATGACGAATTCCAATATGTCTACATTATATTGTTATCCGCCAACTAATTAGTGTTGTGGTATCAGTCCGATTCGATCTCGGATTTCATTTTTTTGTTGTGGATCGACAGCCAAACAGTGGACTACTCCTTTTTTGCTGTCTAAAATTATTACATCACGAGAAACATCAAGATGCAGCTTAAAAAAGATACAATTAAAAGAATTGAATGTAATTAAATGAATTGTTTGCTACGGAATCTTGAGTAAAGCAGCCATTCATTTCGACAAGTTCTTAAATTACTGACAGATCACAAATTTCGTGTGATGCAACTTTAATCACATCTTTAAATAATATTTAGGATTATCAGACAATGGCAAAACAAGCACGAATCTACCGTCAACTAATCAAGCATGCTCTAATATGATTGATGGATGACAGTTTCAATAATTATTGTCTTACAAGAATAGTTGATTGTTGAGGCTATCTAAAATATAACAAATCTAAGAAGACAAGACTCTCTGAGAAGCTGGGAATTTCTTGCGATGGGAACAACTTCAGGTTTTCATTCATGGCTAATGCTTGTTGAGTCGAAAGCAAGAAAAAAAAGTTCTGTGACGAATTTTTCAATATTGATTTAATTGCACATGCTGAATAATTAGCATTATTAATATATAAGGTACAGCAATTTGCGCTGAAATTTTGAGAGACATACAAATATTCGAACAAATACGCAAGAAACAAATAGACGACAATCTTTTCGTGATTGCCGGTAATTGTGGCCAGTTAATTTCACAGTCAAATCCATTTCCTTTTTTATTCCAATTTTGTATTCAGATCATTTAAATCCTCAAATCATTCCCTTTTTTGATCTACGTTACTCGAAAGTACGTGATTAAAATCTAACGTGAGTAAAGCAAAAAACGATTCATTCATTTCTTACTGCAATTTCTCATTGTAGGAAATGTTTACATTGGAGTAATTATGCGTTGAATGCTCGCAACAAAGATTTACATACAGAGTGCATTCAAATAAACAGGTTTCCTTTTTTTTTGACCAAAGCACAAACTAAGGGAAATTGAAATAAAGCACATATTCAATTTTATTGTTTTACCAATATCTCTGTTTTATTATAGAACAACAGCAACTTACTTAAATATTAATTTGAGTCTAATAGAAGTCATGTTCTCTCTCATTACAAAAATAATAGCAGTAATAAACAAAATTTATGGAAGTATTCACTTTACAAATAATACATTTCCATTCAGTATCTTCAACAACAGATCAATAAACTGAATTTAAAAAATAGGTCTTTAAAGCCCAGTACATGACTTTGCATTACGGAAGTTATAATATATTTTTAAATTTTTTATTAGCTTTGAGAATGACACTTTCCCACGCATTCTAGAGTTTTTTTTTTTTTTTTTTATTTTAGTTGGCACCTCTGCAACGGTATAAAAAAATTCAAAATCCTACCTTGTTCTTGGTACAACTCACTATTCTGCATTTAATGAATAAATTTCTCTGAAACTAGACAAACAAAAGCACATTTAGTAAAATATTAAAATTTAGCTAAACTTATAATAGTTGAATGATCAGTCTAAATGAAATCTAATTTCCAAATCGAAAGCTTGATGAGAGACTCAAATTTAAAAGTAAATTTTTTTATTCCAAGCGTGCAGTTTCATATTATGGGGAAAATTAGAAAGATGTTTTCTATCCTAAAAAATCACAAGTATTATCTAGAAAATATATAACAAAAAATTAATATGATACAAAATTGGAGCAGTTGTTTTCCAAATCACAAAAGCGTGAACAAATTTAGTTCAAGAACTGCTAATGTGCAGAATTTCTTCTGCTAACATCTTTGCTTCAATGCATTCTTGGTAGAATCAACACTGTAGCAAACGACAGTCGCTGCTTCATATTATGATGATTTTATTGCAGCATCACGGTTTCAGATAACATCCAGTGAATTAATTCTTTATCGAAAAACTCTATAATGAAATTGTTTATGGACGAAAATTTAAGGGCATAACATTTGAGAGGACCAAAATTTTCAGCCACTGTTACAAAGGAATTTCTTTAAAGAATCCAAGATTGTTTTCAAATTCTTTAATATCTATTTGGTGGCTTGCCGATCGATTTATTGTTGAATAGGATATTATGAAAAATGGCTTTGGAAAAGTGGGAAGCATTAATATTTGTAAGTCAGTGTAACTGCTTTAGTTGTGCTTCACTCATGGACATAAACAAAGACGATATCATATGACATAAAAATGATGATTCATTACGTGATATTCATTCACTTAAAAGTGGGACTTGTTGAAAAGCGATCTTACCAGAAACTTATAACAGTGTCTGTGACAAGCTGACAGAATACCGATGCAAAATAACACAACAATCAGAATGCCAACTATTACGAACAGTAATTCAGTTCCGTTGAATCCATCATTTTGAACGCAGTTGAAGGCCTCATTTATCTTTAATAACTTACGATTGATTACATCCAGTCTTTTTATTGTAAAATCTGACTTTTGCAAGAACTCGATACAATAAACTATGAGATAATTCCGATCCCTCAATACAGTTGACAGATTTCATAACTGGAAGAAAACTTGTCGTCTTTTATTGATTTCTTAGTTTTTAATGATGATTTCACGGCGAAATAAATTTCAGTTATCTTTGTAAAGGAAGCAGCTTACACCATCACTACAATTATTTGTGTAGGAAATCACTTTTGTGTTAATAGATACCGAATAGAGTACTTTTAGATATTCACCGTTTCGTTCCATACTTGTTATCTGAAAATTTTGAATAATGAACTGAGGTAAAAAAATTAAGAAAAATAGGAATAATCTCCATTGCTGAACAAGATCAAAGCTTAGTACTAAAGTATTCCAACGATAGACGAAAAGCTTTGAAATGCTGAGCCTCTTTTATTTTATATTTTAATAATTCCTGCTGCGCATCTAGATAATTTCATCTCACAGTCATGAAAAGCGCATTCAACAAAGAAACAATTATTAAAAAGAAGCTGACTCTACATCAAAGTACAAATCAAACAACTAAATAAACCTGAAGTACATGGAGTAACAAAATTAAAAATGACTTTAATCCGTATTGCATCATCGCTGATCGATAATTGTCGTTCATGCAAATTAGTGAAAAGCACAAATTTTTTCAATGCCAGCAACAGTTGACGCTGCAATTCCATTTCCGTAAAACTGATGTCAAACGGTACTTTCAACTGAATTTCGCAGATTTCTTTATTTCCAAAGCTAGACAATGCACGCTTAAATTTACTGCTGGAAAAAAAATTCTGCTGCTGTCCGAATTCAGTTCGTGAATTTTTATAATTATTTTGACTTTTTTTCCTTTCAGAACTACGTTGTGCGATTTTACCGAAAAATTCTTCAAGACCAGTGACCATGGGAACAGAAGGGACATCTATGGCACTCTTGTTCCGGTCGTTATCCTTCGAAATTTCATTTCTGCCAAAAGTTACTTCACTCTTTGCTTCATGATTACGTGGGATGAAATTGCCTGAATTGCAAAACAAATTTGAAAACCACAAAACGAAAAAGAAAAGAAATGCAACGTTTGCTGACGATTCTATGATCTGCAATAAATTTTAGATCCTATCACTATGTTATTCAGAAAAAAAATGTAATCATGGAATAAAAAACCCTTTCTGAATGAAGTAGTGGAGGAATAGTAAGCGGTTGGTGGGAATTCATATGGTGGAGAAGCAAACGGAGTCCATGCCGAACCTGAAATTTTTGAGAAGATAAAAGAATGATAGCAATAGAAGAAAATATAAGTAAGGAATTACTGAAAACATCTAATGAAAATTACGAAGTAATGACCAATTGAACGGTTTGTTTTCATAATAATCGATTTTTTTGTTGCTTTTGATGTAGCCATTAGTGTTAGCAATGCTGCAAATAATGATGTTAAAGTATACAGGCCACTAGACAAGCTCTCTTAAGTCTTGTTCCATAATTCAGCATTTGGGGTTAGGAAGAATTTATTCTCTAATGTTATAGGATAATATCTACGAGTCCTGATAGAGAACATATATAACTACTACTCTCATATACATGCAATCAACAGAAAAAAAAACATAGAATGTTGAAGAAAGAACATTACAAAAATGTGATATATACAGTTCAGACAATCGGAATATAAAAACAATGGAACTTTATGATTAAACTTAGTGTCAACAGATATTTAGAAATTATCAATAGATATTTAGAAATTAGCAGTGTTAAATTAGAAAAACGGCTCGAAAAAATCAATTGAACTTTCAAAATGTAAAGTAGATACAGAAGAAATTGATTTGCATTTGATTTTCAAAAAAAAAGAAAATGCATTTAAAATTAAAAAGAAAAACATTTTTTACTGATTTTTCCAATTTCACAGATAACATATTCCAACTTGAGAAATCATGGAATATGATATGATATCATATATTGCTGTCGAATGTTGGATTATCCAAAAAATCAAGATTTGAAAGGATAATGGATTGAGAAGGGTCAGACGAACCACGTTATAATAAATCATATATGACTATAAAATTACTATTCTTTCTTAAATTTTCGGCCTGATACAAGATAGAATTTACCCGTGTGCGCTGTAGTGGAAATGACAGTGGCAGTTGTTGTAATAGACATGCCACTTTTTCCAACATTATCCCAGCTAAACTCGATAAAATTAGTTTGTACATATTCGTTATTTTCATTGTCAGAATAATCTTTTTCAGAAACCATAGAAGGCAAGTTGCTAGTAATGATTGCAACTGATCGGTTGCTGTTCAACGTTCCAACCGGAATGTTTGAAAGTATAGTCGCTGATGAACTGAATGACATACTAGAAGGTACATTCATTAGTGAGAATGAAGAGCTGGAATACATGGTTCTTAACGTGGTTAATATGCTTGAAGAAGTCACTGTTGACGTATTTAGTGAAATAATTGATGCTGCAGCTGTCTCGCCAGCTTTTGGCCATCTAGACGTATCCGTGGAGATACCCATTCGTTCCGTTTCTGTAGTTTTAGTAATAAAATTTATGTGTGAAGTGCTTTCAAAATGCGATAGAGCGGCATTTCTTGGAGAACTTAAAGGCATTGAAGTTGTTCTGTTGGCCAAAACGGCTGCTAATGGCTGTTCCGGAAGTAAAAGCGAAACTGTGCTTGTAGGTTTTACGTTTGACATTGTCAATTGAGCAAACAAAGGAATCGTAAAAGTTGATTCAAGAATATTTTTGTAAACATCATCATCGGTTGTTGCAGCAACTTCAGCTGGAAAATCATTACTTTCATCTAAAATTGAATGGGTAGCCATCGCAAGTGGTACTTGTGTGACTGATACCACGCTATTACTGTTATTATTTCGTTCATCTCTGGGAAAATTATGACTTGTGTTCATTCTTATATCATGGAAATTATTCTGAGGAGTTAAAAATGAAGTCAGAATTGTTGGTGATAATTCTAAATGAGTGTTTGCAGTGATATTCATTGAAACGTTGCCCGTGAAAACATTTAAATCTATTTTTCCACCAAGAAAATCCACAGCATGATGCGCAGCAGTTGAAGCCATCTGTAACACATGAAAATGACAGTCACGAAATTATTGCAGACATTAAAATCATTTTTGTACTGAGTTCCGAAAAATCCAACAATATAATTTCAATTTGTACACTTCAGTTTTCCTATGAATCTAATAACATAGCAAAGAACTTTTCAAAAAAAAAAGATTGAATCAGTTGGAGAAGGAGAACACGAACATTTGCTGAGGTAGTCTGCATCCTAATTTGTGAATGATTTGCAGATGCATGAATGGAGTTAATATTGCCAGATTTCAACAAAATTTTTAACTGCATTGATAAAAGATTCATATTGCGCCAGCCGGACGCACTTCTCGACCTTCCAAAAACACCGTTTCTCTTCCACGATCAATTACCACTCTACAAAAAATACAATTTTTATGCCGAGAAGCAGAGGCGATAAAACAGAATTCTTCTGAACAATCAGAATTTTTTGAAAATATAAAACACAAAGCTTTGGATTTCGCAACGAATGTTTTAAAATAATTTGCTGGAAAATTTTCAAGTACCTAGAATACTGATTTGTGGTGATGAGAATATTCGACGAATTTGGGAGCAATTGCACGATTGCTCGCTCATTTTCGCATCGCACAATCATCTCGTGGTCAGAAATTGACATTTCAAAAGGTGATACAATAGTTTCTAAATTAACGACGTACAGTCCTGATCTTATCCGTAGAAAACGATAATCTGATGCTATTTGCACGGTAGTATTTCCATATCGCATTTGCATCTGAATAATGTTGTTAAATTTGCAGGAACTGTTAGTTATTATGCTAAAATTATAGCATTTCTTAGAAAATGAGGAAATGAATCAGGAAATTGCAGAATCTTAGAAAAAATTCTTTTTCTTGGAAAAAATTTTAATATCGTAAATAATTAACAAAAATATGAATTTGAAAATCTTAAAGATATTAACCTGCGCGTCGAAAACAGTCATGTTAATATTGTGGTTACTACTGAGTGAAACAATATGAAGCTGTCGACTAAGATTATTCAAAATATTGGAACCGATGGTAACTCGACTAGGCATAATAGGTAACTGCCAAGTAACAGCTGAAACATGAGCCCATCGACCACTAAATGCATTCACTTCAGCAAAACCATTGAAGAAAATCAAGCTGACATTCATATCGGCTCTGTATTCCATATGGGAATGACCATCAGTGCTTCGATTTGCCCTCAGAAACATCTGAAAGTTAATCTATCGACTAATTAGTTATTTATGGATTTCAAATTGGTCAAAATGAAATGATTTTGAAAGAAAAAAAAATAAAAGCCAAAAAACAATATTTCAACTTGACATTATAGTTAATCTAATTTATCACTAATTGATGTATTAAGTCGTCACTCTAAAAATAATTTTCATTTCAATAAAAATGTTCAAAAACTGGAAGTTAGACAGAATTCCAATTATTTGTCTTTTTACCTTTTATCTTTTCAACTTTAAACTGAAGAATCTTTAGAAACCCTGCATAATCTTAGAAAGACAGAACTTATTATAATTCTTAAAAATGAATCAATAATTTTGGAATTCTAACGCAAAAGAAAGATAAAAAGATTTTTTTCAAATCTAATCAGCACTGGATAATATAAAGAACTTTGGGAATGAAATCATCATGCTGAAAGATAAAAAAACCAGAGAAATCTGCGGCAAGAGTTTAGTTGCTACCTAGTCCGCTTTCACTTTAGGCATGCAGTTCGAAAGATCTCAAGTGAGATTCATTCATTCGAATAAAACAACTTTACCAGAAATTTCGGAGCAAAAGGAAATATTTTTTTCCGAATAGAAACAACAAACTTATCTGAATTTGTTCGCATTTTGCTTGCAGAATTACTTGTGGAATTTCGAAAATGGAAAGTACATCATTATGAGCGGAAAAATTTTCCGTCTGACCATGCGGTTCAAAGTTCAATGTCGAATTGCCCGACCAAATTTTTCCATGTAGAAATCTTTCATGGAATTCAACTTTTGATTCATCTGAGATAACAACTACCCAACGCAACAGAAACATAGGATGAATCTACCTACAGGGATGATTTATTATTTAATCGAAATTTCAGTGTTTTAAGAGATTTAATCATTTGCTTCGGTAACAAATCATATGTGATTCATGCTACTATTTTTTTTTCTAATTTCGAAGATTTTAAAGGAAAAATTCAAAGAAAATAGAAAGAAGTGAATAAAGAATTATTTCCTCCAAAATGTGGTAGGAATTTCAAAAGTGCTTTGTAAATGCAGCCTAGATTAGGTGAAGCTATTATCGTTTCAGAAATTCCCACTTAACTCGTGAGATATTTCTATGTTTCAATCAAATATGGAATCCGAATTGATGAATTATAAATTCAACAGTTAATAAAGCAAATGAAACATTATGTTAATGAAAGATGGAAATGAAATACCACAATATGATCCGTAGGCAGTGCATGTCGTTCAAATCGCTGTTCCGTAGTAGCAAGTTGGCAGTAAGCAAGCAGGAAAGATGGACATTGAAGACATAGGGCATTAAGTAGCAGCAAGGCATCCGACGACAAATCAAGCTTATGCAGAGGAACGCGAGTACATCGATCAGGCCATTTTGTCTAAACAGCATCCAGAACTACCTCGTCCTATTGCTCCAAATTATATCCTCCCCCGGTATCCATGGTGATTTTTCGATACATTTAACCAACGAATACAAACCGTGTCCTTTGCTATCGATGTCGTTTCAAAATTCTTAGAAAGATTTCATAACTACTTCTTAAACCTTTCTCTCCTTATCTCTTAATGATACTTAACTACAATAGTTGTACAATCTGAAATTCAAAAAACTATGTCCCAACTTCAACTCTCTATCTACTTTGTTTACATCAACTAGAAAAATTCGTCTCTATTTCGCCTCCGAAAATCAAACTGTTAGAAAATCTCTTCCTGTCGACGTTACCTTTCAATTCGACTAACTCGCACCAAGACCAGTTTAAAGATAATCCGATAATCATAGACCAGTGGGACTTCCCTATTCCAAACTATAGAATATTTAACAAAATGTGCTAAAGTCACAACCACACATCTGACAAATATCAGTCGAAAAAAATTCAGGATTCAATTTATTTCAGCTCATTTGAAGAAACTGATATGCTTACATCAAGGAACAAAATGAAAACATGTTTATTAAAAGTTTACATTAGAAAATCATAACATAAGACCCTTCATAAGTTCCAAATACCATTTCTAACATCTTTACATGCTTATAAGAATAATTAAAAATTGTAAGACTGTAGTGGTTTGAGCAAACCAAAGATAATTAAAAAATAAAATTTAAGACAAAATTTAGAAACATGTATTAATAAAATTGGATTAGCGAACCAGCACGATGCGCATTAATAAAAAAAAAATACGTTTGACTAAAATGAATGGTTGTTCAAATTTAAAGTACTCGAACTTTGTGAAAGATTTGAAGAAAATTTGAAGAAGTTAAACATCTGCAGACGCCCTACGAAGCAGTAATTGAACAATATAATACAATTTAGCACCAACTAACAAAAGACAGCACATAAATACGTGATTATAATAAATCGAGCTGTGTTGTTTTCAAAAAGTTCTTAGTATATTTTAAGCAAAAAGAAAAAAAATCTATGCGGTAGGAATACAAAACTGAATTCGCAACTCAGAGATCTGAGATTCACGAGAATAGGACATTGACGAGAGTTGTCACAGATAAGTATGACTTTCAACTAAAAAAAGAAAATCTGCTGGCAAACATCTGAGTTAACTTTTTAGGAAATAACATAAGTGCATACCGGTAAAAACATCCTGATAGTATTGCTAATCCACGCAACCATAAATCAACCATAAATATGATATTCTAATTGTTATACTAACATTGGTAACAATGTCCCAACTACTAATTCTGATCACCATCACAGCGTGGAACAATTTTATCTATTACAGCGCTGTCGAAGAACACTATGTCTAGCTGAATAGAATTTCACCAATTATTTCACATGAAACACTAGGCTTCTAGAAATAAAGTTTAAACAAGATCACCGTTAATATGCGTGAAATTAAATGAAGTGGTGTGCACTTTACTGTGACGTAGAAATGTGCTCAACATTTGCGGAGTTGTGTTATTATTATTTGCGACCAAATTGGTTGAAGAATTGGAATTAATGACATTTGGTTTATGTATTCGTCGAACAGAATCAACATCATCCGTCACTAGTGATAATGAACCTCCAGTCACAAAGTTGACTGATGTATCACAGTTTTCCGATGCCTTCTACATGAAAAAAGCAGTCCATAATTTTAGCTAATAATCTTTTGAAAAATAATGCTAATAACCTCCTGAAAAATAATACTTAAAAATTTAAACTTATACAGATCTTCTGAAAATTCATCAATTAGTTGAAGAATTGTATGAAACGCAAGTATTCTTTTTTATTTGTTTTATTTCAAATAAAGAGAAATATTCAATAAAGAAATACAGGATAGCGAGAATTGTCGTAATTATGCGGTGACCTTTGCAACGTACTTGATTTGATAACATCATCATATAAATTTGCTAAAAATTGATAGGTTTACTTTTTAGCAATAAAAATAAAAATAAAACTGAGATGGAAAATAAATTACGAGGAAGTTATGACTTACGATCAAATTCATATTCAAGCAAACATTCTCGTTTATAATAATTAAGTGGATCTACTTGCTGCACATATCCATTCGGACTAACCTCCTCAAAAAATAAATTTCAATTAACATAAAAGTAGAAAATAAGTACTCAGAGAAAACATGAATAGAGAATATTTGCAAAATAAATTAACATATACAATCATTGTTCGTAAGCTCTGCTCATCCTCGGAATCTGGTTCATGACCTAATTCACTTCGGTTTGTATTCGTTGGACTTGGTCTACATGGGCTTTCAATACTTGTTAACGCTCCATACATCTGTACCAACCTTATGTCTGAGCCACTATTATTAATATTTCTTACCATCTCTGTTTTTTCTGGAAAATTCATAGTGTGAAGAGAACAAAAGATGATGAATAGCACGAAAGATGTGTGACGACTTTATTATTAAGAAAAACTAATTAAAACATATTCATTAGGATTTCAAGAAGTAAAAAAATCAAATGTTATCAAATTCACCTTGCATCTTCTTCCTCCGTTTCCGTCGATGCATGTAACAGAGCAGAAAGCAATTTATTAATAGCAGAATTACACAACACACACCAAATAATACGATTACTGATACAGGGAAAGAACTTTTCTAAAACGAATAATAGCGTTTTACTGTTCCACAACTTACTTCTTCAAAACATTTTGAATGTTGGGTTACAATCTTAAAGTATTAAAGAGTTGGAAATTCTAAAACATGAAAAGAATACCCACCAACCTTTGCCGCACTAACGACGTCCATTCCGTACTCGTCTTTTGTGTATACAATAATAGGTGGTCGAGAAAATTCCGATATCATGCCACGCTTATTCCGTGCCCGAATTGAGACTTCGTACATACAAGCTGGTTCCAGTCCTCGGATTTCTGCTTCCTGAAATTTCCCGTAAAATCCACATGATATGCACAAAAGGAATACAAGAAAAGGAAGTATTCTGTATTTTAAACCTACCGATATATAGTGATATGAAACATATATAAATGATATGAGTTCTTCGTAGGATGCATCGCAACAGTCAAAAAATTTATTGATATATGCAAATGCAATCCGTCATGTCAAACTATTTTATTCAACAACAACAATGTGAAATCTTAAAGAAAATTCGGAAACTAACCGGAAGCGACGAATTAATGATATGATAAACATTTTCCATAGACGTTTGATAACGAATTTCAAATATTTGTTCCGAACCTCCATCAAAACCGGGAATCCAGTTAAATAATACAGAATTTTTTGTAATATTTGAAACTCGTAATGAGATTGGAGTATCTGGGGCTGTTGGAGGACTGATCCGGATCTCAATAGTATCTTCTCCATATCTATTTATTGCGAAACATTTTACTGGATGCTGATAATCGTAACGATCTAGGGAAGAGATATAAAGCATACCCTGAAATTAGCATATTTCTTATATCTTCCAATCACTATTCAACAAATTTTCAATCTTATAATTTAAATTTGGCAAATTTTTCAAAAACTAAAAGATGCTTTAAATTACGGAAATGGATACCAACCTCAAATGTGGAATAATTTAGCTGAAGGGTTGTGAAGGAATATTTAGAATTATTACGCCGGACTGGGTTTGATTGGCCTTGAACGATCCACTGAAAATGAGCATCCGGAACTGCGTGTGCTCTACAGCGTAGTTGCACCTGCCCACCTATCGATCCAGCTGCTCGTAATAGTGATGGCTTCCTAACGATTGTTGGTGCATGATTCACCAAAAGATAAGCCACAGTGCTATTAACCTTGAATAATACAAGAATTCTAAAATATAATATTAAATCCATTACGACAACCAATTCATTACGACTTACTCATTATCTTCACCATATTCAAAGATATTAGATAGAAATACCACAATTCAATCAGAATAGTAATTATAGATAGAATTAGACCAAATCTTCATTTTAAAACGGTAAATCAGAAAACTAACCACTCCTTTTCCATTATCGGCAAGACAGGTATAAGAACCACTTGTTTCAAACGAAGCATTAAGTCGGATAACAGCTCTGGTTTGTCCAACAGGTGACACCCCTCCAATAATTTGTTCTCCGTGTAACCATTTTACCATACCATCACGTTTAGGAACGCCATCTACTTCACATTCCATAACTACTTCCTCACCAGCCGACGCTATCACTGGTGAAGTTATGTGCGTCACATACGCTGCATCTGAATATTTAAAAAAATTGCATAAAAATTTACTTACAGAATAAGTGTTCCTTCCATGTTCCTTTAGGAAAGCTGCAATACTCTTCGGAAATTTCTGAAAAGCAAGCTAAAATGCTTCAATTTTTTGGTATTCATTATTTTTTATTAGCGAGTAAACCCAGAAAAGATTCATGATAAGACAATAATGCTCACATTCCACAATCACATGAACTGTAACATTGACCATGCCGACACTATTCCCCGCTATAAGCATGAAAAGACCGCTATCAAATCTGGTAACTGAACGTCCAGACAAGACGGGTCCTGTAAAAGACTTCCTAAAATTGATAATAGGCTTCAAAATATGTTAAAAAAGAAAAAAAACTTGTATGAATTGAAAAACGTACCTCTTGCGCTAATAGCTCCTACTACATGATCAAAATATGAACCATCTTTTCGCCATCTCCAAGTACTTACTGGTGGATTAGCACGTAACGTTAAATTTTCTTTGAAATCATCACCTTCACTGATAACAATCGACAAAGGCCCATCTATTACCATTCGCGGAGCAACTAAAGACTATACATTAATTTGAGGAAATTACATGCAAAAACCGCAGCAATTACTTTAACTTTTTTGCCATAACTGAAAAATACAACTTACAAAGGATATTCAACGGATATATTGCAACTTTCTGATCAATCCATTGCGGGTGCGATGCAATACACTGGATCTCACCACCATTCATCTCCTCCGTTGGAATGAACTCAACAACACTTTCCACCTCATATCCACCATACTCTTGATTCCTTAAAAGTTTTAAATCAAGACAACTTGAACAATAGAACTACAAAGTTGCAGAATGAAGCACTGAACAAGATGCGGAAGCAAAAATATATAAAATAACTATGTTATTAAACTTACGATCGATTACCGCGTTTTTCTTCAAAAAACAACTCGGAACTGGTAACAACTGGGAAATCCCACATCAATTCCGCAATTGGATTTGAAGAATGGATTAAACAAAGAAGTTTCGTGATTTCTCCCGCTATGATTAGACGTCTGCTTCGATCATCTTGACGCACAATAACTCGCCGTGGTGGAACTGAAAACACTTTTTCATGCACAAAATGATTTCTAAGTCTATCGGTCCGTCAAAATTCAAAAATGTTATCACTTACATAAAACATTCAGAGTTTTTATGACAACAAGTGGTTCATCTAATGCTCCATTTATGGCTTCGCATTTTAATTGCTGATTATTCATCGTACGATCAAGGAGAACTGATATTGCACTTTGCGAAATGTCACCTGATGCAGCAGTTCGTGATTCTCTGAGCTAGAAATAATGCATACCAATAAGTTGATAAAACATGCATACACACACGACAATAAGGATAAAACAAGATGGGAAATCTTGTTAAGTTCGTGCGCTTCTATTTGCATATTTTTTCCTTAATAAAGATGTACGAAATTCAAGTAACTATGGATCAATCTTACACTGACGTTTAAATAACAAACAGTTGAGCACTCAGAGATTTCACAAATCATATTTATTCTTTAGTAAGCATATATACATAATAATTAAAGCGTGAAGAGCACTAAGGCAACACAGTGACCACATGACAAATTAAATTAAACCACCAATAGCCTAACCTCTTTCCAGCGAATTTTATATTTGTGTTTAAAACTTCGCTATAAAAGAAAATTTTGAGAAGAATAATAGAAGAATCTAAAAATGAAGAACCCTGCATTCAAGAATGAAAACCTGACTTCCCGGAAATTCTTCTCATCCAAAGCTTTGATCATAAACCTATTACTCGAATTACAGCTCAGAAAAAAAAATTTTAAACCTTTTCGATACCCCTAAACCACGTTAATGTCGCAAGTGGATTTCCTCCTTGAGATTCGCATGTAAGATTCAGAGTTTCACCTTCCAGAAGCGTCAACCCTTCAAATCCATAAATAATCGGTTCCATGGGCGGTGCTACAAATTCGATAACAATTACTGAAACTATACATCAAAATTGAAAGTTTTCAATCGAGATATCAATGATTAATTCTCATATTCCAATGAAAAATAAAACTTACACAGAATGTGAATAACTAGTTGTTTGCTTGTTGTCCCTTCATCGTTTGTGGCAGTACATTCAACATTAATTTGATGCTTATTGACATTTACATCAGTTGGACTTATGGTTAAATTTGAAATAGTAATCGTACCAGTAGTTTGCTCCAAATATGAATGACTCGTTGTCTGCACTATCTCTCCGTTAATTAGCCAAGAAATCTTGGATGCTGGGTTTGATAAACTAAAATTTATGTTGTGTGACATCGTCATGCAATAAAGCAAATTCGTATTTGAATAAAATCTATCATTCCTTTTTTTCTTAATCGTATGTGAACTATTCAACAAATGCTCTAACAAATTTAATATATATTAAAAATAAGAAAATTTAAAAACATACTCTGTTCTACAATGTATTGCAACGGTATGCCCGATTCGTGCAATTGTTTCGCTGTATATTTCAATGCCACGTGGAGCATCTAGAATTTAAAACTTTATGGAGAATTTAAAAATATAATTTCTTAATATTAGAATTTTAAAAATTTACATGAAACAGAAAGGCGAATGCCCTCCGTCAGAGGTTCATCATCAGCCAAATTTGTTGATTGGCATTCATACACAGCACCATTGTCATTTGCATCAACTATCATTGGATAAATATTCATAGTTTCCTAAAAATATTTTCCACTTTTCTAAAAAACCTTCTCTGCTGTCTGTAATGAAAAAATTCCTTCAATGAGCAAAAAAAATCCACTGCAACGGACTGCGATAATAGATTACTATTGAAACTTTCTTATCATTCTTCCAAAAAGAATCTGCAATTATCGGAAAAGAAGCGGAGGAGATGAGGCAAATGAAGAAAATGGCAAACACAAGATAATATCAAGATAAAATCTGATGAATCGTCCTAGAGTTTTTTTAAAGGCACTAACTATTTCAATGCGGAAACAATGGACAACTACAAGCTTTTTTTTCTGGGAGTTTGCAATTCATTGTTTTTAAAAAAGCGAAATAATTTAAAACTAGAAATATATTACTTTGTGACGGAAAATGATGATAAACTGCAAAGTATTAGACATTTTGCTTCTAGCTTTCTACTCGCAGCATTTTTTTTCTTTTAACTTCAGATCAAAGAGAAAGAGAGAGAATCTCTAATTTGCATATATTCCCAAAATATAAACAGATGTATGGTATATAGAATTATTCAGATTTTAAATACAAACTTTCGTTGTTTCATTATACGTATAATTGCTACTAATAACGTTTCGATGAAGAAACCAAAGAAGTCTAGGTGGCGGATTGCCTCCAATAACAGAACATTTCAAAGTAATATTATCGCCGGATTTTATAATACCAGGTCGACTCAAAATATCAATCTTCGGCACTTCTGAGGGATCTGAAAAAAAAACAAGAACCGATAGCGGTTCAAAAAAGCCTTTGATAATATTGAAATAAAAGATTCGACTTGTTTAAGGATTGATTCATATAAATTGGAAAAGCATCGCAAATTGAAATATATAAAGTGCAGTATAGGATGTGAGAAAAAAAAATCGTCAAAAAGTATTAATCCTCATCATATAGAGGATTTTTTTTTTGGTAGTAATAAAGAGGTTTTCAAAAGCTTTACATTTAGCTTCATTTAAAACTCTGAAACTAAAAAATTAAATTTTTAAAAGATTACGTAGAATATTAGATGTGACATTTACTCTCAAATGACTAGAAGTTGATGGATGCAGAGCTTCACAAATGAGAACCGCTCCAGCGTCACTTCTTCTGTAAAAAAGAATGGAATTTTCAAATAAAAAACTTCGCTAGTATTTGAAAATTAAAAAAATTTATTTCATTAGAAATGTACCGAGGTTTCCAGGAAAGCATAGCGAAAGCAGTGACTGTACGATTTGTATTCATTTCCGTCCATCGTTTAATATTATCATCAATCTTCTTCCCATGAATATACCAATTTATAATTGCATGAGGCTTTCCATTAGGTGCCACGCAACTTAGATTATAATCATTTCCTTCGATAACATTAATAACAGAATTAGGAACAACATCCATAATAGTAACTTTTTCAGGAGGTACTGAAATCGATACTGCACTAACAAGGACATTAAAGTGTAGATTAGATAAGAAACAAGAGGTAACTATCTAAAAATTGAGTACCTTCATTCTTTCGTTCTATCATATAATAAGCTTCATCGCTAATTCAGATAATACAGCTTACTAATAGTTAAGCAAAAGGAATTCATAAACAAAACAAATAATAAACAAAGTGATAAACGGATTTTCAACAGAATTACTTTTTGGCATTTTTATGAAAATCTAAACGCTTAAACTTCTGTAAGTTACTCTAACAACGTTCTCACAACTGTCTTTCAAATGATCAAATATGCTTTAAATTTCGTTATCTCACTGAAAAGATGATTATTTAAAAGACGGTTCCCCAATACTTATGTAGCTATAAGAACGATTTGGTTGACCATAATCAGCAGACATGAAATAAATGATGAAATTACTTTACCTAAGACAGTGATGGAGGCAGATGTTCGATAAGCACCTAGGCTGGGATGCGTCATTTGACATTCAAACAAGCCATCGTCACTTAGTGTTACATTTTCAATTTTTAAATGTTTTTCATCTGAGCTATGGGTCACATAGCTATACCGACCTTCATGTCCTGTTAATTTCCCTGCATTGTGAAAACTGAAAAATAATTATTTATTGCTATTACGTTATAGTATCTTTCTTCCATGTTAAAAGTGATTTTCCAGGGTTTCACTTTCCGTATCTTATTCAGGATATAAGAACAATTTTTCAATTTTTCAACTATATGGAAAATAGTAAAATCCGCAGATCACGTAAATTAACTCAAATACATTTTTCCTGACGAACAATACAGTAACAATTTAAAATATCCAAAGAATGATGAGAAACCCTAAAAGACTGCCATCATTATTTCTCCATTGGCTAACTAGTGTTGACTGATGAGCAGAACATTTCAGAAGTACGTCTTCACCAAGTAATACACTCTGGAACATTACGAAGTTACTTCATTTTTCACTGTTAAAGTACCAATTAAGAAGTAATAAATTTAAAAGACAAATTCAAAACTGCGTTAAGTGACAATACCTGATTTTTGGGTTCCTCTTTGAAAAAGTTTTGGATAATACCACATGCCAAATGTAGCCACTGTAATATTATAATAGTAAACAAGGTGACCTGCATTTCATCACAATCACTGGAAAATCAAGCAGATGTCATTATGAAAGGCTCATCCAGAAATTTAATGACGCAAATGACGTAAACAACGAGGATACTGTGGTCAGAGCAGTCTTATTGTTCTTTATATCATGTCAAAAATGAAATTCAAATTGCGATTCTCCGAGGAAAACGAACTGAAATATTCATGAAAAACAAAGGCACGAAGAGGAAGATGTATACAAAGGCAGATAAAAAAAGCGTGACGACAAATGGAGAAAATTTCATCGAAGATGAGATCGAATACGACAGCCGCTACCGTATATATAATTCTAAGTCGAGACATCTTTATACGACTTATCAAGCGCTTCAGTTCAAATCACAAACTTTGCCGACATGAAAAAAACCGCTAGAAGTTTCACGTTTTGTCTGTTTCCAGACAACTGGAAAAACAGTTACACGCAATTAATGCTGAGCTTCTTTCTTATTGTATTAGGCTTTACTACAACAAATAAATTAATATGTTCAATAATTAACCAAGTGAGAAATGCTGGCTAAATTAGATGGTTTAGAGAGAATAATCCACTCGCTTCCACCTAAGCTGAAGACGCCAGAACTAACAGTATCCTGAGCCTTGACTTATGAAAAATTATTAGAGATGGAAGATAAGAAATGATTATTCGCTTCGTGAAAAAAGGACATGTGAAATTCATCTTGTCTAGTACGTTTGCAAACTTACATAAAAATATAACGTAGACTACCTTGAATGTAGTCCAGTTTAAACGCGTTTTCCTAAAATGATTTTTTTTCCAAAATATTGAAAACTAGCCAGCTAGTGTAGTTTCCTCAGAACGAGCATATGTACTCTACATTCACAATGTATCGGAGCTAATTTCATTGGAATGTGCATATCCTCCGAATCTTTTCCTATTATAACAATCACAATTCGGATACATCTTGCTCGATGGCATCCTTAAAATTATCTAATTGGTGCCATTCCCACATAACGATGAAGATGTCCAGATATTACAATTATTGATCGAATAAAAAAACTACAATAATAAAAATAATGAAACCGAGAGCTTAGAGATTTTTAGTCATTAAGGAATTACTAAAGACAGAAAAAAATCACTGGGAAAGAAAACATCGCTTATCATTTTAAGAACAAATAATGCTGAAGATACTATCACTTCCTTCCACAGAATTGAACGCGGAAATTATATTCATTCCTTTTCATTTGAATCCATATTTAGCGGTAGCATGTAAAGCGGACAATAATACTTTTAAAAAGCGAACAATTAGCGTACTAAGAACAAATGCAGTGAAGGATATTCTGGAGTGAAACGTTGAAGCAAATACTTCAAAAACTAAATAAGAAACATAGTAGAAATTGTATGGAAGATTCTGAGAATAATTTGAATGACGGACTTCGGAATTGTTGCTTATGAAGGATATCTTACGAAAGGCTTCAAATAACTCCATTGAAATACAAAACGGCCTTAGTTTGAAATAATGCGATCATAAATTTATTCCTTAATGAATTTTATAATATCCTTCTTCATGAAATATAACAGAATCATGATTTCTAAAGTTCTTTATTTGTCCACAAAAAAAAAAAAAAGTAATTGTAAGTCGCTACTTGTTGTTTCATCATTCCCATTTTCCGTTTCATCGTTATCGCTATTTTGTTTAATTCTTTGTAAAATGCTTTATTTTTTTTCTAAAATGCTTTTTTTGTTTAATTCTTTGTAAAAAAATGCTTTATTTATAAATTATTCTCATATCCTTCAATTTTAATTTGATGATTTTAAAATTATGCTCAATTTTTTAAAAACGCGAACTTTAAGTTCTGTATTTCTGAATGAACTAGAATTTTTCTTCAATAAAACGGACAACTGCAAAACTCTAATTTTAGTTGTGAAAGCATCAGATCGTCTATTCTTTTCTAATAGCCAAAAAAATTATGCATGAACTACTATCATAAGCAAATTAAAAGATTAAGACAGATATCAATATCTTTAAGGAATTCGTGACGGAACAAAGCACAATTACCTGAACAACGAGAAGCAAAACTTATAAGCACTACAAATGATTAGCTTATGATAGATGTGCATATTTTATATTCCTACTTTTTTTTTAGTTGAGGCAGCTTCTTCTTTCAGTAACAGATAACTTGTTATCTACGCTCTACATCGGGACCAATTCAAGAGACGCTTTCCAATTATCTTTTAATTGTTTTCTGCTAGTACAATAAGTAACTTATCACGGATGAAAAGACAATCGAACTGGAATAAAACTTGGGCTTAGGAGGACAGGAGAAAGAATGAAGGAAGGAGGTGCGATAAAAAGTACTAAGCATGAGCACAAGTTAAAATTTAGAAATTCAGAAATAAAGTAAGTTTACATCATTTACAATAGATTGTGACTAGGCTACAATTTCCAGATTTCCCAATCAACAAAACAACGACATCAGTAATGCTTCCCTCATAACTTACTCTTGCTCTATTTGCTTCCCGATAGCCCAACTTTTATCATAAAATGAAATTAATGCTTGTCCGTTGAATTTTTATCCAAAATTTTTATCAAAGTCGTCAAAAGTGAGCCAGAAAATTTCTCTCCATCTATGTTTAGAATAAAATATGCTAATTTGCTGTGCATAGTTTCAATTTTTCTCTTTTAGATGCTGGAAAAGAAATGAAGAAAAAAGAAATTTGTGATGGCATTAATGTCTGTGGCTTAAAAACATATTTATTCAAAAAGGAAAAAGTAAGTAGAAAAGGGACTTCTACAGGTTCGAGGTTTGAAAGGAATAAAGAATTTTTTTTTTCTTCGCAATAAAGAATAACAAACATGGTCTTTTCTATTATCAACCAGCATTTCTATTAACCAAGCATTGAAGGTTTTGATGCAATTACTGACGTTGCTAAAAGAATAAAAGTTAAATTTTGTTCCTAAGCCACGATGAATATTAGCAATGTTTCAGAAGATAATACGTTGATTATTTCTTAATTTGCTTTGCGCACTCGCTTAATTTCAGATTACTTTGTTATTTCACTCCTGAAAGACGACGTCCAGTAATATTCTTTATTTTTTTATTAACAGAAAAATTTTTGATCTTCTAACTAATAAAGATCTGAAATCGAGCTAATTGAAATTTGTGGAAATCAAGAGAATTTAAGTACGATAAGTGAAAACGCAAGAAAGATCATAATTACCACATGTACTGCAAAAACTGCATGAGGTAAGTGATATTTGTACAGAGTATTGATATGAACAGCTTGCTCTTTCGTCCATTTACAATGATATGTTGTGATGCATCAAACAGATAGATACTGCACATTTTAAGTAATTTTCATAAGTCACAACAAATATCGAAAATTCGAAGATTTCCATTACAGGTAGAGGAAAATTGATAAATAGACGGAATAAAGAATGAGTCGGTGAACATCTGTTGGAATATTTTAAAGCAGCAAGTTAACCAAACTGTGGGGTCAATTGTAAATTAACCGATAAAAAGAGCCAACTAATAATGTTCCGGATCATTGCAAAAAAAAAATCATTTGGGGATCCATGTCGTACAACATGTTAGAAGTTACTATAAAAGTGAACAGACATATCAGAAAGGAGAATAAAAAAGACAATTTGAAATCCATCGTTAAGTCGATATCTTGCATTAAGCCTCATTAAACTCAAAATGAGAAATATCCGTTTGTTAATACGTAATAATTATTTTAATAATGAAATATTTAAGGCATTCCTCAAAAATTTTACAGATTTGTAAAAGTTAAAATAAAAACTAAGAAATTATTGAAAAAGAAAGAAATTTCTGTCAATCGAAAACGAGGATAGTTACGAAACAAAAAAGGTCAAATTAGATAAAAAAGCGAAGAGACTGATCAAGGATAGGATACATGTTAGAAATAAAACAGAATCATAACCCAGAATGTCTCAAGTCAAAGTCTAGGAAAAGTAAAGTGTGCAAAGAAAAGCTAATTCTGAAATACTGACTGAAAACAAAGAAACTCTGCAGAGGATTAGCGCAAGCTTTGTTTCTGGGAATGACTATGAACGTTTGGTGAATACGTGCGAGTAAGAAATTAGCTGCTTATAAGCATTCTGATTTTACAACTATGAAATGAGTTTCTCTATTCTTTCTGGTAAATTGTACTGAAAAAAAATATATATCAAACCAAACCTGAAATATATCAAATCTGAAAAAAAAAGAGAGAAATAAAATTTGATGATGATTCTAAACAATATTTATCAGTTATTGTTTTTGAAATTGAAAAAAAATCAGAATTAAAAATAAGAAATGTCTATTAATATGACCTCTGAATTGTTTTTGTTTCAGAAAGAAAAGTCAGCTATTACGAATTTCACTGTGCAAATTGAATAGCGTAAATTACAACTGATTTTAATGTTCAAAACTGTTTAAGAAAGGTAACTAATAACATGATGAAATCAATCCGAATAGTCCAGGTTAAGCTAAATTTTTCTATAACTAATACTGGTACTACATTTAATTATACCATTAAATTGATTGAAAAAAAGAAAGCCATGTGTTTACCTGATATCGGTCAATAACGAGAGGTTTCGAAGGAATAACATTATTATATGCTAGCTGTGCTCATTTATATCAATTGTTTGAATGTATGTACATCTACGCTTTTATTTGCGGACGCATGATTACACACAAATTACAAAATGTAATTATCCCTATAAGGAGGTAATTCGAATTAAAACATCTATTTAAAATAATTTATTCTAATAAGTTGATTACTCAAATAAGTTCCTAAGCTAACAAATTTGTATTGAAATGTCGTAATATTGCTAGTCATATACAGTTCGACAGGTTTTGAAGCTAATATGAGCTTCTGAAAAGAATAAAAAGGGAAAAGTTGGTTTTATTGAAGTGAACGATATCTTTTCTTTAGCTATGCTATCTGAAAGTCTGTTAACGCATATATATATATATTTCTATGTGTGTGTATGTTTTGCTTGTTTAGAAAATCGAACTACTTATATGCCGAAAACAATTAGCAATTTGAAAAAGTCGCAAAATGCCGAATGAGGCTACAAGAGAGACTAATAAATAATGAATGGCAGGCCGAAAGATAACATTTACAATGGGAAGTCAGAAATGACATAGCGAGCGAATGCATTTACAATGAGAAGTCAGAAATGACATAGCGAGCGAATTATTCGGAAAAATAAGTTTGGAGAAAAGACTTCAACTTTTAATTGAATTCTGCATTTGCTTAGAAAGTGACAAAACTTACAAATATCTGTTACAATAAATCATATTACAAATAACGAAAAATTTCTAGACTTTGTTTAATGAATCATTTCACGTTGTAAGCTTTATGTTTTCTGCCTCGACATGTCAACAGCATCATTACGACCAAAAGGGAAAGTAAATCAGGAGCAACTACGTCTGTTTCAGCAGCAAATACAAGCGAAATAGTATTTGAGAAAAAAAAAATGATCGCTAACTACACCTCAATTGGCTTTTCGAGAAATTCAAGAAAGCAATGAAACCAAATATAAATAGCTTCATTGATCTTCAAAAAATATTGAAATAAAGTAAAAAGAAAACGCAGACAAATGAATGGATGTAGCGGAACTCTGATTGATGAATTTAGATATGGAATGGAAGACGGTTTTCTGTTAGGCAATTTATTTGCAGTTAACTTAGTTAACTGAAAGCTTAGAAGCAAGAGAAAACAGTAAAAGAGTGGACGAAGAAAAGAGGGATTATTTTTCGGATCAGAATGAATGTGGAAACTTCAGAAGGTATCGGAAAAGAATGAAGACACAAAAGCAAGTAAATTGATGACGCTTCAAGTTTAATTATTTCATTATAACGGTTCGAAGATTGCCAGTATAGCTGTAAGAACCATCATAACTATCTCTATTTGTTCCGTCTGCTCTTTTTTTCAGTTGTTTTACAGCTTTAAATAAAAGTAGTACTATGGAAAGAAGATTAATTATAGTGTGCTTGCTGATTTTCCTATTTCCTAGATTTTCATTGTTCTAAAAAACTTTCTCCTGATGGGAATTTTGCCTCTTAACCCGACACTTTCCAATATAATAAGTTGGTTAAGAAATCTAAAGTTTGATGTGACATGAATAGCAATCCTGAAACTGAAAATCTTAGGAATAAGGATGTATAGACGCTGAAAACAATTCTAGAATTATCAGATCAAACACATGAAATAACAGATAAAGATGAAAGAAGACAGAATGTGTTGAAGAAAGAAAGATAAAGTGAGAGATGTCATATGAATAATGACGATATGTTAAGGTAATTTGGATGATAAAATGAAAATTTTTGACATGGTGTAAAATATAAAAAATTTTGGCAGATCAGGTAGAAGGAAAATGAATTCAAATAAGTAATTCTGTTTCAGATCAGGGTAGGATGGGAAAAGAAAAAGGGTAAACCGATTTACCGAAACTGATAGTTGGAAATGGAGCTTGAGGACAGGTTACAACAAAATATGCTAACCAAAATGCTATAGGAAAAATAGAGCGGCTAGAGAGAAGTGCAGTCCACTTCCTTTACCTCAGAGACCAATTGCCTTGATTTAAGCCAACTGCTGACTCTTCTCCTTTCTATTTTACAACATGGTTTCGATTCCTATCCACTCGCTAGCAGTCGCACAACTTAAGCAAAATTGGCATTTAAATGGCACCTTTCAAGCTATTTTATTGAATCCCAAAATTAAAAAGTATCACTCAAAATTCTTGTTGACTACCTGCTCAAACTTTCAAATTAACTTTTTCAAAGATTAGTATATAGATGCACTCAACAAATTTTGGACTTAGCAAGAAAATAAAGGCGGATAATTTGCACAATATGGTTGGGATATATTCCACATAAGCTTGTTGTAGAAATAAAAAATGATAGAATTTGAACTTCCAAGCCTTATTTATATTGAGGTTTTTAATTCCCTCTATTGGCGGGTAAAACCATGTAGAAATAATTAAACAGCAGATGTTTTTCTAGAGACTAATGTTTTGGCCACTTCTGATGTTCTGTTCTTTCGATAGTTTTTAAGATCACGGTAAAATTTTTTCCATATTCACAACGATACATAAGGCAATTGAAAATATTCTGAAAAAATGAAGATTAGCTGAAATATGGAAATCAGGGAATTAAGATAGGAAGGTTAAGGACTAAGTTGGAGTTTGGAAGCGTGAAGGCGTTAGATCTCACTTCAATCTAAATAAAAATTGAAACGGAGTTCTTTTCAAGCCAAATTATTTTCGCAACGAAATTGATAAATTTAGGATAATGCAGCGTTACAAATAGTTTATAATACAATATTCATTGGTACCGTTTATTTTATTCTGTTTCTTTTATCTTATTTACTTTTGAATTTTTTGCTCAACAATTCAATACATCCACACTTCTCAATTAAATCGCCATTTACGAAGTTTAGAGCATCATACGATAGTTGTTGGTACAGTAAGAACTGCAGAATTGAATTTAGAAAAATAAAAGGTAAATGTTTAATCTGAGTTTTGTTTTGATGATTCCATTTAAAATACTTCTTAATTTGCAAGTACGTAAAGAAAGATAATTCATAAGTTATCATATTGTTTAGTTTTAAATTAGGAACGGGTAATGTCGCCTGCACCAATATGAAAAATAAATTCTGAATCTATTTAAGATCTATTTTAATTTTTCCTTCCAGAAGATGAATCAAGTCTATATGAAAAAAAAACTCATGCAATCTTTCAGTCACATTCTTTTGTTTCCACAAAGTCAAATTCACAGCTTCAGTAATAATTCTAGATTTTTAAGACTTGAAAGTTCTCAAATTTTAGGAAAATAATTTGAATAAATAGTAGCAATTTGAAGCGCTAAAAGTATTTGTAAACAATCTTTCTGCTATATTTGTCATATGATTTGCTATAATTGATTATGAATTTTGATGTCTCAAAATTTGTTAACTTCTAATCAATTTTAAGGCTGAAGATAAAAATATGCAAGCTAAATCGTTTAAATGTACTCTTAAGAGCGTAAATTTATATATTCGATATAACAGAGAATGTTCTAAGAGCTGAAAAGATGAAACATTTAAAGCCGAATAGTAGAAATGTAATTGAATTTGTGGCATTTCATTCCAAAAAGAGTGCTAGGAATAAAAAAAGTCATAAAACATGGTAGATAAACTGTTCAAACTATGTGAAACTTTGGTCGATTGATTATCGATCAATATCTGATGAAGGAGCATAAATAAAAGAAGAACTATTGACCTTCCACATTAACTGCGTACATGATACGTTTAAATATGGAAGGTTTATAATCAATAAATTGTTAACTGAGTGGTATCAGTCAGCGCCAGTACTTGAATTGGTATTTAAAAATAAATGTGTATACTCACTGCTTGCTCTCATAGGATTGATTTTCTGGACATATTATTTCACGTAGCGATTCCATCGTTCCTCTACTCATCAGTTTGGCTGCATTGACCGCACTCTAATATATGTATAAATAATGCTGTTGAGTTGAATATCAATATATTATTCACATACACTCTGTAAATGTCAAGCCATCAATATTTTACAGTCATTTATGATATAAAAAAATTAAAATTTTTTACGTTATGGCTAAAAAAATGAGATTTTTACACCATTTAGTTTATCTCTCCCATTTTTCATTTTCTACTGCAGTAAATATCAAAGGATTCTATCATTTGTTATTTCAATTTTTTGTTGTTAGTTTTTTTTCGAGCAATTAATATGAGCACTTCATCGCCTCAAGATTTTAGAATTTAATTAAAATTTAAACCAAATTTTTTGGAGATGTTACTGCGGATACTTTTTACTTACCAATGGTCCGCGAATCTATGAAAGATAAAAACAATTAAATGGTAGACAAAAAACTTTTACTTTTTTAGGAAAAACTGAGTACAAATGAAATCCAGAAATACCCAAGCGTTTCAGAAATTTTTTCTTTAAGATTTGATGATCGTCAAGAACAAAATGCCTTGAGATAAAATTTCTTAAAATTTTAGATAAATGAACCAAACAGAAAAAATAAAGTAGAGAAGAAAAATAACGAAACCAAAAATCCAAGAGTAATGAAATCTTTTCGAATTTGCTCGAAACGAAGAGATCTTGACACTTTTCGCTCGAAAATTTCATCACTAAAATTTTCACATCTGCGCTCTTCCAATGACTGGATTGGAAGAAGTGCAGAAATTTGTCGGACATAATTTTCTAAAAATTTCCCTCTTGTATTTTTGCTCAAATCTCAGGGCTTGATTGATCTTCTTAATATAGTTGTTTACAGTTAGGCAATCATTAAAGCACCTATTTCAAAATGAAAACTAAATATTATCAGCAAGAACATTCATTATATCCGATGAATCATTGTACGTATAAGTTCCAACATAGAAAATAATTACAACATAGGATTGATAACATGAGCAGCTTTATGCAACTGATATTGAAATAAAAGACCTGTGACATTAAATAATGTAAAAAGTTTTGAAATCTACAGTTTAATCTAAATCAAATTCATTCAAAAGAGGTCGAAAAATATTTTCTTGAATTCAGTTTGTAATCGACTTTGAGTAACAATTCGACTAAAAAATATGAAATATGAAGTTTCGATCTTCTCTTTTTGAACAATATCTGAAAATATTTGTATTGTTTTATGTAAGTTTATACAAAAGTAATTTTGAGCAAGTAGATACTTAGCAGTAGACACACATGGCGAATCAAATATATACTTCCAACTATAGTTCCATTTCATCCGTTCTTACTTTATTCCCATCCACATTTTTCTCCTTTTCCCTTTTTTCTTTTTTCGTCTCCTTTTCTGAAACGAAATTTGTTATTACTCGCAGAAAAAAAAACACAAAAAAAAAGAAAAAACCATTTTCAAATTTAATTTGTGCAAGCTACGACTGCATTTAGAATTATGGTTTTCAAGCGACAAGTTAAGTGTATTTCTACTTCATCGTCTATACTTCGAATTAAATAATTGTTTGCTCAGAAAATTTAAAAGAGAAAGCTTGTTATCCCATGTCTTTCAGAACTGATTTTGGTCATGAATTCATCGTAATATAGAGGTTAGATCAAAAAGAAACGTCAAGAAAATTTCAATCTATTAATAAATCTAAGAATATTGTTCTATTGGTAAAGTACTGCTGAAGTTTTCCAAGTTGAAAAATACGATAATTGTGTGAGCATTATTTTTAATTTATGTTCTGACTAAGAACTAACAAAGATAATACATTATGATGGTCGAAAGTTCTGCTTTCGTAAATCATGTTGAATTAAATATTGCTAAAAGGAACTTAAAATTTGTAACTAAAAATAATTCGGGTACGAAAGCGCCCTAGTAATGAAATAATATTCATTTGTTTAAAAATTAAACTGTACATCCAAAACTTGAATGAGGAAGAAAGGGCCTGATCGATTAAGAAATAATGCAATGTTTGGTAATAGAGAAAATACAAGCAGAATGAAAATTAGTAGAATGTTTATGTTAATCAGTATAGAATGCACAATTTATTTTCAATTAAACCGTATTTTTTTGTGCATCCCACTGATTGCTCGATTAGCGTTCCTAAATTACTTCTTGAAATCCAATATATGAAAATGATTTAGACGGAATTTGCTGATTTTTAAAAAGACAATGTTTTAGCCATAAATAACAAAATGTTTACTTGCCTTCGAATTACAAGTTTCAGATACTCAATATTGAAAACAATTTATCATAAAGGAACTGTTAACTATGCTATAAATAATATAATTTAACAATTTTTGAAATAGAATTAACGGTTACATTTACGACATTTTTTCTTCCTTTACACAGAACAAACGAACAATTCACATCATGAGTCTTAGGCAATTAATCTGTCAATGCAGGTTTTGTAACATAAATTCAAGCTGCATGCCATCATAGGGATTGTTCAACATCATCTAGATACCTTTATATGAGTCATACTGTGATACTTTTACTGTCTTCTGTAGGTTTACCATCAACACTAAATCGTGTCGCATAATAAGTTTTACTTTCAAAGCATTTTTTCATTAACTTAAACAGAACTTCTAGAATTTCAAAAATTGCTTAATTTTTATGCATTTGTCTATGCAAATTCTGGACTATCGCCAATTTCGAAATGTTAAGAATTCCTGAAATGTTGTCCGAACTTTTAAAGAAGTGAAAACATCTAATATTTATATTTCAAAGATTCAACAATTTACAGTCATCTCGCAAAAAAATAACACAGGCTTTGTTATCATATCACAACTGTCTCGAACTATAAAACTAATCCAGTCCTCATGTGATACGTGACAGCGAGATTTCAGAATTTCTGTGGAAATGACTAGAAATCCTAAAAAATAAATCTCTAAATGATCTGTTGATTTCCAAAGAACTGACCAACTCTATGATTTATGAACATAGCACATAATTTCAGAAACTGCGTATGCTTGTTAAGTATTTGATGAGAGCAACATAGAGGCAATATTGCTTTGTCTCATATTGCAAATAACAAAATTTTAAAAATCATTGTAGTGTTACATCACTGAGTACCATTTTTTGCTATGTCAAAGTTCGTGCAAAAGTAGCGCTTTTAATACAAGTAACTCAAAAACTCAAACTTACTGAAATGTCTATATTAAATAAAATCTTCTATATTCAATAATTTTCATGATTATATTCCACACATACAATTAAAATAGTGTTCAATGATGTTCACAAATCATATTTATGAAATAATTTTATCACTAGAAATGATCATTTCAAACTCTTCATTCATTATTACACTATGAGAGTTATCACCACTATCGCTAGCTTTAAACAGATTATTTTCATATAAGATTATTCAGCTCCTCCGTAAAGCATTTGGATTACAGAATTCCAGCTGGACCAGCTAAAAAAACGATCATCGAAGGAAATAATAATTGTGCCAAAATCATGATTCAATGAGCAAGAGCAGTATAAAAAATTCTTAGTGATTTTGAAATTAATCGAAATTTTGATTCCATGTTTAATTAGCAAGCATCTTATTCCAATTCGACATGTTCGTTGCAAGAAATTTTTTTCAGCAGACGATTACAACACTGTAAATATTTTTAAGATATTTGTTTTATAAATTAAAAAATATAATTCTTTGACTCTCATTTTTAATTGCAGATGCATTCTTTTGCTCAGAGAATGCACTTGACAAAAAGATAGGTAATTTCGTTTATCATCTAAAGGAAGATAATATCGCTTCATCCATTCAGGTAAATACTTTTTGGAAAAGTTATATAAATTTTTTCCGGATATTATTTTTTTCTTGTTGCTGCCTGATACATGCTTAACTATTCCTTTCTTGACTACTTTGCACCTAAACCATTTCATCACATCGTGTAGTTATCGTAAGAAATTAAGATATTGCAATGAGATTCTGGAATACTCAAACAAGTGAAAGCATTATTGACAATTTATCAATATGGTATTATATATACTTCTGATTCAGAAATTTTTCGAAAAATTGGTTTTCTGACTTACGTAATTTTAAGGTTTTGGCACAATTATTATTTCCTTCGATGATCGTTTTTTTAGCTGGTCCAGCTGGAATTCTGTAATCCAAATGCTTTACGGAGGAGCTGAATAATCTTATATGAAAATAATCTGTTTAAAGCTAGCGATAGTGGTGATAACTCTCATAGTGTAATAATGAATGAAGAGTTTGAAATGATCATTTCTAGTGATAAAATTATTTCATAAATATGATTTGTGAACATCATTGAACACTATTTTAATTGTATGTGTGGAATATAATCATGAAAATTATTGAATATAGAAGATTTTATTTAATATAGACATTTCAGTAAGTTTGAGTTATTTGAGTTACTTGTATTAAAAGCGCTACTTTTGCACGAACTTTGACATAGCAAAAAATGGTACTCAGTGATGTTCACAAATTGAAAATTCCTAACCCAATAGTCGTATCCATTTGTCCCTCACTAAGTATTCTCGACACGGAATATTCTATTCACTTTCGGATGGTTATTTGCGATTATTTCATAAGTTGTTTGCTCGAGAAATTGTTGGTGTGGTAAGTTATTAAAAAGTTAATAATGATTGCGAATATGCTATACACTATTAATAGTTATAGAAACAAAAGTTATAGTGCTAATAATAAAGATGTAATTACAAAAATTATTTTTAAGATTGTTTTAAATACTTTCATCAGCTTGGCTGTTGGTGGTATTGTTTGACAAAAGTCACGGTGGTATTGAGATGATGAACAGTTATTATTGGTTTAGTAGCTTTTAGCAACTTAAAATGAGTTTTAGTATTTCTCTGTTCTTCAGTATTAAGACTGTTAGTGCAGCACAAAAAATCAAATTTAAAATAAAAATTAATTAATTTCATCTTTTCAGTGCAACAGTTTCAAGTATTTCAAAATATCGAAATTTTATGATATATCAAAAGTTAATGAGTCCAACTGGATTCTTGACTTAAATCTAATTCTTTCAGTTTTAAGTTTTTTTCAAACAATTAAGCGACTGAGAACTGATTTCAAGATCATTTTACGTTCGTCAGTTTTTTATATGGGCACGCGATTTTTGGTCGAAGATTTTTTTCGGATATTCGTCTTCTACTTCCAGTAGGAAACATGATTAAGTTATGGCAATCTTTAGTAGTATACTGGAAAGTTTATTAATGTGTTATGATGCATATCGCGAAATATGAAGTTTAAGAACGCTTCATTAATGAGGAAATTTTCGCTTCGACTTTTGCTGTCCAATATTGATTGTAAAGTGACTGCACATCATGCGTCATTACTATGCTGCCTCTGGAATTTTGAAAGTTAAATTACAATCGCTCTGACTTTGGGCTAATAGTTATACAATTACTTCTCGAAGTAATCCATATTATTCAGTGCAGAAAATCTTCCAGTAGTGAAGCGAATGTATAACGGATGCGGTGGTGAATTCTTGAAAGGCAGGATATCAAGTATAAGACATTTTCTTCGATTACCACATTATCAATAAGACAGATTCCGTCTTTTATTAGTTCGCTCTGTCTGACATAAAATTGTCAGATTTATTTACATGTGCACCTATTAAAATATGTACAGTTCTTTTGCGAACATTGCTGTAACTTATTTTTTTTCAAGTAAAATTTTGAGGATTTCTGCCTGCATTTCGTTCATGTTATAAAAGAACCAACCTCATCAATGTTACCCGGTAAGCATCGATTTTAACAATCGTCAAGGAATTCAACTGAATGCATCCAAACAAACTGATGTCAAAATACTAGCAACAATCTAAGACGTTCCAAGCATTCCTATAAAAAAATATTTGTCTATATTCATGAAAAAAAACATCAGCAAGACGACTCGAAACGAAGAACGTCAAGTGGTCGCCTGGCGATAATGTAACTAACTGGAGGATAAAATATCAAGTTTCTACAATTAATAAATTGGATTTAAGCTCCAAATTTTGAATTTTAAATAGAAATATTTGCAGAAAATTGGTTATATGATCAATGATGTATTGTTTGCAGAATACGGCCAGTTCTGAAGTTTAGAAGAAGAGAAGGCAAAGCATTTCTCCGGGGTTATGAACTTTTTCATTTTGCGGAAAATGACTAAATATGTTGGAGTCAGTCGGTGATGGTGAGATGATTTCGGTCGATGATTTTACTCTTCATTTCTCTTTTCTTCTTTTTCAGTCTCGTCACAACTCCAAACTTTTACCTCCCCTTCCAGTTTACAATCATTCCCGACCCACCAGTTTATCTTCAAGGCCAAACCAAAATAATTCCAATCACCCCCATAAAGGCAAAATAGGAAGATGAGTGCACCCGAGAGACGAGGGTGGAATCCACTCAATTCTCGCTCCCTGCTCTAGTTTTCATGGTGTTATATTATCCTCGCGCAACCTTTACCCAAACAGCGGCCACGGCCACTATCACCTTCTTTTGCTCTGGAGTAGCAGTCATTATCACCGTGTACATCCTTCCACCAAGAAATGAAAGTTTTCGATGATAAACATAGGTGTGTACCCACCATTATACACATAACACACACACAGATATGTTGAGGGATATAAATATATATAGACACACAGTAGAAGCGAAAACTACGATGAACTTGAACGAAAAGTTTGTACTGTCCCGTTTAAATTGTGCTTTCATTGTTCCGTACGTTTATTGCATAATAATACTTTTACAGTGAGATTAGATCCTGCAAACAGTGTCAAGTTTGATTAGAATCATTTCTACTATTAGAAAGATAAAAATTATTACTCATGTACCGAAAAATCATTCTTTTTATCAAAAGAATACTCCACTGAAATTTGCAGAGCATGATTAAATAGTCTACAAACATTATTTCATCTTGAGAAATCCTGTCTATTCCAAAGAAACTAAAGATGAACACATTTTAATCCAAATTAGTATACTGGGGATGCTAGAGAAAAGCGGAAGGTAGAAACGAAGAGAGGCTGATGACTTTCCCTTTTGTCGTATGTATTTCATGAATTTTTGTCTAAAAAAAATCATGAACCTCATACGTGAATTGCTACTTCACACAATTTTAAGAATTAATGATAACTTATAATGTATTGTCATAAATATTTGCTTATCTACAAAAATTTTTCGCATAAACAAGCGTGGAAAGCACATTGTTCTGCTAGCCAACTAATACCATCTGGCGCCATCGCTGGCGATAATATGTGGGACCGGAAGTTCATTCTACCGTCTTATTTCCATAACATGTTATTTTCCAAAAAACTGATCTGCAGAGAGTGCGAATCATTTGAACGGTCATTAGGAAACCTTTAGTCATTTTTCGAGTTTATGTGTTAAGAACTGTTATCAGTGTTATAAAAGAAAATTCCAATCATAGTTTCATATTCTGCCGGAACGAAGTTTTCCAATCCAAAAACTGGTCATTAACAAAGAAAAAAAACGAAACTGCAACTTTTGTTACTTGGAAATCCTCGCTTTACATATACAAACATTTGCTGCAAAATATGCGAATAAATTGTAAGACACATGTACATATTCACATTTACAAATATGAGATATTCATCTGATTTTCTAGAGAATTTTACTGACTAAGTGACTGATTCACATGGATAGTTCGTTTCTTTCTGATAAAAGTATTCTAATTTTTATGGATCAAAAGCTGTACAGTAAATTGTAGCAATTTAACAAAACATAATAAAATTTATAGTGGAATAAAAAGGCTCTGTTCACTTCGTTACTAGTTTCTCTTGTCAAGCGATGAAAATTTCTAGAGTTAACTGGATTATATACATATATACAGAGAGAGAGAGAGAATTACATATATAATTAGCTATTTAAGGCAGACATGTTTAAATAGATAGAACGTCATGCATTTGCAATCTTAAAACCCTCCATCATCACTATCGCTGTGCCAAGGAAACCTGCAGAAGAAGTGTTTAAGGCATAGCAAAGTAGACACATGTTCAACAGCTGTTCGACATTAAAACAGTTTTAAAAATCTATTTTTATATGGACTTTGATCAAAGCGCTATATGAAAATCACTTCAAACAAACACGTTGTTGTGATCATAGCTCAAATGTTTGTCGTCTTGTTAATCCAACGAATACTATAGGTGGCGAATTTCGGCAGCTCATTGCTTACATCTTTGCATTGATTAAACAAAAAAGAGGGAAAGGAACAGGATGAAATTATAGGAAAAAACGAAACCGGAACGAAAAACGAGAAAGCAGTATTAGTGTGAATAATGCATCGTTTGTAAATCGTTATTATCATTATCCATCATTGTTATTAACACCATGGTCGTCGCCATAAAGAATCTTGAAGATCATGAAATGATTATGAAATAGACATCATAACATCAAATTTCCCTTAACTATTTAGTTATTAGCTATAACGTTTCATTTTAAGAAATCTCCAAGAAACATTTAAATTGATTCGAGTGAGATGTTGGAAGCTTTCAATTTATGCTTATTAGTCATTATTTTCTACTACTATATCGTGCCAAAACGATATGGAAACGATCAATTTGGTAAAATATGACGAAGTAAAATTTAAGGAAAAATTATTTCTATTCTTGATTAGCAAGAAACTTTATAAGATCATATAACAGAAGATTATAAATATAAGGCAGGGCCATCTCCATATGCTCATACATGTTTTACTTATTGGTATGAGACTAATTAAAATCAAAACAATTTCAAAGATGGTTGCCACGGAAATAAGCCATTTTGCAGTGAAGAACAGGTGAAATTTGTTTAATTTGAATTCAATTTTCCACGATGCAATCCAAGCTTCCAGAATTTCTGATTCCGTCTTTTTTCTTGTCGCTTTATTTTGTAAATAAATATATATTTAATTGGATCTCTCATTTTTTGGATTTCACTAAGGTCTGCCTCCGTTCGATCCAGGAGCAATGGAAAACTGATTTTTCATTTATATTCGAGACAATTATAAAATCAATTCTAAATCAGTATTCGTTCTGGTAATTCAGAATGGTGTAATAAGGAGAAGGAACAGGACGAATAGTAGAAATGGACGGCGGCAACAGAATGAAACAGGAAGAAGGATGAGACATGGAGGGAAAGTACGGAAGGAGTATGCGCCCTTTGTGGAACATTTATTAAGTGAACGTTTAACAGTGTTTGGGTTTCGAATGGCGGCTGATGCATAACAGTGTTTTCGCTGTCATTCCTGTCTTTTGTTTTGCCATAAGATTCATTTTGTGGAGGCTCGTGACCTTCGGCAAAATGAAAAGTTGGAAAGATGTGGGAGGGCGGACGGTCAGCCTTCGGGGAGACAGATGCCGATCGCCGATACCCAACCCAACCGAACCGAACAGGAAAGGGAAGAAACAGAAGCCTACTAGAACCATCACGATCGTTTACTACCACAATACAAATCACCTAAGGATAGAAGAGCGAGTGCTGTTACGCCTATACAGCAATCAAAACTACCCACATTTTCTGATCGTCCTCCAAACTAAACTTCATTTTCTGCGTAGTGCTACCAAAATACAACCAATTGTCTTACTACCAAACAACCCACTTCATCTGCAAGGACGTTAGAACATGAGGCCCAAGAATTCATCTTAGGTAGCACAGATCTCTTGTCTCTCCTGCTACTGCCTTTCGCGTTCATTGAATGTGCTATTATAATTCCGGATATCTTCTATAAAATGACCATTCCCCTCACGTATGATGTTCATAATTCCTCAATAATTTGAAAGTAGCATTGCAAAATCGTATATGCAATTGTCTCTGAGTATGCTTATCTGTAAGCCAATAAATCATTTCTGACGTTAACATAATTGGAATATTCTTCTGAAAGTCTTGTTATATCTGTTCCACTAACTGATCCTATTGCATTCCATAGGATCAGTTAGTGACATGTAGGATTTTTTTATTTTTCAAGCTTGACTACCTGAAATAATTGTTACAATACCTTTTCTCAAGTCAAAATAACTAAAAAGTAATAATGTTTTTCTATAGTTATAATATTTATAACATCTGATAACGTCATGCATGCTTTGGAATCATGTGAAGTGCAGAACAATCCTGCATCAGTAATGCCACTGTTGACTTTTATTCACCGTACATGTTACAGGAGAAAAAAGCAACAAAGCAGTAATCATCATCATGCACTCTTTTCAAATTCGTCATTCTTTTCAAAATTTCCTACAAATTTGTTTTTCTTTGCAAAAATGATAAGCGATCATTTGAAAATATATATTTTAAATTCTTTGTAAGAACATCTGAAGATGAGGTGATACCAAATTATGATCAAAAAGTTTTTATCTTTTCCTTGGTTTCAAATACATGTCAAACAAGTCATAACAAAGTATAAGCAAAATTATGGTGTTTTAATTCCTGATTGATTGAATTGTCTTATAAAGTATCTTGGCTTTTTTTATTGTCAATATACTATAAAACTTGATTAGTTCCAGTCCAGAATATCTCATAGATAGTGCTGTTATTTCAGTTTCATCGTTCTAAAAATGAAAATTGAAGTTCAATTTACCTATGTTCTCTTTTTATTCTTTAGAAAATGAAAATATCACTCTTGAAATTACAGTTTAAATCTATTATATATAAGATTCTTGCAGTTACTTGACTTTAATTAACCCGAGTATATAAAAGAAAAATTTCTGGAAGAAAAGCAATAGAAAAGAAAGTAGAAGTAGATGAAGGAGGGGCAGAAGTATCCTGAGCCAAATAGTCAAGTTTCTGAAAAGGGGAAAAAAGCAAAGCAGGGTTGAACGTCCGGATTTTCTGCGCATGTGCTTCTTGGACGGGGGAAAGTAGTCAGAGCAGAAAGTTGATAAGGAAAATTAGGTCGGCTCGAGACAATTCGTTTACCCTAGTATATCAAGTTCACCCCACCTTATTTTCCCGTACAAAACAGTCATCCGACCTTCACTCTTATGCCACCATCGCCATTCTTTTTCCTCTTCTTCCTTCATCTGTTTCGTCGTAACTGGTTAATTCATTTCCTATCTACTTCACCCTTTCACTACCCACGATATAATCTGAAATTTCAATAAACTTAGGAATCTCTTTATGAAAAAAAGACTTCGAGCGCAGGAATTCAAGATTCAGAAAAAAACTCATTTAGTTAATATGTTTTACAAATGTTTTTATCAGCTTACTAGCACAGTTCCTAGAATTTCGAAGATTTTCAGATTTGATTATAATCAATTACTAATTTGATTTAGTTGATCTGATTTTTTTTTCCAGTGTATCTTCATGCTGATGTTTGTAGAGATAAATATGCAATCTGATATAAATCTGTGAGGCCATGAAACAAATGATCCGTTGCCTGGAATCACCGTAGCTCTGCGCTTAAGAAGCTGATATACAAGAAACCGATAAGTTTGAAGTTACCAGAAATAGTGACAGTGATAAGTAGGGTAACAACAATGATAATAATGGTGATGTTAGTAAGCACATAGGCATTATGGAAACAGTAGAAATGGTAATGTAGATAACAACATCGAAATAATGATAATAATGTCTGCAATGATAAAAATATCAGGTATTGCAGTAGAAAATTTTGACGTCGGCAATTGGACCTGATAATTATGCCCTGCAGTTTTCAGAAGTTGGAAACAGTCGGAAGGGCAACTATCAGTTCTTTTTGTTTATCAACTGCTGAAAGCTGAGGGTGAGGGAAAAGAAGAAGGCTAGCCCTATAATGGCTTTCGATGTCCCGGTTGAATCGCTGGAACAGATAGATCATCACCACTTTCCCAAACATCGTCACTGAAAGCACTCTTATGTGTACTGTTATACTATTATTGGCTTTGCGCGTGCATGTATCTATGCGAGTTGTATTCCTGCAACTGAAAAACTCGCATAACTTTCAGTATGGTAGTTTCAGTTCAACATTGTTTCATTGATTACCTTCATCCTGATTCTTGAATCATCGTAGCCTTTAACCAAACTTCCAATGCATCATTTTATCGAAACAATTTGTTGCATTATCCTTCAGCACCAAATGCATTTTTCAAAAAATTCCCCATCTGGAAAAATATTAGTAGTTGTAAGGCTTATTATCACGTCAGGAGAAATTGAAGAAACAAGAACAATGAGTTTGTTGTGATGTTCAGGTAATAATGACGGGAAGTGTCGTATACATGTTCCTTCCATCCTCTATACTTATTGCTAGTTAAGATCTCACTATACCCCCTCCCCTCCCCCCTCCCTCCCTCCTCTCCTCCCAGTTGTGCACTTCTGTATGAAACACTCCCACTTTTCCTTTTCTAATGGGTGGAAACGATTGCCTAGAAATGTTGTGTAGTGTATATTTGTTTATATGATGAAGACTGTTACCGATGAGATGGTGAGGATGCGAAATCGAATACTGGTTACGAGTTAGTAAATTTTTTGATGAAATGGAAATGAGGAGGAAGAGAGGAAGTAATTCAGGATGGAAAAATGCATATGAACGATCCTGTCCTGAAAGACAGAGGAAAACACCAGAGATGTGAATGGAGAATTGGAGTATTTGTTGAAAGGTGAAGAGAGAATCCGATCTCTATTCTCCCATTCGCTCCACGACGCCGCATCCCGGATCGTTTTGGATAATCTTGATTGGTGAGAGCGCCAAGGTCATTTCGTGGACGTTCAAGGATGCGATGCCTTCCACTCCTAGTTGCGCACTTCATCCATCCAACCATCACTGATTTTTCACTTGAACATAATACTTCTATCTTTTCTTTCCCCTTCTTTCCTCTTTTCATGCACACTCATACATGCATCATCCCCACGGTATTTCCTGTTTTTTTTTGTTAACAAATTTTCTTATTAATCTGTAACTAATTTTATCTATATTTTCAAGATTTTAATTTTCTTCGTGCATTTTATTTCTTCGTGCGAAAAATCTAAACAGTCTCTAAAAATAAATCTCTTGTTCTCCGGGATGCTTGAATAAAGTTCGACTTCGATTGAAATAACTTTTTATGTCGTCCATAAACGAATTTATCAAGTATATTTATTTCATCCTCTCATCCGGATTTTCAAATACTCTTTTCTTTCATGGCAACGCTGTTGATCGTATTTTCGGTCCGTAAGTTTGTATCGAAAATTACCTAATTTTTTTTCCCGTAGTCGTTCAAGATAATTCGACCCTTTCACGCCACCGATTTTCGAAAAGAATATAACTTGTCGTTTTGTGTTCTTTGAATAACCTAAACTTTGCTGTCCAAATATCTGATATACATTTGTGACACATTGCGATTATATTTGGGTGTAGCTCATTGCTTATCCCAATTCTGCAGACATTTATTTGTTTCAAACATGAATTTGGATGGCTACTATTTGAACTGATAGCTCCACGATTTGGATTGATATCTATTAACATGTTATCGGTTGTGACATTGCTTATTTGTATGCCTAAGATTATTTACATCTTTTTTTCAGGACTTTTAATTTGGAGGAAATCTTACAGAATTTATTCATAAATAGCAGTCACGGCGCTTTCAACCGAACTGATTCTGGCCTTCTCGTTATTTACGTATATAGAAGTGAGCTAGAAAATTAGATGAGTACAGGTTAAGTGTGCGAGTCGTGGAAGTCGTTGCCATTCACTTTAATACATATCAACTAAAGAAACGCAAGGTAAGTTTTTGATATTTTTGTTACATTTGCGTTTTTGGGTTTGACTCTTTTCCCAGCTAGCTGTAATTCAACGTCAGTCATCAACACATTTTTTCCTTATTATATGTGTAGATAATCCGCAACAATTATCGTCTACATTTCCTTCATCTTTCCAGTCTTCAATACTTGAAGTCCTAATTTGAATTGTTTTCTGTCTGATGGGTTTCATTTTTTAAATGGCTTCGTTTCGGCCTATTTTGTCGTGATCTTAATATCTGTACCTCTAAATACTATTAAGACCAATGTTTCCATTTCTTGTAATTGAAATTCCGCTACTTTTTATTTTTGGTAGAACATATAGAATTTTCTAGGGCTCTGGAATAGGTTTATTCTGAGTGAGGACAAGTTTAAAATCTCATCACAAATATAAATTGTCTTCTTGAACGCATAGTTAGCTTTTGATTTTGTCCAGCAGATTAACCGGGAGCCTTGGAAATACAAAAACATAACAAGCGCACATTACTAGCAAATAACATCATAGCAAAAACGGAGAATATGGGGGAAAGAGGAAATTGAACATTGATAAAGGTGTGGATTACGACTGATGATTTCCTCCAGTTTGCTTCCCAAATGGTATAACTGGTTGGAGTAAACAAGCAGACGAGTTGCTAAAGGGAAGATTCTACGACGGACCGAAGAGGGGTATATGTGGGGGATGGGCATGAAAACACAGGCGGGGACAACGTCTGCTCAGGAAGGGTACCCGGGGTGTTGAGCCCATCGCGCATAGCTTGTTATCTATTAACAGAGATCGACGTCCAATACACCGCCAAACATACATATACATCCGGATTACGGTGTTTGCAACCATTCAGACCTGCTTTGAAATCCTCTTCTTCCTCTTCCATTATCATTCGGTTGCACTCCGCTCCATGTTAAATGTATATTTTTATATATATTTATTTATTTATATTATATATATATATATTTATTTATTTATATTTTAATTATTCATTAAATCCATACTTACTTGTCTGTATCCACTTTTAATTATAAATATTATCGTTGTTTTGTGTATTTAAAGTCGCATTTCTTTTCAGTTAACAGATTACACGCTTAAGTTGCTTATACATCCTCAATCCTAATAACATACAAGTACATGCGATATCTGGGTTTTTGCACGAATCTAATTAATATTCTGTGCATTTGCAACTTCTTGGTAACTCATTTAATGAGTCATCCCAATATTTTCATTCAGGACTGCCTTCTTTTCATGTTTTGATTGCCCTTTTGTACTACATTAATAGCATTTAGTTTCCTCACATTTTGTTAACAAAAACATTTGTCAAATAAAATGAATTTTATTGTTGTGTATAGCTATTTCTCGAGTTCTAAATATCTTCAAATCAATGAAGGTTATGAGAGAATTTTCACTAGCTTACAATAGTGGATGGAGACTTTCTCAAGAACTTGGTTGCTGTGATATTTCTCAACATAACATTTGGATTCTCTATCTCGATTCTTTTGTATTGGTTCCATGGGTAGTGTTTTTAGATATTGGTACAAGCTCTTGGTAAAGCGCAATAAGAAGAGATGAAGAATGCAATAGCTGCTTTGTTCAAGTTTTCAATACCGTTTCTCTTAGGATTTGTTTTGGATGCTATATGCTAAACATATATTATTTCCCTGTCATCTCAGTTCCTGCATAGTATTTAAATTTTACAGTCAGAAATCTTTAACCATCCACACATTTTAGGTTATAATAAAGACCTGGAAATAGTTAGAAAAGAAAATCAAATGTAGTCTTCAGAGTAGTAAATGGAGGCAGGAAGATGACCATTTTTACGATGGTTGTTGGGTTTGTTTGCTTGTTGGATAGTGGTGGTTTGGAATCGTGAGGGACTGTTCTTTCTAAGGTGGTGTTGTTGAAGTCGAGATAGATAGCAAGGAAGTTTTGGATTAAGAGGGAGTAAGGAGATGAAGTACTTTTACTATTGCAATCAGTATCTGCTTGCTTACTTGCGCGCTGTCCACCATATTGTCCACTGTAACTCCGCTACTTCACGACGTAATTCTTTTATTTGACAGTCGATTAAACCTACTGTTCTTTACTATTGCCCTCCTCAAACGATTTTTAACTTTATTCTCATTTCCTCCAACCGAAAAAGTACTTCCTGCTTTATCATCTATCGCTGTCTTGAACGGGATTTTCGGTTTTAGGATAGAGCGAGAAATAATAGGAAGCATTTGGGACGGCAACGAGTGGACCAAGAGAAATGCAAATAAGATGGTCAACATACCTGTTCATAGAAGAGAGAATGGAGAGAATGTAGCATCAAGTAAGGACCTACGGCCAAAAATATGGGAATCAAGGTCATATTTTTCAGTGGTCTTCCGAAGAGTTTTCCGACATTCACACTAGCATCTTCATTTTTTTTTCTCAGCCTTTCTTATCTTCCCGCATTTAATTATAAAACGCACTGAATTTTAAAGCATTATTACTATATTACAGTGATATGGAACTATTATTAGTATCGATATCATTGTACCTTCTATTGCGAATTTAATTTCATTGAAATTTTGCAGATTTTTACAAAAATTTTTTTGTCTGCATCAACATTTTACTTCTATTTCTATCTCATTTGACTTCAATTAATATTTTTTTGAGAAGTAATGTGACCAGTTTCCTCTGATTTCCGATTTGTATTGATTAATCTCCCAAACAAAAGTAAGGAATTTAAGTTTAAAATTAGCTAGTTCCAGGTTGTTATGGCTGTTAGATTGCAAATTCACTTCTTTTATTGCGCGTTGAGACGGGACTGAAGTAGTTAGCTTCAACTAGTTACATGCGAAATCATTTTCAGTCATCCAAATGATAAGAAACTTTTGCTTAGGCATTAGCAGCAAACAAATTAATTAGGGAATTATTCGAAACAAAAATACACAAGGAATCATAATAGTTAAATCATTCAGGAAATCCCAATTTTTTGAATCATCCCAGTAGATTCTTCCGGAGTTTTTTAGTTGTGTGCAGCAAAGCAGTAGTATTTATGTGGATGACGTCGCTTTCCCTTCGGAATTTCGTTTGCGTCTAACAGTGTTTCTATATGAAGCCTTTTTTTTTGAGTTCTGGAGAATTCCATTTTCATTTCTCTTTACATTTCAACCTGCTTATTTATTTCAAAGCATGGTTTTATATTTGGGTTTATTGAGTGTGCTGCAAGGTAAATATACGTTTTATAGCTAGTGTCGAATTCTGACACTAACTTTATTTGCCATTTAAAAATGTCTCTTAGGACTAACTTCGTTGGTTTTCTGCTATATGTTATACCAGTAATTGACGAGACGCGCATTTTACAAGCGTAGCATTAATGTTGGAAGATTTAAATCAAAATGTTAACCTCACTTGGTGAGAAGAGCGCTAATAAGGTATTGTAATTAATAATTACCTGTTTTTAAAGTGAGACATTATTGTTGTCAGAATAAATGCATAAGTAAAAGTAATGATTGAACATATATTTTACCAGATTCGCTTAACAGAACTTCTCTAATTTTTTGTTCTTGTACATCTGTTCATCTGTTCACAAACTGATTCGATGATCACAGTTGAGGCGTGATTATGACACCTATATTCTGTGACTCGTGATAATGGTTTCATATCTCATATTTGAAAGCAAATTTCATGTTTATTTTGTAATTATTGCATTATATAAAGATTACTACGTTGCGGTAGTAAAACAGGAGTAACGGTAAATTTTTAAATACCAAGATTGTTCCGTATTTCAGCACGACTTGACTCTCCTAACGATCCATCTTTTAATTTTGGTTTGAAATAGTTATAAATGAGTTGGCACTGAAATAAAAAAAGTGAATGAATATTAATAGGATAATGGAATAGATATGTCACAAGGAATGCTAGAGACGACAACACAAGGATATTGTGAAAGAAGCCATAATACCAGATATCAAATAATTTCGTTCATTTAACGTTCGTGTCTATTATCAGTAGTTCAGTAAGATATCATAAGAAAATGAATGATCTAATTTCAGATGACGATGGAGGACATGAACGCGTGCACTCAATGCGGCTTTATGACAAATAATTTTGGTGATTTCAAGGAGCACATTGAGCAACACGAAAGTGAGCGACATCTTACTACCACAAATACTAGTAGTCGGCAGGTTTCTCTTTTTTATGATGTATTAGTTTTTTTTTTCTTTTTTGATAAAAATTTATGGTGATTCTACTTTTTGTTGAAATAACTTTCCTTCAGTCATGCTGAGACATTTTCATGTTTGCTATTTAATTGTGGTATGAGATACAGCTAGGTGAAAGAAATAAAAAAACAAGGAATCTTAAATTTCAACTTTTTGAACACTTTGACCTCTTGCTGAAGCAAATTTCGCAAGATATTATGGAAATTCTTGAGTTACTGAGGATATTACACAGAAAATCGGAAATATTTCTGATCTGATAAGCCTTTCGATTCGAACTCTTTTTACATCTATCCTCTTTTATGAATTTGACACAAAATTTGAAAACATAAGCAACGCTAACGAAAAATTTCTGTGAAGAACAGCTAATTATTTGATCTTTTCTACTCCGTTTCTCAGCAGTGTTAACCGGTGAGTTTCCATTAAGAACTGCTGTGTATCACAATTATTTTCTAACAAGAGCTCTTTGGGGAATTTTTTATAACGCGTTTAATAGATTCGGAGCGCTAATTGTCTGCTTGTTGTTGGAATTTTCTTTTAGACTTGTTCAGAATTAAGATATGCTTTAATTCAGAAATAGGAATGCTTTCGGGGGATTTTCGGTTTCGAAAATCAAAGGAATACGATATATATGATGTTTGAAAAGAAGGAAAGAGGAGAGTATTTCGGATGAAGGTGAAGAGTGGATTGAAGAATTAATGAAGGCGTGTGCTTTGCATATGAGCTCTTTGTTGTATTTCGATTTTGTGTAGTGATGTGATGATACGAGGATTGGACAACCAGTTAGTTTGGTTCGTGTATTGTGGGATGGAAGGTGATACAATTTTCAGGAATGGAACGAGGATTTGGACGAGTCGTCATCGACGCCGAACCTGTCATCCCCCGAGCAATTCTCCCCGGCAATCGCCTCTTCACCACCAGTCTCCGGTAATAACACCTCCAAAATAACTACAACTACTACTGCTACTGCTACTGATAATACTATTGCTACTACTGTTGCTACTATTACTGCTACTACTACTGTTGCTACTATTACTGCTACTACTACTACTACTACTACTACTACTACTACTACTACTACTACCACTACCACCAACAGTAGCAGCAACAAAACTATGCACGTTTGTCCGCACTGCAATTTTGAAACTTGCATGTCGCAACACATGAAAAGTCATTTGGTTAGCTTTCGTTATTTAATTATCAGGGAAACATTTTTAAATCTTTAACAATTTTCTTTTTCTTGAGGGAGAAGAGCTTCTATCCAGAAGTTTCCGGTGCTAAGCCTCAACTTCACACTTCGTATCATTCGAAGTTCATGCAGACGATTTCTTTTTCTTCTTATGATTTGAAATCTCCCCTCATGTTTATCTTAGTGTTATTATATTTGGCATATTTCTTACCTAACGGTCGTTTTTCAATTTTTAGAGTGCTGAATTAATTCTAAGCTCACTTTTCTTTTCAATCAATGCAGAACAAAAGTTTTGCTTATTGATCTTCTAAGTCCGAGTAAAACAACGAAAGAATCAGTTCTACGTTAATAATATTATCTATTTCGGTGCTGTCTTGTAGTATTTAATGCTTTACCAGTGCCATTTTAACTTCATAATTAAAAATTTTTTAATTTAACTTCATTAACGCAGGTAAATGCCTTTTTCAGCTTCTATATGAAATATAAATTTACTGAATGTCAATATTTCAAATTATCAAAATTTTGTAGTCATGCAAAGTGATATCACGGTAGCTACATGTCAAATAGGCCGTTAAGTGTTAGATTTTATCATCTATTGATTAAACTTTAGATGGTTCGAATCATTTGGCTTTATATGCATATTAAGTCGTCTGCTTGACTTGTCTAGTGTTTCGAATATATTTCATTGTTTATAAACAACATTTGTTCTTACACTAAGGACGCAGTAAAGTGTCTGTCTTTGATTTCATGTCAACTTATAATGTCACTGATTTCTGTTTTTAATTATTTCAGATTTTTCAGGAAGCCCTCAATATTTGATCATTTATAATGCTGAAGTTTTATAGGATGCACATGAACGTCATCAGGGACAAATGTATCAATGTGATATTTGCCACATGCAGTTCAGCCAAAAAGCAAATATGCATCGTCACCGAATGCGGCACACAGGCGTGAAACCGTATCAGTGTCGGTATTGCCTAAAAAAATTCTTTCGAAAAGACCAGGTTTGCATATTAAGTTTTGAAAAATATTGTTAAAACATGCTTTGTCATTAGATGACATGCTGTACAGTTGCGGTTACGTTTTATATTAGCGAAGTTGTCAGTTTCAGTCATGCAAAAGTTTTTTAAAATTTTCTTCATTTTGTTCAGTAATTCGTATATCTTCCGAATAGTTTTATACAATTTAGATGCAGGAACATTCGATGACCCATATAAAAACAGGTGCCGATTTTGATTGTCCAGTTGCCCTCTGTGATAAGCAGTTTAGTCAACATGCAAGCTTGCGAACACATTTAGACGAAGCACATGCCATTGCACCATCAACTCCCGCATCATGTAAACGATGCTCACTATTGTTTGCTAATTCGCGGCGACTTCTATTGCATTATCAAACGAAACACGATGAGGGTGATGTAAGTCTAAAGTTTCAGAATTAAAAAATTCACCTCAAATATCTTAGAAAGAAGGAAATCATTTCTAATATTCCATTTTTTAAGCTTCAAAAAACTTGGGACCTTAACTAATTTTCAGAAAGAAAAGAAGTAATAATTTAGTGCGAAATTCAGCGGAATTTTTGCGCCAATAGATTCAAATTATGCTAGAACACGTAACGTTTTCTTACTGTTTTGTAATCTAATTCGACTGATAAGTCAGGCTTAGATATTCGGGTAATTAGTAATGCTAATTGTTGATTCGTCAATCCAGTACAGGTTTTGGTAATATGCCAGACTTTAAAATGAGAAATTTTTGGATTTTCGTATAAAAGAACTTTTAAGCAAATTAATTTTTGAAGCTTTACTGCATGAAGTGATGTTGATCAGTTCGCTTACAAATATTTCAGACATCGAATATTGTTGTAACATCGCCAGTGAAATCTAAATCTGACAACAGTACAAAGAATATGTATTCACATACGTCACCAGTATCTAAGAAACAACGACGAACAAATGCGCAAACTATTGTTGCCGCTATCCAAGAGCAATTGAAATTTATCAAACAGGAATCTATGAAACCACCCATTAACGAAGATATGCCTCGATGTATGGATTATGAACAGGTATGTTCCAAGAACTTTTTTTTCTGGATCGAGTTTCCTCCTGTTTCATATCATTAACCTAATTTTTTATTGTAGTTTTCTCTACGTTGCTTCATCTTTCAGACTGGATATGACATGACAAATGAAGAGTGGTTGTTGTCCTTATCAAATGTCAACACGCCAGCACTTATTACGGTGATATACGTTTTGTAGAGTATTGGAAATAAATTACAATAATAACCATCTTCATTGTTCTTGTGATCTCAGTTTCTCTTCACCATTTAGACTCAAATTTCAGGATATAAAGCCTGAAACAGCACTGCAGCAATTATGGACACGAACTAGTAATGCTGGTAGTGAAAACACGGAAGATCAGTCTCATTCTCCCTCAGTTGATAGTGGAAGTAGTAGTGCTACCGATGGTGAAGGTGGAGACAAAGAACAGCTGGTTAATTTTTGAACTTGCATCATTTTTAGTATCTTTTATTCTCGATTGTAGAGAAACTCTTTGTGGCTTAGTATGTAATTTTTAACTTCCATCCATTCTGATTTGAATCACTTATAGGAATGCATGCATTGTGGAATGATTTTCATGGATCAAACGTTGTATCTTCTGCATAAGGGATTACACTCTGATTCAGATCCTTGGAAGTGTAATCTTTGCGGTCATGGTTGCGGCGATAAATATATGTTCACAACACATGTTATCAGTTCCGATCATAGCTGCTAATATTGTCCTTACAGTTTGAAATTATCTTATTTATATAACTAATTAACCAAAGAATTTTACCATTCTTGTAACAATGCTCGTATAAATTGTGGCCTTATGAAGCAAACAACAGTTTATTACACTTTTACTAAGATTGGATTGACCACTCTTCTAATATATTTCTCATTTTCCGGCAAATTAATGTACTAGTTTGTGAAACATGCAGAAAAAAAAGGAAGTATTATAGTGACATAAAAATTCATGGGTTTTATTGTATTTTTTTAAAAACTTCTAAATCTCTTATGCATTTGCATGCACAGAACCATCATTCCTGAAAATTTATCTTTGTTTCATTGTTTTTTTCCGGCATTTTGTGTAATGTATAATTTGATTGACATGTGATAATGTAAAGCAGTAAATATTAGCCTCCTGAAATTACCGATTCTCATAGATTTTTATTATTTTCGTTCTCTTCACAATTAATAGGTGTCTATATTATGAATCTGCTATAACACAATGTGTCTATGTATATATATGTTACCAGCCTGGTTTTTTTTGCTTGCATATATTTTCAAGAAACATTTCTTGTAAACTGCATGTTATCGAAGTGCCAGTGTGAATTTTGAAAACTGGGATTTCCACGTTTTGAAGAATTTTTCAAGTGCAGATTAATAATTTTTGGAGTTCTGCTTTTTATTTCTTATTATGTCTTGTTTTTAGATGAATTTTGTTTTTTTTTCAATCCTTCCATTCTGTAATTAAAAATTGTCTTTGTTACTTAAAATGGTACTTTTGTACATTATTCTTATGAAGTTTTAGAAACTATTTCTCTTATTCACAGGACTGAATTTTTTTGAACCGTTGCTGAAATTGCGTTTGAATTCATCTGATCAAGCATTAAAAAATCAGAAGCTTACACATTTGAGTATTTGAAGTTTAGCATATGTAAGCATTCCAAATGTTATATTTTTACCGATATATGCTTAATTTCTTAGTAGACGTTGAAAAATTTATATAACTTTATTGACATGCCATTTCCACGTAGAACATGTATGAAGTCAGGTAATTAGCAAAAAGGAGTAGCACGATCAAATTTGCTTCGTACTACGTTTGCTTCGTTTTCTTTAAGTGCTTTTTATAAAAAAAAATATCTAACAAAGATAAGGAACATATTCTAGTTAGAATTACTGCCTAAATTTTTGTTGAATAACTAGAATATTTTGAAGTTGCTCGTTTAAAGTTGGTTTCATCTGTAATTTTACGGCATGTAATCGACTGTATTGTACCTTTTAATTTTCTATGTCTCGGAAAGTTTTTCTCTGGAAAAAGGAATTGTTGCTACATCACGAATAGACATAAAACGAGATACCTCATTGGTATTTGATAATATGTGATGAAAAAGGTGGTTTACATGATGGGGAGAATTGCATATAAAGCAATGTTCTCACATAATTTATGTTTTACTCGTTTTGGTAACTTGATTACTTTTTGAATCTGTATTGATTTATCGTAATATTTGCTACCTGGATGCTTTTTGCAATGCCGGGAATCTAGTGTTTTTTTTAACAGTTATTTTTATTCCAGTCATTAGACAGGAAGCTAAGCCTAATTTTTTAAATGAAATAACAGTTACTCAAAGTTGTTCAATTTTGTATGCAAGGTTTACAAGCCATGTTTGAGAAACTATCCTAATATCTCATTGTATGTTCTGCTATCAACTTAATTTTACTTTCATTTCTTGATTTTTTAAGGTTTTTAGATTTATGTTTAGTGTAAGGAGAGGATAGTAAAGAGAACAATGACATAAGAAAAGAAACATGTTTCTTACTTTGGTTATGACACTGGATGATATGTTTGGTGCGAGAAGCTGATTGTTTTCCATCCGCAGAAACTTTTCCACGTCCACTGCTTATTTCACGCTAAAATTTTAAACCGACCAGCTTTTCATAAACTGCAACTGCTCTATTGCAACTGTTTGACAACTTCATCGATTGTAGTGTTTGATTTTTTTAGCCGAAAATTTATAAATATATTCATCAAACTCTATGATTACGATCACTCCTTCGTGCAGCTTGACTGTTCATTGAGCATGGTTTTATTGTAAGCTTCATGAAGGGTGCCTTGAATTATCTTTTTATAAGTAGATTTCTGCTTCATGTTCTATATGAATGTGATGGCATATATCACTTTTGGATCATGTTATGATCTCTTAATAAAAATCATTCGAGTAACAAGGAATACCAGTTCTTTCTTAAATCTTGAAAGATTGATCTATTAATAGATGCTTCAGAAGTTAAGTCCCAGTTATTTTGATTAAACATTGATTAATTGTACTATAGATTAATTTCAACAAAAATATGCTATGATTTTATATAAGTCACAAGTATCAGTAAAATGGTATTTTTTTCGTTTTATTAGAAATATCAAACATAATTCACAAATTTTTAAGTAATGATTGGAGAGAATTGATTTATAATGGTGCGAGCAGAACCCTAAAAGATAGTAAGAAGCTCTCGATAATTTAATAGAAAATAAATTTATGCCTGAATTGACTGACATTTTACTTGGAAAGGCAATTCATGTGTTCGTTTGCTTTTGTCTTTTTGTTTTTTTCCGAGGCAGTAAATACCACCACTCTCTTTCTAAATTGTCAATTCGCACTTTTTAAAATTTCGAAGAATTTTAGTGATTTTATTAGTATGAGAAATTCGTAATTATTAAATACTTACATGCCATTTCGGAAGTGAAAGTGGATAATTTTAAAAAAATTTCATTACTTAAACTATTATAAGGTTCTAGTTATTAAATTATTCTAGAAATGAATAATGTGGCATGATATTATGTGAAATTAGGTATGGCATTATGCTGAAATTTTTTCATGCAAAAAAAATTTGGCACACTTTTTATTAACTGAAAAAACAAGATTATGTAAGAACAATAATATCGTATGAAGAATACAAAATTATCTCTGTAATAGTTCTATTGCTAAAGCTAACTGTATCCATATGACTGCAGAAGATCACGCTAAAAATAAATCAGAGATTATTTCAATTTTTTTTTTTTTTTTGGGAAACATGCGGAATTCCAGAATGTGCTATGAATCTTATGCGAGTTATCTATTTGTACAGTGCAAAAAACACAAAATGATGGTGAGGAAGTAGGGCAAAGTTTTCTAGTCTATGATTCTTAGAGGAATTGCCATTTTGACAAAATATTTTGTGTGCCATGCACGACTTTATTCTTGTAACAAACAATTCAATTTTACTCTTTGAAAATCAAATTATTCGAAAAACAAATCGAAAATTTCTACCGCTTCTGTAATCCAGAATTTTACGCCTGCTTATTTATTATTTTATTAATTGCGTAACTTTCATTTTTTTCAGCTACTTTACCAATATATTGTGCTAATTTTATTGAATTTATGGAGACTACTCTTTAATTTACTCCGAAGCATCTGTGATTTCAATAATAGATCTTCGTCCATTAAATGATGTAGAAACACGTAACAATATGAAACATTATGACAAAATTGTATATAGAATTATAAAGGTAAGAATTTTATTTTCGTGAAATCGTAAATACTTAAAGTTGTGCTCGGCTAATCGCTAATATTTTTAATTCCTCATAATTCCACTGAGATTTTTCCTAGCAAACTTTTTATATCCTTCATCTAATTATTTTCTTAACTTAACAGTATTTTGAAAGATTGATACATTATAGAACTTTTAGCGCCACCAAAAGTTAATGCCTCATTTTGAAACGTTTGCGCTGTGCGGAAAAATTTTTGCATTTAAATTGGCGTATGCACTTAAAAACAAATTTTATTTCATAAGTGAAGATTCCAATTGCTTGATCACCACAGTGTCGCAATCGTTTATTCCAATATTTCTTTTATATTTATTTTGCCAGTCTCGCTTTTTGATGCACAACATTTAAACATAAATCGGTTTGATTTGAAATCGTGGTGAACTTCCAATACAAATATAAGCGGAAAAGTAATGTTGAAATGAGAAAGAAATAAATTTAAGAGATTGTAGCGTATATAATAAATATCAACATACAGAATGTAACGTGCGATTTTGCAAAACTGAATATAAATGATTAATTAAAGTTTAAAATCAATCAATTAAATAGAAGTTTACAGCTCTCTGTCTATTCAATATACTTATTTTTTTCATTTTTACATTCAAATTAATTAATTATATTCGATTCTATATTTTTCTCCTTTGATGAATGCATGTTGAATGATCAAATGTATATACTGGATAAGAAATGGAATTTGAAAAAATAACGGCATCAACATATACACCTATGCATACAAATAACTTGTCACATTAATTCTTGACCACTTTTATTCACTCTGTCTCATTGCTAACATTATTCTCCTCTTTTTTATCTAATTTTTCACCAACAAAATTTTAAAGTCGGTTATACATATTGATAGCAAAAATCTTAATATTGTTGCTGACCTTCGAAAGACCAACAAATGTTTTGAATAGGTTGTTTCAATGAATCACTGCTTAACTCTTTGTTTAAGGCTTCGAATCAAGGACTAGAACCCTAACATAGTGTGTGTTTATAATTTAGCAAAGCAAAACTTCCCTGAATTCAATTTATTCGAAATATCCATCCGCATTTGTCGTCATAATAGATCACAGCAAAATTCTGAACAATTCAAGTTTTTATAGCATTAGCAGATCATTTTTGTATTATTGCGTTTCAAGTGGGTTTAAAGTGATATAGTTTTTGATCGATCTCTATATCAAATGAATTGCTAGTCATTCAATTAGTGCAGCAATATTCTGCAAATCTTATGAAAGATAGCCAATTTGATCAGCGGTTTTTTGAAATAACTGACGGTGGCCTGTTTATTTGAATAGTAGGCGCTAAATTTCACAGTGCGACTAGTGGTGGTACATAACGTGTTTTGAAAAAAAATTACTATTGACTAGCGATGGAGATTCTGTAGCAATAAATTATTCCCCCATAAGTAGTGCTTCAACAAATTCTCCATCATCACATCGAGCATTATTGTTTTTCGTTCATCACTGCAGCTCATCCTGTTATTTTGCTATTTCTTCCCAACTCTTGACCTCTCCACCTTTAACATCACTATGTTCTTCTTTATCACTAACGCATTGCAACTGATAAATATACATATAGATGCATACACACAAACATTTACACACACATTACACATACACACACACATATATATACATACGCACATATGTCCCAATTATTAACTTCACTGATTGTAGATTTATACTGTGTGTACAGTCGCCTCATCCTAATAATATACCCACTTTTTGCATAGCTATTTATCCTTTTTCCTAACCAAAGCTGCATGTTACAATCGTCGCTGTATGGCTGAGTTTCTTATACTTCCAAATTTCTTCCAGAAAAGCTATTCTCAACCGTTTAATATCTAATTTTCAAATAATTTCAGTCAATTAGTTCTTCACTGCTTAAATTATATTTTCTTCTGATTTTCCGAAGACTTTTAAATCAGAATTGTAATCTCATCATTGAAGGTGTCTGCTTCCTGAATACATTTACAGTTATTGCCTTGCGAGAAATGCGATACGTCTGATTAATGCCTGTTTTCCATATTGTTTAAGGAATATCCAGGGATATCAGGTTATAAAAATCTGGGGTACTACTAAAGGGTCGATAAAGTTGAACTTGATATAGCTTAAAAATTAATGAGAAATATTGTGGCGTTGAAATTGAAAACACAAATTATTATTTAATTTGATGACAATTAAATCTTCAGTTATTTTCATCTGTTTTCATCGTTTCACTCGCTATTTCACTTGCCGATTTTTCCTCTCTTACTTTGTACTGGCTGACTTCACTAACATTCCAGTCCATGTCTTTGATGTAAACCCTAAGTAACTGAGAAGTTATACTCAGTATCATGGATTCAGTGATCCGTAATGAAATCTTTTGCGTTTGTCAACACTTTTTCGGCATTAAATCGTACTAGACGTTAAAACCACAAATGAGTTTCGAAATTCCGATTCGATTTCAAATCAGTGTGTATTCTCATATTCTTAGTCTCTTTCGAATGGCCAACAAAGATATTTAAATTTGTAATATATTCGAAACCCATTTACAACAATTTTAAGATTTTGATGATGATTTCGGTAATCTTTTTGTCGATGAATTCTCCAGTAACAGCTTATTGATTTATGCGAAAAAAATTTCAACGGAAGGAAGATAAATGAACAGAGAGTTTTGAATGGAAAGAATGGTATACGAAATATGGATATCAATGAATCATTCGAATTGGAGTGGAAAACAATAAATCTCTACTAAACTATCGGTAATCGACCATCCTTCTTACCAGTATATCAAGTTGAAAATAATGGAAATTGCAAATAAATTGATAAGGAGAGCGCAGTTAGTAGAATACCAAGAAAGAGCAGCAGACGACCGAAGCCAATTATATATACATTGATGCCTCGAAATGATAAATTGAGCTGATGTCAAGATTGCCACTATACATGATGCATATGTTCCCAATAGTCTTAATAGGCTTAGATTTTTCAGATTTTCCTTCTGTTTCTTCTTAACTCACTTCCTTCGTTTTTTTCTCTTTTAGTTCTGCATAACTGCTTCACATTCATTCGCGACCAATATATATTTTTCAACAATTTTCAATTTTTAAATGGCATAAATCCTCGTCTTTTTCCTTTTTTACCTATTTTATATCAAGGAGCATAGCTTGCACAATCAAACAATTACTAAAGTTCCCGATCTAAAAAAACAATGAGATACTTTTCCCATGGATAAATCAGAGAGAGAAAAGCTAGCCAACAAGAGACAGGAATAGAAATAAAAAAAATAAAGGTGTTCTTCCTTTTGAAGAATAAATAAATGGAAAAACTGATATTAGCAATGTTAAAAATCTTAAACCTGAAGTAGTAGGACCAATGGGATAATAAGGTAGCGTTCTCCATCAACTTTTCCAGATCGCGAATTACCGTAATAACAATTCTCATTTTCATTATTATTTCCACTTATATCTTCGTTAAAATCTTGAATACGAAATACATGTGCAAATATAAGCAAGTATTTTTATCTATTTATGAATCCATTCATTTACTCTACCTATTATATGTAATCAGTTATAACAAAATTGATCGCCCATTACTTAACTGCAACTGTTTTGTGTTAAAATATCATGCATGCATCAAAATTCAACATTACATCAATACGCAGTATTGCGTGTACCTTGTACTTCCACAGTAACCATCAGTTAATTTAGATTTGTTTAGCCAGATACAAAATCAGACTTAGAGCCTTTACACAAATCTTTATCGGTTACTATAAAACTAACGAAGTTCATCTGCAGTAGTAACAACTTTCCAAATGGCTTTGCAGAATAATTGAGTATAGAGTTGTGTATTTGATTCAAGATCTTAGAGAGTACTATTATCCAGAAATTAAACAACTAATGAAGGAGCAATTGAAGCGGTGGCTATTTTCATGTTACGTACATATGACACACATACAGGCCTTCTAGGAACAGAAAGTATGCAATTCATAAAAAGAGCATGGCATTCTTCGTTTCCAGCAACGTCAAGCGTACATCAATCAAAAATATTAATTGAATTTTTGTATCTGTCAGAATATATATTCTTTATTTCTGAGATATATTACTGTGATAGAATTGAGATATATTACTGATATCAATTCTATCACTGATGCTGCAAAAGTTGTATAAAGTGTTGAAAAAAAAAAAAAAAAAAACAGTAGAAGCGATAATATCGAAGGAAAATTAAATTAAACTAAACCGAGCAAGATTGAGCACTATTAACTGATCAAATGCTGCAATAGCAATCATTAATTTAATATTATTTGCAGTTTTTACAATCCCGAAATGATTGCTGTAGCAACATCAATATCGGTAACAAAACAGCAATAACTATGAAATCTCCAATTACCAGAAAGCTAATGCGCCAAAATCTGAAAGTTTTTGGAACCTATTTCTCATTTTTATCATTAAAGTCAACTTGTAATTAGTTTGTAATTCTCAAAATTTTAAAAAAGTGCTATCATACTTGCAATTCGTATTTAAAATTTCTAACATCCGTGCGAACGATGTTCATTGGAACCTCCTGTACCCTGTGCTATCAATCTTCATGTTATGATGTATTTCCGTCGTAATTTGGAGTGATCTTAAATCATTGTAAAACCAAATCATACGTGCTCGAAATGTCCTACAAATAGTTAATTTGTGGAAACTGCAATTATTTAAACTTTCTTTAAAATCCTAAAAGAAGTTTAATTTGCAAAAGTTTCAGGATTGAATGAATATTTTTCAATGGAATTAGTCATATGCATCATTTATTGCACCAGTTACAGCTCTCAGGATGTCACTAGTACGTGCATCTTGACCAGCTATTATCTCTGAAGCAATATCAGTTCCATCTTCATCATCACTAACACTGTTATCACTACAGGAATCACCAATATCATCAACATTATCTCGAATAATAATCATTGTTTGGATGGTCCGCATAACAACCGTTCTACTTATTTCCTGTTATGTTTCAATTACTCCTGGCTATGCTGTGTTGTCATACGAGCCACAAATAAGTAAATCTTCAACATACTATAAATATTATTTATCGTTTTGCAAACTGAAAGTATTTGTAGTTGATCCGAAAATAAATTATGTTATAATGTGTTATGAAAAAAAATTTTTTTTGAAAGTTTTTCACGTTTACGGGAAATTTCTATATTGATAGTAATTTTATACGACTCGCGTTTTTAGGTTATTTCGATGGTGCAAGTTACTTAGATAACTGTAAGTCAAAACTGGAACGTCATGTAACTGCTCTGTCCGGTTTATTGATATCGCATCAATTATATGGAACCATTCCGTACAATGCGTCCAAGAATTGCTTTCTATTGATAACGGCACCATCTGGTTATCGTATACGTTTACGGGTACTTGATTTCAATGTGCTCGGTAATGCTCATAATTGTGATAAGGATACGCTTCATGTTTTCGATGTTTGTTTTATATCAGCAAACAAATTTATTTTTTTCAGCAAATATATTTGTTTTATATATTTTTTTCTAGCTGTAAAGCTCTTCTTAATGCAGATTTTTAGATTCTATTTTTAATAAATTTTAAGTGTTTCAGTTGTCAAATTTAAAATTATAAAGTTGATACAACTTTTAATTGACAGCGTTTCTTCTCTATCGCTTTTTTCACATTTTCAATTGTAATTTGTCGAATTTAAGTTGGTTTCGGAAGAATTTGTTGGGGATTAAGTTTTTTTATTCCAGAATTTTGTATATTTTGAAATTGCAAGTTAAATAAATAACCGAAAAATTTCACTTTTTAAACTTGAGAAAAAAAACCTCAGCATGAAAAACCAATCGATCCGCAAGCTTTACGAGATGCAAATCAAGAAGATACTTCTCCGGGACCAATACTTGGCCAGTTTTGCGGTACCATTCAAAATGCTAGTGAATTGGCTGTTTCAACAGAGAACGCGTTGACACTTTGGTGGCATACGGATGCTGAATTACCATTTCATCATAATGGTGAAGGATTTCGGTTACTTTGGTCTGCATTTCGGAAATCAAACGTCGGTAAGCTTTTTTTGGAAATTTTTGTTAGATTTGTGTAAATACATAATGCTTCATTTTTTCGTCTACTATTTATGCGTGAGTTCTGTATATAATAGTGAGCTTATCATGATGGAGGCTGTTATTTTTACATCTGTGTCTTCAAGATTGAAAAAAGCATCATTTTCAATGCTATTCATTTCACTTTACTTTCATCCCGGCCAAAAATCGTTTGTACTCAAGTATCAAAATGCTAGCATGAGAGACCTTTTTCAAAAAGAGTATACTTGACCGTGTTCGAAGAAACGCGATACATTAATATATGGTCAGTTTTTACAATAATCATTTTAAAGCACCATGCAATGCCCAACGAGAATTCACATGCAAGAATCAGGAATGTATTGCTGCAGAATTTGCTTTGCAACCGATATCCTGATTGTAAGGATGAATCCGATTTGATACGTGAATTGCAAATTGCTCATAAATGCGACTGTTTGTTTTCCAGTTCATCTTTGGATTCTAATTAAATAAATGAAAATATCGATGATTTGATTTAAATAATGATGCATACGAAAATTAAAATTTTGTGCTATCTACTGTAGTATTTTTAAGCAAGAAGTTTGGAAAAATTCAGAGATACAAGTTTTATTTTGGAAGACATCTTGTTAAAGCTTCTATAAGAAATAAAAAATTTGCAACAAAATTTGAAATCATTTCAGTTTTGACTGATGATCCGTTAGGTTCATTAACCGGTCTGACGCTCTTACTTATCAGTATGGCTGCGGTAAGTTTATCCGTATGCCTATGCATATGTGCATGCATTTGCTGTGAATGTATGAAAACTCCGGATAAAGCCTGCGCTACTATAACTGCGGAAGTACCCATTGAACGGACACCATATTATACTGCAACACATCCAGCCGGACTGCAACGACCGATATCTCCCAGATTTCATTCGCCATTTTCATCAATCACACAACCATTAACAGGGAAAAAAATTTCACAAAAAGCTACTATGAATAGGTACGTAAACTTTTTTAATCTTTTTGTGAAAAATTTTAAGGCTTCAAAAATATTTTATCTCAAAGAATTAGGTGTTCACATGATGACCAGCTTAAAATTTCTAAAAATGAGACTGCATCTGGCAAGTGACTCATAGTATTTCACTAATGTTTACCGTCGTTCAGTGCATTATGTCTAATTGTGGATATATCTGCATTCTGGATACAATCAAGTACTTCCTGTAATCTGGTTATGTTATTGGTAATTACAAATTTCTAGTTGCCAAAACTGTTAAAACATGCGGTTATTCACTGCAACATGTTTTCCAGTGAAGGTGGAATGGACGTCATACACAACCGTAGATCAGAAACATGAGCCATTGAATATACGCACATATCAGCTGTCGGGTAATCTGGATTGCAAACACCCGTTAGCAGATTTTGTAATTAAAAACTTGCAAAAATTCAGAACATATTTTGCCGGTTCTTAACGGTACATTGCCCTTATCACTTTCACAGTATGACTCAGTCTTTTTTCAAGGAAATATTCATAGTAGACTTAGAAATCCTGACTTCGAATTTTTTGGACTTGAATATATTATGGCAAAAATTTTAAAGACTTTTTTCTCCAAAAACTCCGAATTTTTATTAACTTTCAGTACCATTTCGGGACAGGACCTTATCAATCAATTACACCACCTTGGCAGCTTTACAATAAGCAAGCAATACCATATCCGCATTTACTTATTGTTTCACCTAATGAGAACAATAGTACGCCGGTACAAAAAAATACTTTTTACACGTGAAGAATGAATCACAACATTTGCTGATATATTAATAGTCAATTGGATGTGCTCGTGCATAAAAAGCCAAAGATTTTTCAAGATTTCGACAGCTGAAACGGAATTTTAATCTTTCCTTATACTTTTAAATTTCATGTTAAATAATTTACAACCCTAGTCAACTGCGTTTTTGCATTGAAACATTTATGCAACAGAAAAGATTTAAAAAGAATACAGAAAAAAGTGTTTTTTGATTCAATTCAGAATTTCACTCATATTCTATGCAATAGGTATAAGCCAAGGAAATGTGTGAGAAACATTTCAGATATGTGTTTTACTAATTCGGCATTGTTCATAACATCGTTATTTATTAGTTACGCTATTTAATGTATAACTTTTGGACATTCGAATTTCTCCGGAAATTTTTTTGATAAAGCTTAAATGCCTAAGCATTCAAGTGTGAAGTATATGCAAATTATCTCCAATATTGATTCAATGTTTCCAACTCTGGAAAAATTTAGGAATTTGACAGAAAGTTATTCGAAAATTTTAATTTAAGTTTTCATTGACGTCTCAATAATAAGAACCCTCAATGTCACTGAATTGTGGTCTTGTTTTTCTAAGTCTTTGTGAATCTTTTTTTCTATTGTTGCTTCATGTCAAATATTTCGAAATTCTGGGAAACTGAATAAAGCGAAATAACTTTTAATTTTTTCTCATTTTGCTTTCAACACAATTGTTTTGAATTTTATAATTTCAGTCTAGTCTATCTATGAAAAAGAAAGAATCGTCAGGATCCCTTACTAAAGATCCGATGTTTTCGATTCCTGAAACTCCTCTACTTGTTGTACTATCTAATAATTTTCCAATAAAGTTTATAAATATTAAATTTTGTGGTAATCAATAAATTCTTTACCCAAATTACTTGTCTGTAGTGAACAAAAAAAAAAAAAAAAAACTAGCAAGGATTACTTTTACACAACGACTTGGCTACAAACCTGTCAATAATATCTAAGTTGAATAACTCCTGCTAAAATCTAAAAACTGTTATTACCCATCTTCAAAAAATATGCGAATATGCTTTTTCAAATAATATTCTGCACTGTTATAAACTGCAATTTGAGACGAAACGGTCTAACCACAATATTGTAACCCTACAACTTCCAAATTTTTCGAAAAAAACCCAAGGCACTAAAACAAACTTATTTAAACTTCAACATTTGAAGCAGGTTTTGCACAACTATTTGTTAATGCTTTCCTCAAGGAGCACTTAACTGAAATGATAAATCTGCTCTTGTTATTTAAAAAATGAATGAACATGTTTACGAAAAAGCAGTTACATTGGAAGAGTTGATTTTGAACAATTTCGGTATTATATCACAGAGCAATATATTTCATAAAGTTTTAATTTGCCAGCAAAAATTATATTTATATGCTACGAGGAACACATAAAAAAAAAATGATGCGGACAGTTTTTTGAAGACATGAAAAATATTTAAGATATATAAGGCTCTCCAGTTTATACTTTTTATATTCAAGTTCATTGAAATCCGATATTTTTTGTGCTTTATTATTAGCGGTTCGAATCCCATAACCTAGCGACTAGTGAAACAGTAAACAATCGCTGCTGATTCAACTGTTTTGTGAAATAATTAACTAAAAAAGATTGTCCTTTCTTTGGTCATCCTCTATTTTGTTTTCGAAAAATAAACGCAATTTGGAAATAGACATTAATATTAATAGCTGAAGAAAGTTACCAATTCTCATTCCGGAAAAAAATTCAACCTACAGAAACGTATGTATTTATACTACAACTATCAATCTCTTTTTGCTTGCTCTTAACCTACTCAGATTTCCATTTATGCACTCCAATTAGAGCAATTAAATTAAAACAAACACCAATGTTATTACATTCCATCAACATCATGCTCACTGCTGCTTCCAGAAATAGGAAAATTCCTGCTGGAATTTTTCATATAACAGATATCGTTGCTGGAGTGGACTAAATGGGACCAAATGAAATATATTTGAAAAAGAAAGATAAGATTTTTCCCATACGATATTTGATTTTGTTCGGCTACTAAAAAATACTTCTTGAAAAAGATAAGATTTAAATTTCTAATTCGAAAGTACTTCTCTCCGAGAATCCTCAATCTCTAATCTTCCATTTGAATGCCTCGCCAAGTATATTCATAGCTAACAGAATTTTCAAGTCCGACCTAGGTAAATGATATTCGTTATAATAGTAAAAACTCGGGGGGAGAAAATGTCTGTATCCAAATGTGAATATTTTTATAGACATATTGTTGCAAAGCAGTATCCAAAAAACAAAAAAAAATTGCACAATTAAGTAGAAAAAAAAACTCTTTTTCCACATATCTTATAATCCAGCCCTTGATTTCTCACCCTCTAAGCATTCACCGACTCTACGATTTTTCGCGAAATTTGCATGATGTTAGGTATAAGACCGCCCGTGAAGATTGTCGTACAGCGATAAAATATTTTCAGAGTCAGGCAACATATTTAATTGCTGCATTGAGCATCTTTGGTGGTCCTTATTGTCAACTCAGCGTTCTGCTGGAGACCACCCACGACGTCTTTCATAGTAAACCTGCTTGGATGACGAAGTTTTAGGTCACGCATATGCTGTCGTGATCATATATAAGGTGAAACAAATTTAACCATTAAGGAATCCGCCAATTGCGTACGACACAGATTGCTGTCAAACTTAGACTGTAATGGTCATGTAATTTGTTCATGGCCTAGAACTTCAAAGTTACTAGGTATGGATTGTTTGATTTCGAAACAGTTCTGCTAAAAACGGGCTTTACTATATCCTTTTTTATCATTATCTCTGGACACTTACCCAAACTTTTTACATAGCTGTCCATTGTCACTAGTCGTAAAATAGTATCTCAAATTCCAATTTTATCAACATATTTTACTTTAATCCTGAAACTTCAGATATCAGAAAAACTGATTCAAGTGTCTATTAAGTTCGGGAAATCGATACGTTCGGTAATTCTGTCGGCTCAGTTGCCTATCGATGCCCTTTTAATTCACTTTTTCCAGTTCAGTAAAAAAAAAAAATTGGCAATTCTTTTAATGCAAAAACGCCATATTATGGCTTGGAATTTTATGATGCCTTCCGTTCCTCAGTAATTAATAAAAAGGATCTGAATAATGGACAGAATCTCGAATAACAACGAACGAATAGAAGCGGTTAACTCAGTAAGTGCCATCAATCACTAATCACAGTTAACTGATTAGTTAAAGATTATAACTGAAACACTATCTACACTCTGTCAGTGTGATCATGGAATGCAAGGCATTAATGTGGCTGAGCACGTCAATGCAGTAAACAGCGTAGGCAAACCTGCTAACACAGAAATAAATGTTTTCAGACATGAAACTCTGCAACAGCAGTATAAGGCAAGGGCCCACAGGAAGCTGCGGTCAATTCGTTTTCATACTTTAAAATTTAAGGAAGCAATAATTTCCAGTCAAAGCCTCTATTCTAGAAATTTTTTCTTCCTTCTTTCGTATAATTTCTTATTTCTTTTATCAAGCAAAACATATATCTGTACGCAAGGTTCGTAATCTATAGATATCGAAGAAATCATGCAAAATGTCACTACGTTTTAATTATTTAGATACCACAGTTATTTTACTACGCTTGGCTGGTTATCGAAAAAACGACAACGGCTCTAAGGAACAAGGTTGCTTAGAAATGGCCATTCTTAGTCCCCTCTTCACACAACAAATAACAAACGTCAATCTGCAGGAAATTCATTCTGAAAAACTTCCGGCGCAAGGTTGTGTAAGAACACGGCCGTTACGTGCGTTAACGTGCGATTTTTGTTAATTCGTGCAAATATGATCCTTTAACGAGGTGGCTATGAATAACAGAAAGAAAAGCACACAAATAATTGGTGAATAGCAGCTAGAGGGAACATTGATGGTCGTGATGTGAATAGAAAGCGATAGGCGGATATACGACGGATGGACACGTAACCTGGCAAAATGTTAACGATTTGATTCCAATGTTCCGATAAGATGTCACGGGTATAACATCGATCAGTCATTATGGGAAGAGGCATTACCGGTTAAGACAAAATTGTTGTGTCGGTAAATATGTTTAAGCAACAACTGTCTTTCGCAATTCTGAGATGGCCGTCCATTTCTACGTGTATGTTGCAGAAAGTATCAAGTTCGCAGTGAATAAATGTCCAACCAAAATATTAATATACAGGAGAGAAAACGTAATGATTTGGACGATGTCATCGGGTTACTTCGACTTCGTTTAATGGATGCTGTTCATGATGAAGTAAATTCTTGCGGTGAAACAGTTGCGAAAATTCTGGATGGCGTATTGTCTGAGGTTTCTTCACTTATGCACAAAAGATATAAAATTAAGAATTATAATAATGAGTTGAAATCATATAGAGATATATTTCCATTTTGTTTTCAATTAAACTTCGCGGCTTTGTTGATTTTCCAGCATGAGAATTTGGATGAAATTGGAATGTGTTCTGTTCCACATATTTCGTTAGTGAGACTTAAAATTTGTTTTATACAAATGATCCATCGACTTCCGATTAAAAGCAAACATATATTTGGTAGTGCAGAATCGTTGCCTGATTTTGTAGCTGTTGTTCATCGAAATTTCTTCTATGATATTTATTTATTATCAACTATTCCGTGTTGTTCGTTCAAGCAGACAAGAAATGTGCAACAACCAATCAAATTCTGAGGCCATCTTATCTAACATGCAAAGGTCTTCGACTATTTTTAGTTATAAGACGTTCTTTTTTGAACCAGGCCTAATGAATGGCAAATACTCATTAATAGCTTTCACATTTTCTGCATGGAAACATTTCGTATTTCACCGATTAATCCAAAAGAAAAGTCAAAGCGTTTTCCTATCGAAGTTGATTTTATCTTATTTTAAAGCAGTTCCATAAAACAAGGAAGTTAAGAAAAGATGGGAAAGATTTTTCTGGACAAATCAGATGAATTTTGAATCAAAAATAATTAGTCAGATATTGCACCAATCCAGGAAGCCCAACGTACTAGAAATGATCTTCGGAAGCCATTGACTTTTAACAATCAACTCAGTTCCGTCTTCGTTATCTAGCTTCAGGAAAGAGTTATACCATGTTACCAGTTTATCTGCAACATTATTTTTAAACGTCGGTCATACACGCCGGGATTCGTCATAATCTATTCCTCTGATGTCTCGAGAAAAATGGTAAAGTTTCCATTTTTAGGCTATGACATACAATTAACATTTATCAGAGATCGATTTAGTCAGCTCTCTAACATGTGATTGTCATCAATTCGTTTTTTTGGAGTTATGCAATTTTCAGAAATAGGATTATTAATGCACATAAATAAATGGATTCCATTTGTTTATTTCTTGTAGCCGAATGTTTGATGCTAAGTTTAAATATGTAAACTGCTGGTGTTTTCATCTCTGAGTTATCATGATTCATATTGATTCATTTTTGTAGATGATATGCATCGTTTATGATCAATTTGTATGCAGTATGCAGATTGTAACAGTTATTTTATAATGCAGGAGGAATCCCAGAATAACATAATCTAATTTGACAGACTTATGGATTTATATGTTTTCCAACTGTAATGTGGCTTCTTTTCCGAACGATCTATCCATTACTGTAGATGTAGGAAGAATTCATATTAAATCATTTTTATTTAATCATAGCAGAACTGTCTATCAGACATTTTTTATAAATTTCTCAGTGAGAAGAGGATGAAGATAAAATAAAGTGTCTTCCATAGCAAAGATTTTCAAATTAATTTTTAAAAACAATATCAAGCGTCAACTTAAATTTGAAACTACACATCGGCGGCGGTATAAAGAAATACGCTGCACAAAATCGGTATTATGTTGTGTATAAACCGCGCATTGTATCAGGGGGATACAAAGAAGTCAACGGAACGTTCGAAAACAGGAAATCCGCAATGCATTTTGAAAAATATGTTACAGAAAGAAACTTAACAATCTAGATCGAACTGGAAGCTTCACCGCATCAAGCTAGATTGGCTGACTAACTTATGTTGAATTATTTTATATTTCTTAATATATTTTTTATGCTTGAAGCTATTTTAAATTTTTCTTTAATTAGAGATAATCTTTCATGATTGGAGAAACTTGCAAAACCTGGCTGAAAAATTCTGAATTTTAGATTTTTTCATGTCGCTTCTAGTTAAATAAATGAGGAATAACGTCAAAGATCATAAATCCATCTCGTTTTCACTGTTAAATTAAAACAAAATAATTCTGGAATCCTCCAACTATACCCATATTTTAGAGCGAAAGATCTTCGGTCGCTGCGTCAGATGGTGATTCGATAGAGGACGGCCTAGAAAGTTTGTTAGATCAGTCCGATGACTGTGATTATGCGACTGATCCTGGAGAATCAGCAATCGCTATCAAACAATGTGAAGAGGTCTTGGCAGAAACAAATTGGGGAAACTGTAGAAAAAATTCGCAGGAATTCTTGAAGGAGTCAGAAATAAACCATGAAGAATTTGAGCACTCAAAGGGAATAGCAAATAAGGAAAATATGGAACCAGTCATTCAGAAACTACTCATAGAAGCTGCCAAGATAGTTATCAAAATGTTAGAGTAAAGAAATCAATGAAAATAATGCTTGTGGTGATAAGACTTCCCAACATTACTGCTCGTGAGATTATCTGCGCTGTTTGGTATTTCAATTTGATTTATCGTTGAGCAATTACTGAAATTATTGTTGCAATAGATTTCTGTAGTTTGATTTCTCTGCAAAACAAGTTAGTTGCAGGAATCCGGCCATTAAGATCCAATGCACGAATTTAAAGCGCTTGATTTTAATAAAATAAGGTCATTCTATGCAAAAAAAAAAAGAAAACACATATGCAAAACTTCTCTATTCTTTTATACAATCCTTTTAAGGACAGGTCTTTTTTTTCAAAGAATGAATGCTTTGCAATATCATTCTTTATGAAAGTGAAGTATTGAAAGGGCTAATTTAGAAATTAGTCATCTCAAGCTCAGTCTTTCCCATAGCCGAAAATCACTTCACCCGTACTTTCCTCTTGATTACCAATCCTTAATCACGCCTATAATAGCAGTTCTCCCGATGATTAGAAATCCATAGCTCCTCACTTAGACTATGCTGTCTTTTAATTTACTCTGGTAAGAAAGTTTAAAGCCGTGCTCATTAAGGAACATTGCTCAGTTTACGTGGTTAAAAATTGATAAGTAGGACGGAAGTGTGAATGGTATTCTGACATCAGTAAGGCAAACCTTGAAAAGAATGGTTTTTGAGCCTTTCTGTCAAGGTCAAAAATCATGGACTAAAAAACTTTCAATCACATCAATCGTGAATATTTTAATGACATAGTATAGGTCCTAATGGCTTGTTTGGAATGGGTTAGAATCCAAATGGAATTTTGAAACCAGTTGATTAAATCTCTTGGAAACAAAGTATTACTATTCAATATTTCTTTGTTTATATTGCCATTTCAGAATGTGTTGATGATATATATTTTAGAATAAAGCATTGTTTCGGTGAAATATTGCGTTATAAATCCACATGTATACAGTACTATTCCCTAACAGTTCATGAGTGAATGAAGATAAACGTTAAAACGTTTATCGTGAATATTCTGCGTGAAAGATAAATGATAAAGACGAAACTCTTATTTCGAAAAATAAACAACTCAATTTAGATTGAAGTACCTTTATCGCTGTTATAATGTAATTGCTAGAAAAGTTATAATTTGATACACACAAATAAAAAGCATAAAATTATAAATACATTGATTATGATGCGGAAATGATTTCTACAATTTCGAATTTCAGTGTTTAGCGGTTTGAACTAATAGCGGAGAATTTAAAGATATGAGTCCGGCAGAAGAATTTTTCAATTTCACACGAATGACATAAAGCACAATTCAGTTTTTTCGGAAATATACTTCCTAATCAAAATCAAAAGTAAATGAGGAAAATATTGGAAATGAAAAAAAAGCTTCCTTCACTATCAAGTAATACAAACTTCATAAAGCAAAATGATTCGCCTAATTTACCTAATTACCTAAGTTCCGAACTTACATAATGTCCCCGTCCTTCCCCCCCAGACATGGCATATTTCAGATTTAATGACATTTTATGCGGAAACATACTAATCCAATTGTTCAAGAATTTCTCACATAAGATTTTTATTTTAAATAGTTTTCAGTAGTAAGTGAAGTAGAAACAGATGACTTTTTTCAAAATGAAATTACCGCGAGATTTGAGAAATGCTTCCAACTTCGTTTGATCTGCAAAAATAGCATGCTTCATTCCGAAAATATTACGCAGAAGAATAAACACAAGAGCAACAAATGCAGCTTCTGCTTTTTAAAGCTAAAATTGGAGTACTCGACACAAAAGTTTCTGAGGAAAATGATAAAAAATTTACCGCGTGCCGAATTTCAAATGTATTAACAGGAAAATTGCACCGAGCAAGATACAAATTCCACTAACAATAATGTATGCAATACCCAAAAATGCATTTTTACCACCCGCCCAAGATGTTGTACTGATTATAAAATACTTTCGACCACCGAACACTGTTACTGGATAATCTGAAATGCCATACTGCAACTTGAAGGAATTTAAATATAACATAGAAAGGAAGTACGAGAGAAATAACGACAATCGAATACTGTTCGCATATCGATATATAAGTCAAAATTGAAGCATCATGATGATTCTTTTAATATACTTTTCCTAAGAAAACCAAACATAGCATATGTATAGTGATAATAACAAAGACGAAAGGTATTCGAATTCTGAATCTTTCAAGTAAGCCATGCGTTGCGCCATATAATAGTGCACTAATTTCAAGTAACCACTGTCTACATCCCGATACCACAATTATTACACTTGTTATATGAGCTCAGAGAAGATTAATTTGGATGAAACATTGGAATACCGCCGTAATATTCTCGCATATATAATAATTTAATACCTCCAGTTCCTATGAAACTGATAGAGTCTTCCACATCAAAAATAACTAACTGTTTTGGATCACGAGATTGTATGTCCCAGCAGGCAAGCCATTTTTATACAACGTGTTGTTATAACGAACCAGAATACGGTGCAGTTTCCTGAAATCAGGCAAAGCTGCTGTTCTCATCCATACAATGAAATCGGTATTTAAAAATCCATTATTATCAGCATGATCTAGATCTAATTCGAATATTGCCTTTTGCCAGTTGGGCGGTTTTACAGTTTCCTGAAATCATACAGATTCATGAACACATTAAAATATAAATATAAAAAGAATTGGATTATAAGTTATGCAGAGCGATTATAGAACTGTACAGTTTTGGAAAGATGCCGTAATTTTAATTTGATCTGGTTCAGTTTTCTAATTAGAATTAAATGTTTCTTCAAAAAAAAAAAAAAAATTACCGCGAAAACTTGTTTAAGATCGTTTCCAGGTGGATTCCTGTATTTTCTATTTTTATCCACCGGCCATACAACACCTTTATATGTCCAAGGCACTGGATCATTGCTACCGTTACGATACAACGTGAATGAATCTGAAATTTTTGGGATGAGCCTGGAAAGAGTTTGCATTAGTAATTTTAAAAAGAAAACACGATAAAATTTTAAAACTACTTTTCTAACCATTAAACATGGAATTGGCAACTGCCCCACATGGAGCAATAATTTTCAGGCCTGATGATGTGTTCAAATATGCATATGGATCACAGCCACCCACATTCTGAAATTGCATAGCATTTTTAAACTTTTCGATTTTGCATCTAGATTTTGATAAACTGCATCAATTTTTGCATCTTTTTCAAAAATTCAAAATTTAAGTTGCAAAAAAATGACTGCCTGAAGATCGCCAAGAAGCTGACTGTCACTGCGACTTTTCATATAGCGCCGATGATTTTGAAAATAATTGTCCAATGCATAATAAAAATAAACATCACCCTTAAATTAATTTGTAACGCATAAAAACTGTCAATCAATCATCAATTAGGTTTATAATCAAAGTAATTATTAAAAAGTAATCGCATTAAAAAACAGTGGGAAAAGTGGAAACCTGAAAGTCGCTATCCAACTTAATTACAAATTCACAAGCTTCATGTAAGGAAACACTGCATGATGTATAATCTGTGATCGACTCCTTCACTATAACAATATTGATTTCAACTTTGGGAATGTATATCTGATATTTTCACGTCATACATGAGTTACACAATATTTTCTACATTTAAGCGTAAAAAGATTAGGAACTAACGGCTATTACACTTTCTGAAAAAAAATGAATACAATGAAAAAGTCATCCTATGCAGTAAATCATATCACGTCTTAATAAAATCAAATTAAGATAAATATCTGCCTCCTTGACTGGCTAAGAATAAAGTGACACCAATAGGAAGAAAAACAATGCCAATTCCAAAAATTGTTGGTATGACTGTTGACGCAGTTAATATGGGCTGCCATGCAGGTAATTTTTGCTGACGAAGTTTTGTATCTGCAAATTTGTCTCATTAAAGCTATGGATAGAAAGTAATAAAAAATTATGAAACTGTAGGATGAACTAACTAACTAGATAAATTTTGTTTCCCAACCTGATGTTTTCTTTTTGAAAACTTATATAAATGAAGTGTAATCAAAATCCACATCAAGTATGAAATGCATTCAGCTGAACAATAGTTCCTCCACTATTCCTCCAGAATGTGGCAACGACATTTCCTTTTGTTATATGGCAGAGCTGCACAATATAAATCTCACATCACTGTCAAAACATTGATTTTTATACATTCAGAAAATAGCGATATTCTCATAATTAAGATGATGGTAAGGTAATTTTGAATTTTATAGCTATAAGAACTGAACTGATATCCGAATCTTTGAAATTACTAAAATTTCAAAATTCAGTAACTGGTAGTTCGCTGATGCTTGATGAGTACAAACAAACATCAAATGTTCATGAAAAGTAAGCAAAACTGGTACAAAATATGCATCCTATACCACAAATACTCTCAGCAGCTATTCTTCTTTATAAGATTGTTGCTTTTCACTGCCCTTTTCATTTTTTTTAAAAGAGATTTTTTAACGCTCTCCTGATGTAATGCATATCTCATTATCATTACTCCTAACTGGAATTTACCATTCTTCGAAATTTTGTTTCAGCTAAGTATAAATGAATACAGTCTCAGTAAAGATAAAAAGATACTTTACAGTACTTAAAAATGGTATACACCATGCACGAACTGGAAAATGAGAAAAATATATGACAAAAAACTACTCAGTTCTTCATCAAACGCTAGTCAACACTACTGATGGAAACAGTCAAATAAAATATTTATATCACTTTTATAAGAAAAATTATTTTGCAAAAAAAAAAAAAAATCAAAAATTCAAAAAAAAGATCACTTAAAAAAGTTCTTTTCGTGTAATAAAATATCTTCGATGATGTATATTATTCTATTCTACTGAAAATTCAATTGAAATCAAGAAATAGTGATATGTTCATAAAATTGTATTTTATAGAGAAAAAATGGTTAAAGATCATATTAAATTTGTACATACGCTTTAACCATTTAAACAAGTTGAATATTTTCTGGCTATACAATGTGGTGAAAATAGTCATTGAAATGTTGATACAAAAAGATATCGTCATTCGATTACTGTCAGAATAAATTTTTATTACTATTCTCACCATATTGTGTAGCAAGAACCTATTCAACTGTTTAATTAATAAATACTGAACAACACAACACAACAACATTCGGTATTTGACTCAGAGACAAATAAATCTTTAAAGGAGCTAACTAAATAAATTAACTGAATAAAGAATTAGTTAGATGAAAAAAGAAAAATTTTAAATGCATGAAAAAACTAACCACGAGGTTTATTACGTCTCGATCCATCTGTTGCTTCAATGCTACTGACAGCAGAAGGTGGAGGTTGTTGAATTTCTTGAAATGAAGAACTTGGAGCAATGGAACGTCGTAAAATGGATGCCATTTCAAACCTCGCGCATGGATGGTTATTTTTGTCGAAACGAAACCAATTCAAATACAATATTTAGAGCGGCAAATCCACTGAATTAGTTATTTGCTGATAACAAACACCGCCATATATTAATTAGATATTAAATCTGATCAAAAAATGTCTTTTTCAAGTCCAAACCATTTCAGGTTGATTTCACATTCATTAATTGTAATACTCAGAAGGAATAGGAACAGAATGCCAACTTAACATTGCGTCAAACAGGCATTTGCTCTTAGCTGTTGAAATACGAGAAAGTTCACTAACTATCCATAAATGTCTTTTAACTTGAGCAATTTCGATATTTTCACAGCGATTCTATTATCCCATATTGTCATTATTCCTTACCAGATGACGTCTTCGGGACAAAAAGTCACTTTAGCAAACAACAAAGGCGCATTCCTCCCCATCTAAATATGGAAGCTTGTTCGAAGATAACCATGTCAACGAGAAATCATGGGATGAAAGGCAGTCGTGCCGCTCCTTCTCGGAACGTTTTCACAAAGATACAAGTGATATGGTCTAATATGAAAATGGGGTGGGGCTAAACTTATTAGTATGGAAAGTGAGACTGGTTTTGTGACTGACGGTATTCTGATGTACGAGAATCGTGTTTTAGTAGTCTCCGGTAATTCATATTAGTGAAGCTTATTTCCAGGTCTTATTCACGTAACATTAACAAAATTAGGCTTCAGAGAGTGAATCTAAAAAAATCCTTGTTAGCAAATCGTTTTTGCAGCAGTTACAAAATCTAATCTGTTATTTATTTTACGCGTAGTTTGTTAAACAAGTGGTTTGTTGTGCGATTAGTTTGAATTTTCGTTCTTGGTTATGAATATTCGCAATAAGTTACGAAGAACAAGTTTGCTATTGCAGTTCTTAAATTTTCATGTAATATTTTCCATAATTTTAGAATTTATTTCACTGCAGAAAATGTCGGTTCGAGGTCGAGGTGGCAGTGGTCGAGGATTTGGGAGTTTTGGACGTTATGGACGCAGAGGAAATCGAGGTGGCAATAATCGCAATGGTGGCTATGATCGAGATCCTCCGGAACAAGTGATTGGTAAATAACTTTTATAACAGCTAGTAAGCAGCTCAAGTTTACTTTTAGCATGGTATGTTGGATCATAGGATTGGTGATATGTCATTAATGGTGAGGAAAGAAATAACAGCAATTCTCGTCGACGCTTTTACTTCATTATCGTTGATAAAATCACTTGTTCGGTGCACCAAGATTCATTCCATCACGAAATGACTTTTGTTCTAATTAGTCAGAATGACATCATTGGAAAGAATTTCCACTACTTGCAACTGGTAACAACTAATGGAAAGACTGATTCTGATAAATGACAACTTGAGATTGTTTATTAAAATAATATGTTCTAGAAATTGGATATTTCACGCATACTTGTGAAGATGATATTGTTTGTCACAACACATCGGGCAAAATTCCTTATTTCAACGCTGCGATATTTTTTGAAAACAAGGAACAAATTGGCAAAGTTGATGAAATCTTTGGTGGTATTAAAGACAACGTATGTATTTCAATATTGACATTTATTCATGTAATGTCACAAAGCGTGATAGATACCAGAGAATCTCAACATGATCTACTTTTTGCAAATATGATGAACAGACTTTCCTGCTTTTTATTCTTTCAAAATTTCCAGATCATAAATAATCTTGATACTGTTTATTCAGGTAATATTTTGACGGTTGGCTTATCAGCTTTTAATTATCCCCTATACAGCCTTGTCCAACCTAATTTTTATTTCGAGACTGTACCATCATTAGGTGCATTATTGTAATAAGCGACCAGGTTTTGTTGTTGATTCTGGTAACTGGAATTATTGTAGATTAGTAAACATATATTATTAGTGTCAGATTGGGTACGATTTCATATTTTTTCAAGTTTTCTAAATGAAATGAAGTAATTTTTCAGGGATTCACTGTAAAACTACAAAATGGTATCAAAGCTTCTTCTTTTAAAGAAGCACAGAAGTTGTACATTGATTCAGGAAGACTTTTACCTATTGACCGATTTTTCCCGAAGGATGCAAGTAAACGAAAGGGGGAAATACGTGGTAGTAGACGGGGTCAATTTAATTACTGCTTTTGAAGATTTTTAGTTATATTTCATGCATTAGCATCGTTCTAAACTAACGTTTGGAGTTATTGGAGTGGTATGACTAATTTTCGAAATCATAAATTTGCGATATAAACAAAATTTTCGTCTTTTAGAACTTATTTCAGTAGATATCAGTTTCAGGAAGTCGTGGTCATATTAACAGTGATCGAAGTAGATTTCGAGGTAGGAATTCATTTTTAAAGCACGCTAATACTTATTCATCAATAATAATTATTAATCTGACTTTTAAATTGCTTTTAAGGACGAAGCTCATTCAGTCGAAGTGATAGAGGTGATCAAGGTGGTTTTAGAGGTGGTAGTCGTGGAAATTTCGGAAGTGGTAGAGATTGGAGTAGCCGAGGCAATGGTTATCGGGGTGATGATACTAGTGGCGGTTTCCGAGGAAGAGGTAAATATTGAATCAATATCATAAAGAGAATAAACATGGAAATTTTGAAATAAACAGAAACTAGGAAATGACGCAATAATTGTGATGATTAAATAATTCTTTGATATGGATGCATCATATCTCGAAATTCTTATTTTTTTTCGATAATGCAGCAGATATCAAGTAGATTTAGTAGGCTAACTGAATTATTCAGTTTTAGGGCGAGGAATTGATCTTGCTAATAAACGAAGTTTTGGTGGGCGTCCAGAAGAAATCCAGAATAAAAGGATTAAGTTTGATAATTAGACATATCTCTTTGTATCAGGACTGTTCAAATTATGTTTCAAATTTGTTACTACATTGTTTTTTCTGTGTAGAAGCTTTACTGATTGTATGGATATAAAAATTTTTTCTCTGCAGAATTTTTGTTCATTTTGGATATCCAAACTTAAAGATTTGTTTTTTTTAAATTGTTTAGTATATTTATATTTTATTAAAAAACCATTTTGTTAAAAAGCGATTGACAAGCAATTCTGAAGTTCTTGTTAAGGGGTGTAAAATCTAGAAATTTGTTTTTGTTTCCAAAATTCGGATTGAAAGATTGTTAAAAACTTCGTTAAATATTAAGGTGCGTCATGTTTTTTCTTATGTTGTTTTGAGCTCAACAGTTCTCTTTTTGTTTGCATGTAAAAAAACTGCCTGGCAGTATTAGTCATTATTTATTGCAATACATTGATGAAAAAAAAAGTAAAGGTGTTTGGAAATGGTGCAGACTTCGGCGGGGTGGAGTGGTCGAATATTTGCAAAGGTACTACTTTTCATCATGAAACATCGTGTTATATGAAAAAAGGGAATGGACAGGTGAATGTCGAGACCCTGATATAGATCTGATTTCTACGAGACCTCATCTGGACAAGCTTGGTAATATGACAGGAGAGGTAAGGTAAAACTCACAGTCGAGACTAAATTCCACTTTTAACCCAATTCGATTCAGGTTTTGTGAGAAATGTTCGTGCGACTACTGCTTTTAGTATAAAAATCTCTACAATACGGAATGTTGAACATCATTCCCCGAGTACCACTCAGCGAATTCCACTGATTTTCATAACGATCCCCTACTACCGTATTTTGTCGTGTGGTAATTACTGGGAAAAATGGAACTATGATAGAATATTTAGACGTCGCAAATAAGGATGCGGTTTACTGGAAGGTTTATCTTTTAGGCTCGGAATGAGACCCAGTCAGTTTGTCAGTGCCATTTGTATTGCATTCGATTGAAATTCAACATAAGTGTATATCATTACAGGTAGGATGTCTTTTGCTGCAGGAGATCTGTGGTTGATTTCAGCGCCAAATGAAGGCTCGCCGCAGGAAACGTGGGATAAATTGAATCGGACAACTGCAAGTATGTCGGTCAACTATAAATTTAATGTTCCTGATCTAAAAGTGAGTTTTGTTTTGATGTCACATCGTTATAATTATGTGGTATAATGAGAAATAAATCTTCACATGACATGTATCTTTGAGCAAATAGTATTTATTTGTATCAGAAGTGAAAAATAGGTCATGAATTGAAAGAGTTAATCAGGTGTAGAAAGACTTGATATATGCTGATCGCTGTGTAAACTAGCAGATGAGAATGAGGTTTTGACGATAGGTTTTGTTAATTTTGGGAGCAGAATATTTGAACTGACAGGAATTTCCGTCTCTTATGTGTTCAACATTTAAGAACCTAAGTTTTGAGGATTTTACCTGCAGGTGGGAACTTTGGATCAGTTAGTTGGTTTGTCTGATGACTTGGCCAAATTGGATACCGCTGCAGAACAGTACGTATATGATTTATTTTCGTTTTATCTTAATTCGTCAGTTAGCAGTTCTGGATTACACTGTTCCAATTCTTCATTCACTTCAAATATTTTTGTTTTAGAGTGACTCGAAAACTGACACAGTATTTTGCTGATGTTTTGGAAGATGAACAGGACAAATTGCAAGAAAATCTTGTCGTTAGTGGCAGTAAGTTTGAATTTGATTTTTTTTTTCATATGATTGAATTCTAGACAGGATTATTTACTATTTTGATTGAGCTATTCTAATTATATGCTTAAGAATTTCGTATTTCAATGTTAGATTTTTTATTTTCAGAAGATGTGAAAACATATGTCACTAAGTTCCAATGGGAAAGTGCAAAATATCCTCTAAAGCAATCTCTGAAAGTGTTGAGTGATATTATCGGAAAGGTAAAATTAGTTTTTAAAGGTTTTTAAAGGTTTGCAAATGCTATTGCAAAAAATGGTATTTTGATTTTCAGCAAATCACCCAAATTGATAATGATTTGAAGACGAAATCCTCCACCTATAATAATCTCAAGAATAGTCTCGCGTCGATCGACCGAAAAACAACGTGCGTTTCGGACATAATTTGAGTTTTTTTATTCGTCGAAAATTTAAATAAAAGTAGGAATTTTATTTTTCGAGCATGCATAGTCGTATACTATCTGGCAATTCTTACACTCGATCGCTTCCGAGAGGTATTATGTGTTGGTAATGTACAGGCAAGATAAATGGAAATAAGGCATAGTTCAAAATAAGATAGACCTGTTTTGAAAATGGATATAAGAAATCTGTTTAGAAGGAAGAAGCGAATTCGTTTATGACAGCTTCCTTCAATTACCGAAATATTAAATATGCTTTTAAGGGGAAGTTTGTTGACGAAAGATTTGTCAGAAATCGTGAAAGCTGATGATTTTATCCTCAACTCAGAGTACCTACAGACGTTGTTAGTGGTTATTCCAAAGTACGTTAAACAGTTCCTTTTATTAAGAGGTTTCAAATCATGCATTGAACTGTCCTTCAGAATCTTGTTTATAATTTTATGTACGTTAATGTATTTTCTCTGCAACTCTACGCCTTGGTTCATTAAAATTTTTTATTACTATCAATGCTATCATTATTTGATGAGCGGTTTTTTTCTGCTCTGTTTCATTTTAGTTTTTTATTGCAGCATATTTAACACTCGATGTAATCTGTAAGATATTAAGCGTCATTTTAAAATGGAGTATTATATGTTTTTTTGATTTCATTAAAATGAGCAGAGATCAATAAATGGGCCAACATTAATGTAATGTATTTATTTAATTAATTTTACTTCTTCATCTTTTAAATTTCTTGTAAAACTTACGGAATTTTTTCATCTCTTTTTAAACAGAACGTTAGCGAAAGAATGGCAGCAAAAGTATGAATCCTTATCTGATATGGTGGTGCCTGGATCGAGCCGCTTAATTATCGAAGACGGTGATCAGATGTTATTCACCGTTACGCTGTTCAAAAAAGTAATTGATGAATATAAAACACATTGCAGGGAGAACAAGTAAGTGGGGGAACTATGAATTGCAGTTGTAAATAATTTTTACAGTCATTCCATAAAAGTTATTTATAACTTCTAGTCAATTCTAATTTTTTCTGGATTTCCCAATAAAAGAATTGAAAATTTATTTGAAATTAGTTTATGTTGTAGCAGCAGCTTTTTTTTAGATTCATTGTTCGTGATTTTGTTTACAATGAAGAATCCTTGAAAATAGGTCGTAATGAGCGCGATAAGCTAGTACAAGAGAAGCAGCGTCAGTATGCTCCACTTGTTCGATGGTTGAAAATTAATTTTGGCGAAATTTTTTCTGCCTTTGTTCATGTGAAAGCACTACGAGTGTTTGTTGAAAGTGTTCTGAGGTAAATAGCTTAACACTAATTTTCCATTCATTATTTCAAATTAAATATGTTATAGGAGCTACTTTCAACTGAAATAACGTGTTAATATTTTTATAAAACCATTATTTCATCTAAGATGTTGTTTTTTAATACAGTTTTAGATGTTCATGAAGAATATTTTTTAAAATGTTAATTTATTGATCTTTAATCCTTTCGTAGATATGGTCTACCCGTAAACTTTCAAGCAGCAGTCATAGAACCAACTAAGAATTCACATAAGAAATTGCGAACATCACTTCATAATCTTTATTTGCATTTGGATACGTCTGCTTCTGGTCCAATTGAGGTTCTTTTTTTCAGTCCTGTTGAATTAATTGATTTTATTGGACTAATATTATATTCATTATTTGTTATAGTTCCCCACATTTTAATTTTCAGGCTATCGAAGATAATCCAATACTGATGTCACTGGGAATGCATGACTATTATCCGTATGTTTTTTTCAAGATTAATATCGATTTCACCAATATGAAGAGATAACTTCTTGGTAACATTTTCTACGGAATGTACCACTTTCATCTATATCCCTCATTTTTCTTTGAATATATGCCAAGTCATGTGAGTAGTAGTTGTTGATTTTGTATCTTAAAAAATATATTCGATGATTTATAAGATAACCAGTGCTAGTTTAGAATTAGATATTTTGTAATGTAATATCATTAATACATACATTCCATCGTATGACAGTGTAGTAGAATTCTTCCTTTCTGCAGTCTTATATTCGATGTACTTGAAGAACGACTTTGTATAAAAAATAAATGATTTTTCTTTCTTGAAAAATTCGTAACCTGAACGTATGTAGTCAGTATTGCTGATTTAATCAGACAGATATGTTTTTTTATATTTAATTTACCTAACTTTTTTCCAAAATTTTAACGTTCGTAGCACACGGAAGGAAAAATATGCCATTTTCACCATGTTTCATTGATAGACGCACACTCCTGTAATTTGATGTCTTTTGGGGTTATTTTAATAGCATTTACTATTGCGAATCATACGGATTTATTATTGTTGTTCTACTTGTGCAGTGGTTCTGCTCATTGCTTATTATATCATGCTTATAAATGAGATAGTTCTATTACAATATGATAAGTATTCAGTTTTGTTACAATGTGATAACGCATTCAGCTTATATGTGGTAAAAAGCGAACATTGTTGTAATGATTCTATTATTTTATCTATACATTTTCTTATGTAGCATGTTTTCTTGTTGTTCATTAAAACTGCCGTCAGAAATAAGCGGGACCCGGTATTTAAATTCATGAATCTGTTTGACTTTAATATCTGAAACGTTTTTACCTGTTACAAACCGTAAACTAGAGTTTTGAATTTTGAGGTTATGGAATAACATTGGTATTTAAATAGATCAGCTGTTTGTTATACTATTTTTTTGGCACAAGAGTTGCGTGTAGTGACACGATAATGGTATCAGCTATAGCGATGTTTCCATTTGCTTTTAAACATAAATCCTTAGAGCGGAAAGTCAAATGCTTATTATAGTGAATCTAATATTGTTAAGATATCACTGGGACTTATATGAATTTTCTACATGCTCGCGAGACTATACGTTAACATTCATTAACTCGCTGACAAATTAATGCAATTTCGGAGATAGGTTATGAATTTTTTATGGTTTCGAAACTTTTTTTTAAAGAATGATTAATTAAAACTAGTTTAAAATGAGGAATATTTCTTCATTAGTATGAGAAATACTTCATACATTATTAATGTATAGTTGGAATATTTTGAGCTCATACTATAGCATTGACTGATCGTTATACGCTAATTCTAAATTGGAGGATTGAATTGATATGCATATTATGGAAAAAGAAAAAACGATGCGTCTATGAAGTTATGTTAAACTTAAATCTCTACGTATACTCAGGTATCCTCTCGACGACACTATACAGAATCAAGTTTTGTGCCAAGTTCTTCTGGATTAAAAATTAAATTAGATGTGGAAAGTCGATTTCGATCATTTGTTCGAGGTAATGTCAATTTTTTTTCCAGTGAATTCTGACGATATCTAGAGGTGACCCAGTCGTTTGCATTAAAAATTTCAAAGCTCAATAACCTTTTAAAGTAAGACTAGGTGTAACATTGGTGCAGAGATGAATTAAACTGGTTTGCACTGCATGACCGAACTTTTAGTTTTTTCGTTTCAGATGCGAATGAAGTATACTTCTAATGTTTAAAATAAATATTTAAAATATTTCTAATTTTTAGAATTATAACAACAGCCGTAGATATCAAGAAGAAGAAGCTTTTGCTGCTCTCCTGTTTGGTAACTTTTTACTGGCGGACATAACGAATGTTTTGTTTAGTTGTTTGTCAGATTTTGATGCTGCTCTAGACTTGATACATTTTATTGAAAGTTCGTTGCCTTCAAGTAAGTTTCAAATTTCTGAAATATATAAATCGATTGGCTTTTTTTTTTAAGACTTAAAAGTCATTAGAGCATATCTCGAATGTTACATATTAAATTTGCTATAGGTGTCTGCAGCGTCTAAAGTTTTTTATATAGAATATAGCACGTGGTCGAGTAATTATTTCACACAATAAATTACATACATTTAATTTTCAGATATTTCTTTTCTTGGTATTTTATCTCTCATCAATGTAAGGTATCCTTTCGATCTGAGTACATTAGCTGCATCCATAGAAGACATGGAAGGATTTCTGATATTGTTCGCGGATACAACATCACTCGAGACTCGAGATATTGAAAGAATCATAAAATTGAATAGAGAGATTGATTTACGGTATTTTTTATAAAGTAATGGTGAGTAGAATTTTGGAATGCTATTTTAGTATATCGTATTTAATTATGCCTGTTGCAGACCGTCTTTGATACCTAGCCATCGATTATTGATTAGAACATCATTGCGATTAAGTGTGAATATCAATATAAGTGAGAAGGGAAATCTTCTTGAAGAAATATGCAGTGCTTTCTTTGCTGAATTGGATAATATTGAATCCTTATGCTTCATATTTTCGAATAATAGCTGTGTTTTGGGTAGAAATAAAGTGATCGATACAGAGCGACTTAATGAAGAAATGCTACAAATAACTAGATATTTATTCACTGGAAGGGTACGTTGTGGTTACGAAGTGTTCTGAATTGTTTAAAGTCTTACAGTTTTGAAATTCTGTTTTTCAATTTTGCTGGTGTTTTTTCTAATACTGAAATTTATACAATTAGGGAAACTATTGTAGAAGTTTGTGAATTTTACGCCGTTGGTACCAATCAAAAAGAATTCTGAGGACTCTTTACCGAAACTTGTTCCAATTGTGAAAATTAAAAAAGGTTTTTGATTTATATTCCTTAAGGTGAAAAATTTATTGTTTTTCAATATGACTATTTTTATGAACCAGAAATAATTTTTTTCAGATATTCTGCGCTGTTTCAGTGAGATTAGGAATTTTTTTGTTTAAAATAAAATTTTAGATTAGCAGTTAAGATGAAGAAAGTTTTAATTATAGGTCTTGCTGTATTTTATAACGTGAGAGCCAAGATAACTTCTGTGGCTGAAATACAGCCCAGTGATGGTGCAGCAGAAATTCTTATCTTATTACGAAGAGCTCTGAAACGAGCAGTATATCTTACCGAACGATGTTTATGTGAATTCATCAATTTTAATTCTGAAGTTAGTTTTAAATCTTTTAAGTGAATTATAGTTTTTGTGGAGTTGTTTTCAATTCCTCATGCATTAACTAATTTTTTATCGACCTTTTTAATACAGTTTCTGGAGTATTTGAGATCAAATTTCTGTAATGTGATGAACTAAACCAATAGATGTTTCAGCGTTTAATGAATATTAGATGCAGTGTGTTTTCAACTAGTAATGGGTTATTGTCAGTAGTTTATCCTCATATTCAGGATGATGCAGTGTTGCGTATGTTTTGTTAGATTGTTTTTGGAAGAAATCATTTATTTCATTTCGGTAAAACATCCATTAACCTTATCTCATTATTTGATGTATTATTTTTAAAACTTTCATAATTTTAAGGAAATTATCGGGCAAAACTTCACCGCATTTTCAATCTCCCTTCTAAACCGATGTTGAGATCCGCTCAATCTCTTCAATTTAATCTTGGGATGCAGAAGCTATTGCAAAGTCCTCATTTACATATCAGATCTTGTAAGAATTTTATTTTGGTTTGTTTCTTCAAATCAGTTAGTTTCTTTGGCCAACTTTCACAACTTTTTTTTTCAAATATCTTGTTTACTTTTTCTTCTGTTATTGACTTGGACACTTATTTCTATATTTTCAAAAGGTGTTTATTACTCTTTATAAAAAATTACACAATTGCTGAAGCTGAGCTCTGTGCATACTGCAGTAGTTGTAGTATGTATTGGAAGATAAGAGATTATTGAAATTATAGCTTTTTTCTTTAATTTAAATAAATTCATACATTGTAATTTTTTACAGATAAACCGAAGGGAAAAGTTTATATTATTACTGGCTCCTACAATTACCATCATTACATGCAGGTTTATTTTTTTTAATTCAAATGCTCCATGATGTCATGATCTGTAGTTTAATTTGTTTACTCCGTAATTGACATTTTTAAAGATTATCTAAAAAATTATCGTTTGAGAGCCAATAAAATATGCATTGAAATTCCTTTTTTTGATTAATTTGTAATTTAATTCATCATGACATGAGTGGTAAGTTTAAATAAAGTGGTGTATGAAAATTTCATTGTTTTCTTTATTAAGTGTCAGTGTTTTAAAGGACGGAATAGATGACAGCGGTTGGGGATGTGCATATCGTTCTTTCCAAACATTATGGTCTTGGTTTCTCCTTCAAGGATATATCGATAAACCCACTCCAACACATCGTGAGATTCAACAAGTAACTAAATACAAAATTAGTACATTATTAATTTATGCATAAATTCGTAGATAATGCTTCTAAAATTCAGAGTATGGTCTGAATTTTAAAGGGGATTGAAACTTGAGAGTTTGTATGATTGTGGCGATAAAGATGCGACGTTTGTGGGAAGTCAACAATGGATTGGATCTATAGAACTTGGTTATTGTTTGGAAAATATGGCTGGCATTGAATCACGAGTGCTTACAACAACTTCAGGCACAGAAGTAGTCGGAAATATTCGTCAGTTGGCAGTTCACTTTAAAACATATGGTACGCCCGTTATGATTGGTAAGTTTTAAGATATGTCTGGTAGAAAACGACCTTATTTTCAAAGTAATTTGTGTTGTTTAATATTAAATATTAAGTTTACGAGAAATCATTTTGATATGGTATTTATAATGGTATACAAAATTCCTAGATAGTGCTTAGTTACTAAGTCAACCATTTTTATGTCTTGAAAATATTACCTTGATCCTTTTCCATGCTTTTTTTTTCAAAGCGAAGAGAATCACTCGAACTTAAAAGTTTTTTAGGTGGCGGTATGTTAGCTCATACGATTTTAGGCGTCGATTTCAATGAATTAACAGGTGAATCATCATTTTTGATTTTGGATCCCCATTATTCCGGTGACGAAAATTTGCATACAATAATAATGAGAGGTTGGTGCGGTTGGAAGATGCCGAGCTTCTGGAAACAAGAATATTTCTATAATTTGCTGTTACCAATCCCGCCGGAAAATGTTATTTAAGTATATATACATACACATATATACTGTCGTTTTCCCAATAAATGTTAGAACAAATTTGGTCACAAATGATGTTCTTATTCTCATGGTTTTCAAATGGAAGTATAAATCATTAATTTTTCTCTATAAACAATTCCTTTCTTACCGCTTCCTGTTAGAATTTAATCATATATATGTAATAAAATGAAAAAATTTTTTGAAAATGTGATAACATTCCCACGAAATGTTTTCGATTCAAATAATTTAGTAAAAGATTTTAAATATTCTCATTTTTTTTTTCTTATTTGGATTATAACCGTTTCGATAATTCTTATACGTTATTTAGTTTTTATTATTTCTTGAATTATATTGTAGAATTTTTTGGTAGTAATTCAAATCATTTTTACTATCAATCTTCTCGCCCTTTATTATTATTCGTTGTCGTATGAGAATTTTGGCTGTTATCCAATCTGAATCTCGTGATTATTTTCATTCATTCAGATATGCTGTTTTAATTTGACGTTTGTGCATATAGTTTTACGACGAAAGGTTTAAAATTTTAAATATGATTTGCTTTCTTGGCTCATAATTTGAAGGTTACTGTGCATAGTTGTGTGCCTATTTAATTATAAACATTTTAGAGTAGACTGTATTTATACAGATTATGTTTGCATTCATCACCATATTTTCTGAAATCTTCATAATTCTACTGTCATCACCATATTTTCTGGAATCTTCATAATTCTACTGCTTTCCCATTAGTTTTATGTTGAAAGTAGTAAATTAATTTTTATATCAAAAATTTTTTCCAATGATTTAATGGCGTATGCTCCAAGCTTTCAAATTTTTAGTTGTTTAAGGTTCAGGATTCAGCGGAAGTTTATCAGTATAGAAAGGTATTTTTACTAGATCCAGCACTTATTTCCAATAAATTTTACAATGTCAAGCAATATCCGCAAATTTATTCTGTAAAGCTCATTGGATCGATAAGATTTGAAATAGCTTCACTGATGACATCTGCGAACGCCGCGGAAATGTTGATATATTTAACGACTTGCTAAGACAGGGTTTTGATGTTGATTTATGCCATAATTTTTCCCTTATGTATTACTCTAAGCTGTTTTGCTAAAACCATCTTGATGTTTTGCTGGATTTAATTAATATTTTTTAACTATTAAGGTTTTTCTAGAATTTATTAATTTAACTTGCATCATCAAAGCATGCTTTTCCCATCGTCTCCGAACTTTATGCATATATGCTTTCTTTCCTGTCACACCGATAACATAAATTCTTTTTTACCGAAATGGTCAGCTAGATGTGCTACTACATCTGAATTGTTTGTTCCGGCTCTTAACTCAAATTTTATTGGTATTTTAGTTCTTTTCATATTTCGAGCAATGTAAATTAGTTATACAGAAATATTTTCGTCTCTATTCTCTATTTGTATTCTCCCGCTCGTTGCTATTTTAAATCTATGAAATATTTTAAATGCAGTTATCACTTTTTGTTTTCGATTTTTGTTTGAATGTAACATGAATTTTGCAAGAGAATGTCATTATTTGATATTCATTAAATTTTAGAAAACAATGAGTTATGCATATTTTGTCAATAATTATCTGAGCTCAGGAAATTTACCATCCAAGATATAGGGAGTTGTTTGGCAAAGAATGGATCCTGAATTACTACAGTACAGGTTCCTCGTTAAAATAACAGGGAATTTGCTAATCTTTAACATTAAACGAACGAGTGTATTTCGCCATAGAGGATGAATGACCCTTGGAAGCAGGTGCACCAAACGATGACGATCGCCTTTACCATTTGCTGGGTTAGATGGCATAGGACGTTTGCAAACCGGATTTCTTGTTTGTTAGCGGTGTGCTCGAACAAGTTTTGCCTCCTTTTGTATTATTATCATTTCTATAACTATCGTGTTGTTATTGTCATGATTGTTATAAATCTCATTCACCGTCTGCAATAAATTCACCTACTTTCGATTTCTTGTCGATTTTCAAGATTTCATTAAGCTTTTGTTGAGGCAGTGGTGTTTGGTTGTGCAACAGCTGAATAAGTTAATTTTGCATTTTCATTTCTATGTATATTTATATGCTTCATTTTCTACTCATTTTTTTCTTGTCTTTCGTTATTTAAAATCTATTTTATTTTTCTAGCAAAAGAAAGAGAGAAGTGCACTAACATTTCTTAAGTTGATTAGTTAATTTAAGTAAATGGGAAGGTATTTTATTTACACGACTTTGAAAGCCATTTTTCAGAATAGTGTTTCTTAGCGTGGTTATTGATCTTGTATTTTTGATGCGGAATACGAGATCAAAAAAATCTTGTATATGTTCCGTTTCTCCAGCAGTAATTCTTCTGTCGCGTGCTCCACCGATCGTCGCGATTCACAAAATGCGAAATAATATAGCGTATTTAAGCTGCTTATCTAGCAACTAACGATAATATACAGTGATGGATCGAATTATGGTATTATTTGTATATCACATTCAGATAGACGTTCCTACGGGTCATTAAAGGAGTGGTTATAGAGTTTGGAAAAGTTACTCAGCTGACGAAATTTTCGTGTCAGTTTGTTAAAATTTCTATTCATAATTGGGAACATGTTTTTTATAAAAATGTTATACTGCGTGTGATTTTGCGTGTTCAGACAAGAGTTAGGTATGGAAAGGAGGGAGGAAAAAAAGTACTCTGCAACCCGATATGTCTCGGGAGCAGACATTACACGCGTGGTATGTATAGCATGCATGTATGTCCACAATGTCTGCTAATGAAAAGGTATAGTATGCAATGGCCATCGAGACACATGTACGTACGTATATATGTATGTATGTATGTATGTATATACATATGATATGTGCGTGTATGTGTTTGTGTGGACGTGTATATAAAAATGTGTGTGTTTCATAATTTTTTGCTTTCTTGAACAAGATGTACATAGATATATTCTTCTTTCGAGCTCTATCCCACCTATGTTTTTCTTTGTGGTTCTCGATGATCTTGTTACGAGAGATATGACATTTAAGTGAAGCTTGTTGCCGTTCGTTCACTTTACTCGTTTTTTGCTGCCGGATTTCATTTTCTTTTGGAAGGTACTGAAACTACAGCACATTTGGCCATGAGACATCAATAATTAATAACGAATGACTTATAGGTAGCATGTGATCTTTTGAAAATTCAGGATAAAAATATTCTGAACTCAACTTGATGCGAATTCTCTTCATGAGTCTATTAATGCTGCAAATTTCGGAAATTAAATTTACATTAATAATTTGATTAAGGCGAAGAATTTTGCACTGTCTCTTCCCTTCTGTACTATTGATTACAAGGTACAAAGAAAGTACCGCCCAATATTATGGTTATTCTTTATATCTTCATTTTATTTATATTTAATATAACCGCGAGGAGATTATTTAAGCTATTCTTTAATATTAAACTTTATCTATCTTTTCCAAATTTTTAAAGTGTTTTCGAAGTTGTAATTTTTAAATTTTTAATTATTTTATTCCATAATTTATTTTTCTACGAATTTTAAGATTATTATTCCGATTTTTAAAAGACACTTCGGTACTCAGAAAGTGGACTAGCTTATTTTATTTTCCGGATATTCTTTTGTGGAAAGGAGTTTCAAAAATTGTAATAGAAGCAAGAAATCAGTACTATACTTCAGACTGCCGATGTATTGATGCATGTTGCCAAATAAAATAGAAGAGAAGCTTTTATTTCCGACCAGCAACAATCAGCGATTGTGTGTTGTAATCATTCTGTGGAGCAACAGCTGCTACTAAGGCTTTAATCGCTGTCACCGCTATATGTTTCAGCTCTCTGCGCAACGATCCTCCTTCATCTTTGACAGCTCAACATCTTCCCTAGTTCATTTCTTTACTCTGCTTCAAACCCCGTCTTATTACTACTAGAAATATTGTTGACTAATCTTACAGAGTGCTTGTATACATACTACTGTCTTAGCATACTGTTTCACTTGATTTCACCATCACCAATAATTAGATAAAAGAGCCATATATATGTTCTCGGTCATTATCTTGAAGGATGTAAACGTACTTCTTAAACAACTTAATGTAATTGAAAATTCAGCGAAAATTTTTAGACATATAGTAAGGCAATTTTTTTATTTTATTTATTCCAGTGTTATGCCATCTGCTTCTCCATGCATCTGCCGCCATTCATCCTCATAATGTACTATCGTATTTTACGGATCTTTAAAAAATACTGAAGTTCATCAAAAGAAGAAACTGGAATGCAGAATGGTATTTGCATAAAACTGTTAAGTGAGTAAAACCGAATGAAACACATAGAAAAAAGTTCTCAAGTAGCTGTTAGTTTAGTTCAGTTTTGTGAGATTAGTTTTTGTTTTTGCTTGATTCTGTCCCCAAAATTTAGTTGGGCGTAAGGAAAGCTTATTTTGAACTTGTTATTTGAACTACAAGAAGTCCATTTGGTGCTTCATACAATTGCAAAAATTTTTCATTGTTCATTTCGGAATGATACTCATGTTGGAATCACTAGCAAAATACTGAAAAGGGATTGAGATCTCTACAATGAACACACCTTATCCGCTTAACCCGTGCCATCCACAACTACATTTCTTTTTGCCACGAGAAAAAAAAAAAACTGAGACTATGTTTTATTCAGTCAATTTTTATTATTCTGTTACATCTGTAACTTATATTTTTCTTCCATTATTTTACAGTAGTTCTCTTGCAAACTGAAATATTCCCAGATTTTTTTTTTATGAATTTCCAGTTACTTAAATATATTTTCAGTGGCGATGTACGTTTGAAGAGAAGGAGAAATAAGGGAACTAGAAATAACAACGTTTTTTATACTCGTTATTTTTGTTCATAAAATGCATAGTGAAAAAAACTGAGCTTACCTCTTTTTGAATCTCTAGTTTTAATGCTTTCAGAATTTGGGATTGACCTGGTAGAGCGTATTGAATGGAATTGGACGAACTTAAAGCGGAAGTATCTCGCTTAGCGAATGCTCTTGAGGAAGCTTCTTCTGATAAAATCAAGGTTTGTCTCTTTTTGTCTCCTGTGAAAATTTTTTTTTTAAATTTATAATTGCTTTTTTTTTCAGTGAATTTAAGTCATCAAATTTCCATTCTTGTTGCACTAAATTTTGAACTCTTTCATTTCAGGCAGCCCAATATGGGTTACAGGTTTTAGATGAAAAGCAACAGCTTGAAGTCAAACTTTCTCATTTGCAGACACAATTTGATAGTGCAAAAGCAGAAGCCGAAGCTACAAAAAAGGTGACTTGGGAATCATTTTATATTTTTATCATTTCTTATTAGTGGACCTATTCTAGTATGTTGCAGCGGTTTCTTGTTTTCGTTTCTGATTCCCTTCTAAGCAATCTTTATTTGATCACTGAATTTCCAGGTCATTTCAGAAATCATATGTCTGGTTCCAATATTTGTTTATTAACAAATTTTGTTTACAATCGACGCGTCGATTATCACTGTCTTCAAAATTGGATGGTGGGGTTAATTTGCAGAAAGCGCTTGTGATTCACAATGAAAACTGGATGCATCCATGATTTTTAAGTCAAAGGATATTATTAGTTATTCTCATTTCATCGTCAGTTGTTATTCTTTCACAACGAAATATTTAGGCATTGGCACAGTTTCAATCGCAACAAAAATCAGTCGCAAAGTCCGACATCGACCATGAAGAAAGTTTGTTAGAAGAAACGATGAATCGAGAGCAAGAATATCTGGCCAAAATTTCAGCTTTGGAAGGGATTTAAAAAATTGTCAACATGTATAATTGCTGAAATTTGTTGTTTCCGAGATTCTGTGATTAAATATTTAGTAAAATGCAATGAAATTTTACAAGATGACTGCACTGGACACTGCTGAATGGGGTTTGCTTTGCAATCGTGAGACGCGCTGTTTCAGTAATTTGATAAAATATTTTCAGGAAGTGGACAGATATCGTACTGACCTGGATAGGTTACAGGTCTTACATATAAATGCTTCGAAAATAGCATCCGATCTTGATACACAAAAGCGACAGCTCAGGGAAGATTTAAAAGAGTTAAAAAATCGTGAGCAAAGGCTATTAAATGATTATTCTGAACTCGAAGAAGAAAATATAAGCCTTCAGAAGCAGGTTTCTTTATTGTTCGTTTCAGTATTGTGTTTGAAATGGTCAGTAGTGCAATGTTTCTCTATATTGTACTATCTTGACAAACTTTATAGCTGTCTAATCTACGCAGTGCACAAATAGAATTTGAATCCGTGAAAATGGAAGTGAAACGTTTAATGGATGAAAACGATCAACTACAGGCAGACAAAGAGGAAGCTAACAAGTTGACTATTGTGGCCCAGAAACATGTAAGATTGGTATCCTTCATTCACCTGGATCTTTATATCATTTAAGCCACTCTTACTGTACTGCGTTTTTCCGATTATGGTGACCAAAATATGTTTTCGAAGGAAAATATAACCAAATATGTTTTCGGAGGAGAATAATAAACCGTCAGATTTTTTTGAATTACTCGTTCGATTCAATATTTTATATAATCTCATTTGCCAACTCATGCTATTATTTTTCTTCGGTTGAAATTTCTGGAAGAAGTCGTAACTATTTCTAATAATTTATGATATTTTTGATTACTTTTGCTTAATAGAGCTAGTTTGATCAAATTAGCATTCTTGATGTCACTTGAATTAAAATTTTCTTTGACAGAAAACAATTGTGTTTATGTTCATTTATAAGTAATATTTTGGTTAACATTGGTTATGATTCCACTTATTTCAGCTTGAAGATGCTTTATTGAACGTGCAGCAAGAGCGTGATCAAAAACTAACTTATAAAAAGGAGCTAGAGTTAATGCGAAATGCAGAACATTTACAACAACTTAATACAATGCTGTTTGGATTGCAAAGCAATAATGATGATGATTCACAAGCACTGAAAGAGGTATATTGTCTTTTCAAATTTTTTTGATTGTAATTTGTCATGATTCATCGTTGTGCAATTGAGACGTAAAAAAAAGTATCGTATTTTTAGAGGTTTGAGTTTGAAGGATCAGCATATTTTTATGTTTACAGTTGGAATCATCTTTTGTTGCGGATTCCAATGAATTTGGAAGAAATAAGCCACCGAAAGGTGCTGATCTGTTCTCGGAAATACATGGTGACATGCCGGAACGACTGGCTGAATTGGAAACGGAAACCAATCAGCTTGCGTTAAAGTTAAAGGAAACGGAGAAGGATGTCAATTACGTTATCCCTGTTTTGAAAAAACTTGAAGTGATGAGTACGCCAGGTCAGTAGCAACATTCATCGACATAGAGAGTTCCGTTACAAATAAATAATATTTTGTAAGAAAAAAATCATTGGATTTTTGTTGTATGTCAACTATATATTTTTCATATATTCATTATTATTATTATATTAACATATATTTTCTTTTTCAAGTAAGCGAGTATGAGAAAGAATCAAAGATGATGTTAATAGATGAAATGATGATAATAATAATGATATGAGAACTTTTCTCTTTCAGATTTAGATCATACTCAGTTGAAGCAGTTGTGTGGTGATGCTTTAAAAAAGATTGAACAACTCATTGAAAGTGCATCTAAAGCAAATGTTGGAGGTAAGCAGTATGATCTCATCAAAATGGATTTACATACTGCGATCATGATTGCGGGTGAAAATCAAGCAAAACTGGCTTCCGCTCAGGTATGTCTCTTGTTTGTTACATCATTTGTAACGAAAGTATAGTATCAATTTTAGCAAAGGTTTTTTCAAAGTTTCAGGATTTAATGATTTCTGTTGCTGATTTTTTATATCGTTTATACCACCAATTGGTTTCCACTCATGGACTAGAAATCGACAAGAATGCAATTGAAATAATGAAAAAACTTAGGCAATATGCAAATGAAAATGCAGAAAGTGAAGAATATATACAAGATTAGTTGGAATTTCTCATTTTTTTCTGAAAAATTGTCAAGCAAAAGATTATGGTGCTGAGTGATTAAAATGACAAATAGTCAGTTTTAATAGTAAAAAAATTTAAGTCTCGATTATTTTGCTTTGTATTTATAAGTTTTAGATGAAGGCGTAGAAAGTGGAACAGAAACGGAAGGGGGTTGTTCGCCACGTCTGATGCTAAACCTTCAGCGTCAGTTCATATCACCATCTTTTGCGAAATTTCTAAATGAAGAGTTAGTTTGTGACCGATTGGATGATATATTAACAGAGAGCGATTTTAGAGAAAGAATTGTTCTTGGTAAGAATTTTTCTAGATCATTTCAATAACTTTTCTGGGAGTGTCGTTTTTTGCCAATAGAATTTTTCATATTGAATAAAAGGAATTTCAGAAATTTTCAATGTTTCAGGTGAAAGTAATGTATTTCGAGTGTCAGACTGCCTTACAGAACTTTCAAAAATTGTTAGACGCACAGTGGAGAATGCTTTAAACATGCGAGTGGAAAATGAAGATCATCAGGAACTGACTTTACAAAACATGAAGTTGCGTTCTCTGTTGGCCACTAAGAGGTTGTTTTTAAATTACTAGTGTCTAGGAAATAAAAGAGGTATATACAGAATAATTGATAAAATAAAGGAAAATTATGCTATTTTAGGGACCAAATCGCCACATTACGTACAGTGCTAAAATCGAACAAGCTTACAGCTGAATCAGCTTTAGCTTCACTGAAAGAAAAATATAAAGTGAGAAGGCAATAACACATGAACTTTTGGAGAGGTTGAGACGGGAATTAAAAGCATTCAAAGAAGATGCAGCAACATTTGCGTCTCATCGGGCAATGTTTACAGCACGTTGTGAAGAGCTTCAAGCACAAGTACGACATTTGTTTTTCATTTTCAGTCGATATGATAATTTTGTTTTATTTTCATTATAGGCTTTTAATTTAAACTTGTTTTGAATTTTAAATTCTGGAAACTTTTTTTAGGTCGATGAAATGGCTGCTAATCAGAGAGCAGCAGAAGATGAAAAACGCACATTAAATTCCCTGTTGCGTATGGCCATTCAACAAAAATTAGCTCTTACACAAAGGTTATTTGTTTTATTAGAACGTTTTCATTAATATGTAGGAAATCAAAAATTCTGCAGGTTAGAAGATTTGGAAGTTGATCGTGAAAGGCAGGCATTTAAACGTGGTAACAAAGCGTCAGGTCGTATGGTAAATTCGGATGGTTCCGGACAGTTGCATCGAGTCCGTTATCCGCCGGGACAAAATGTTCAACAACATCAGAGGAGTCTGAAGAGGGATTACTAAATTAAGGAAAGTTTCGTTTGGTGCATTCACCGCAAGAAATTCGCTATTATCATGTCGGCTAGTATATTAATGCACAGGTAATATTTGCGCAATGGGAAAATATTATGTCTCTCTGACATATATTGGTTTAACATTATGCTGTGAGTTGACTAGGAGGATGATGAATAGTAATAGAAGCAACATTTGCTATTTACGGATGCATTGAGTTTATGCTTCATCATTTATTTATCAATATTTATCAATAGTTTTCCGTAAGGGTTTTTGTTACTTCATGAGTTTTATTTTGAAATTACTGACTTCATGTTTGTAGGGTATTAAATCAATTCGTTAGCACAAATGACTAGGTTGATGAAACCTGTCCTGCATGTAGCACGTTCTTTAGCTTAACTACGTGCATAGGTATCAGAAAAATTTGTCCTTAAGTCCAACCTTTCGTTTGACTTATAAGTTAATCATTGGTGTTTATACCACCTTGTTGGCAACTCATCTCGATGGGTGTTCGTAACGTTTCGAACGCATGTCTAGCTATTATATAGTATTGTATGAGCATTAGATTTCGTAAGTAGCACGCTACGACAATTTACAAATATTGGATGATGTTTTGATAAGAATGTTGCTTCATTTTAAACATTTTAAAATCTAGGACATTTGGACCAAACATAGCTAGAACTTTGTGTATTGTTACTGACTGTTGTCTTTTTCTATTGCAAATTATACTGGTATGGAAGTTCATTGAATTAGCTGTATCATATGTAGCCTTTTCTTGTTCAATTCATGAAGAGATTTGTTTACAATGTAATTTGTTGTGTCTGTTCAGTTTGTTCCAATTTCTCATGATAGTTTGAATTCTATTTTGTGTTGCCGTTTATTTTTTTTTCAGTGTGCCTTTTTTATTTCATTCTTGCAACTGTCATAAATAATTGATCGGTAGTGCCACTGGGATTTGTAACAGTAAGGTCAAGCTATATTTGTTTTCTAATTTAGTTATGCTTTTGCAGGATTTCATTACATTATTCTGAGCTTATAGACACTAATAATTGTGACAAGTTGAAAGTAGGAAAATTGTATAAAATTTCGATTTTCCAAAGTAGTTGTTTTTGAAACTCCTCAAAAGGCTTCCAGATTTGTGATGAAGATATGCTAAAAGTTTCGTAAACCTGGAAAAATTCAGCATTCTCTACCGTTTCTGTTTTTCAGCGAATATGTATTAATTTACTTTTGAAATTTTGGATAGTGTAATGCGATTCAGCTATTCATATATTAGATATGCCGATTTACAAACTTTTTCATACATGGTCATTCAAATATTTGCTGCATAATTGAGAAATATAAGTTCTTCTTTGGCAAAAAGAATTTTGTGTAAATTTATATAATTATATCAAATTTTTACAAAAATTGTACTAAATGGAAGAAGTGCTTGAACGAAGAAATGAATATAGATAAAATGGTACAAATTTTTGTATCATTTTATGCCGATGATTTTCTACAGCTTTTTTCAACAGAACACCATATCTGACCAACCTGAAATAATATTAGATGATATTCTGGACAAAACTTTAAAAATCCTTAAAAAGAAACAATTTTGAGAAGTGAATCCACGAGCCTTGCATTCGCATGTCGTACACTGATCAAGTTTCCAGATATCGCCATCTCTTCTCACCCTATCACCAGCATTGCACATATGTTTCTCATACGTTTTGTATGCGCTCCTTTTCCTGAAGGTTCCGTAACAAATAAATATACTTCTTCCTACATAAGTTTTATTCGCTTTTCTGAAGACGGATCAGCAAAAATACACGTATAAAACTATATATATATATATAGTAGTTTACCTGCTTTGTAAGCCCTCTTCTGCACTGAATGAAGCACAACTCTTTTCGCAACATGATTGCCAAACATTCAAATTAATTTGGGGTATCAATTCACAGTTTTCGTAAAAGTTAATGGGGCGGTTTCCTCTGTACTCGAAAACATCTCTCTAAAAGCAAATCTATTTAAAGTTTTGATTTATTTGGAAATCTTTCGTGGTGGAATATGAAAGAGAAGTTCCGGGGAAAACTTGAATGTGAATACTTGTATGCGATCAATGTAATCGCCATTGTTACACAATACAGCTGCTAACGTCGCTTTCCGAATTTGCTGAAGTTGTAAAGGTGTGAAAACACCTTCATTTTCGTACCTGTAACCTTCATAGAATTTTCCAGAACTATTTCATGCTGAGTATCATATTTTTCAGGATCAAATAGTTTTTCATATCAAACAAACCAAAAACGATCTCCCGTACGTAAGCGTCTGAATTGATCTCCAAGGATGCAGCCAATTGTTGGTCCGACCAAAGCTCCAGCTAACCGTCGTTCCAAAATTAAGCCCACCCATAAGTCAATATTTCCTCAAAGTGGGAAGATCATTTAAAACTCCACTTTAGTATAAAGGAATTAGAAAAAAATTCTGTATTCATTTAATGACCATTAGATTCATGCCATAGTGAATCACCAGTTTCATTATAGGCGAATTACGAAAAGAATACTCGAAATATATGATTTTATTCCTTAATGAAAACTGAAATTTTGAAAATTAAATATTGCAGTTATAGTTTTGAATTTCAACGAATTCACCAGGATGTCCATAAAGTTCTTTAAGCGTAGCTCGTACATTGCCATTTGGTATATCATCGGCTAAATCATCCCATGTTTCTGGAACGCTGAAGTTGCACCAACGCCGGAATGCAACATATCTTAAATATCTCTTAAGTCAAATTTTCTGACTAGATAAGCGATTAGGTGCCGTGCTTATCGTAATAGGTTTTCTAAAATTCCTAAAATGAAATGTAATAAACTAATTTAAGCTTGTTAAATGGTATTATTCGCGTCAGATTTCAGGAAATAGGGAGACAATATTTAGCACGCGCTTACTTTGGAAAGTTCAGTTTTGAAATATGTAGATTTTGAGAATTAAGTTATAAAAGTCTTTTATTATGAATTTCATAAAATTTTTTCTTTTTCATCATTAAGTCAGCCAGTATCTCACGTTGAGCAAAATTATTAACAGTTGGACAAACCCTGGTAACCCGTGATCACGGCCACGTTGAATGTTGATTGTTGCCAGATCGTACATGGACTAAAACATGGTAAGTTTTCTTGATGTTGATGTTAGGCAAACTTTCAAAATTTATGTGAAATTCATACAATATTAGTGTTAACTATCAGTCCAAACAGTCTACTTGATTCCAGTACGTAGTTCAAATAGCTATGAATTTATATCAAAATCATATTTATATTAAACAGTGATATTTCATAAATTATTGATTTACAGCATACTTCTTCAACTCGGCTAAACAGTTTATGTGTTAATTCCTTGTTTACCAGTTGTTGTTCCTCAGGAACCTTCATGGGCATTGCGAACAATCCTCTCAACAAAGGATCAATTCCTCCTTCTGACAGTAATCGTTCTGGAGCAAAGAAAGCCTCATGTAGTGGTATATGACCTGGAAACATAATCACAAAAATATACAGAATGAAGCTAAACTTCCTAAAGTTCTATAGGGACATTTCAAAAAACACATCGGACATACCTTCTTTAATTGGTTCGAAATTTTTGTCCAGACGGTACAAAATTGGATTGACAATTGTATGTCCAAATCGCAAAGCAGCAGCTGAGAAACTATTAGATAGGGTAGGGTTCACTTCTGAATCATATCCTTTATATGGCCCAATAAGTTCTGCATATCCATCCTAAGATAATTGTTTCGAAGATTTTGGTTCAGATTTTGTTCAGAATCGTGTGCAATTTAGTTAAAAAATTAAAATCGGACCGGTCCAAGCACTTTAGGCAACCAGTGTTCGTAGGTAATAACTTGTAACATAGCTCCGATGAGCTTCCTTGTTTCCTGATATATGATTTCACCATCCCAGTGTGGATTTATTTCCAAAAATTTCGTCGCAATGCGATTATGTTCTCGAAGCCATAATGTATGCATGCTAAGCAGTGCTAACTATAATTATTACACGTATAACATAATCTCGAAGATTTCACTGCTACCAAAGAAAATCATTCAAAGGCTTAATCTGTGTATAATAAAATTCGATTACTAAAAAATTATATTTCTGATCTCGAAGGTTTCTTAATAGCAAGGTAGATTTCCGAATTTAACAGGAATAATGGTCTATCATAAACCTTTCATCTGTTTTTGTTTTATAAAACAGCATTATATGTCTGTTTCTACTTCAGCTCTTCATCATCTTACAAAAATTTTCCCCTTAAATTTTTGACTTTCATACAAGAAAAGAAAACTAGAAAATCAAGCATTTTGCAAATATCTAATTTCTATTAATGATTACAATTTTTATGAGTTATTATAAATGTTTAGCAAATTCCTCCTCACTAAATATGATATCAACCTGTTCATTGGCTCGGTAATCACCGGCTAAAAAACAACTAATTGGATTTTCGTGAGAACGATTACGACGGCATTCCATAGACGACTCGCGCTCAAACGGCAAATATGGCTTCTGAGTTTCCGAAACAATGTCAAATCTCAGCAATCCATGATCACCAAATAAATCACGTAAATCTAGTGCGTCCACTTCTGCACTTCCATAGATAGCAGATCCATCGATGAAGGCAGTTAACTTTGAAAGTGGAGTTTGAAATACATATTTAAATGATTGAATTTCGAAAGAAATCAGTTGTCACGGAGCAGTTATAAAAAGTTTACTTTTGTATAAGTGATACTGTATTCATTTGAGACACTTTAATAATTAGAAAAAATAACGAATTGGACGCTTTTTTATTTCTGGTCATATTTTTTCTATGGGGTGTAAGTAGTGGCGAACTCACGATGTTCATCTGTTCGCGATAAGTAAGCTGTCTGTAAATCGGACCAGTTTGGCCGGAACCACAAGTTGCACTAGATCGCTCCACTTCAATACATAAGATTTCGGGCTTTTTCCTAAATTTGAAAAATGAAATTTGAGACAAACTTTAAAAATCTTACTTATTGAAACAGCTATATTCTTATCAGATTTATTTCATAAATCTTTAAATTTATTACTGTTATTCTAGACAAATTACCATATTAGACATTTTTTTTTATTTATTCGAAAAAAGCTCACTCGCCCTGCATACGAGGATCCTCAGCAGGCATCGGGACATTGTAGCATGGATCCAAGTTTTCGCAAGTTTTATTACATATTGCTCCTTTCATATAAGTTTGACGAGCTAGACCAGGCGCCGTTTGTTCAATGTCATGCGCTGTAAAAGGAAAGAAAAATATGATAAGAATATTTAAATTTTGAAATGACTTACTGATAAGTATTAGCGTTAATTGATTCGCTATAAGTAAGTACCCAGAAATTGTCCCCACTGTTTCATCATGGCTGTATAACCAAAATGCGGGGTTATTTCTTCTGTTGAGATGATCTTCATAGAAACAAGTCGTGGATTTGGTTTCTTGAATCCAAAGTAAAGTTTTTCAGGATTCCATCCAACTGGCGTATTGAAACCATTTTCATATACAGGAGGTAAATTTCGGCGAAATGGTGTTTGTGCAACTCCCCAAAACTGATGCTCCATGTTATTGCACTGTCCGTCATATGTCCTTTAAGTCATCAACGGAATATGTTTTAACTTACTAAAAAAAAAGAAAAAAAGAAAAAAAAAACTTGAAATATATAAAAGATTCTGCCTTACGAAAGAGATCCTAAAATGACTTTCCATAACAGTAAAAATTTGAATTTTTTTTCGTAACCTGTATTTAGTGTAAAAAGACACATATCGGTACATAGGTTTCGAAATGGCCCAGTAACACATCCAGAAAGTTCCATAATTGTCTGGATATGCGACACAGCCAGAATTGATTCGAACGAAAAGTTTGTTGGCAGTTGACTAATTGGAAATTTTAAACCTAAAGGACTGGAGAGCTTTGAATGATTAAATTTTAATGAACAAGAAGGTTATAAAATAAATAAGGTCAGATTTAAAAGAATATTAAAACCTACCATCACGAACATATTGCTGGACAAGCAATAAGCTTTGCTCATAAACTTCCCGTGCCTTGGTAAGCGCGGCATTTTGTGGTACGTTGAATTTAAACATTTTCATGAATTCCCACGGCGATATTTCACCATTATTAATGGTAGATTTTGATTGATTTATTGCTCTAGAACTCAAAAGAAAGAATAATTACATGATCTATATCTGCATAATCCTCAAATTGAATTACTGAAGTGGTTCAAAAACAATTTCATGGAATTTCACTGAAATTTAACCTGTCAACGTTTTTTTTAGCTTCTTTGACAATATTTTTGAGAACTTCACTAGTTAAGGATTCATCTAGAGCTTGTTGATTTGGCAGGTAAACTTTAAGAGTTGCATCAGCGCTCGTCATTCCCAGTACGTTACGTGCAATACATTGATAAACACCTTCATCTTCTCGAGTGGCATGAATTATCGTCAGCTCATTATCCCGCTGTGTAAACTTAAATTAGCTTTTGTCACTTTAACCGAAATCTCTATACCATATTTTATAATTATTGTAGAAATACTAAGTTCTTAATATAATAATATGAAACAATATATAAATTGATATTCGAAAAAATAAGTTAGAAGTTTAAAACCTCAATGTGTAGATCGTCGTGCGATATTTCTATACCATTAAATACCATTTTACGGATGGAGGTGGTTGTCCGGTAACTCGACAAACGAAAGTAACCTGTTCACCTGGATTAACTATTTTTGATTCCGGACTGTCCAAAATAAGTGGTGCTGAATTGTTGAATATTTGCAACTCGAAAGAGTGTTCATTTGACCATTTCGATTACTAGCTACACAAATGTATCTGAACCACTTAAATAACAATTTGCATTAGCAATTTCAAAGCACATTTAAAACAAAAATGGTACTGAGGAGAAATGAATAGTAGTGCAATGAAAAATTCATAGTTATAATGGACAATTGGATTGAGCTCAACAATTATTTTCCAACAAAATAACGACCAAATTTTAAAATGCTTCTGAAACATCGATCAAAAAATTCTGGACTACAACCTCCTGCTCTCTTTCTTTTTTTCTTCTGTTAACTCTCTATCCCCTAAAGATTCTAGGTCTTTACTACGATTAATTCATGCTCAAATTATGAAAATATTCGTAAATAGGTTTTAATCATTAATGATATTCTTCTCTAATTGTTCCTCACACTCTAGATTCATCACATTTCTACACGAGAAATAGTAGTACAAGAGAGCAGTATAAATTTTGTCGTCCTAATAAATTTCTTTTTGTCGAAATTTCCAAAAAAGAAACTAATGGATTTTGTCGAATTCCAAAGATCTGATTTCGAGATGCAGTTACTAATTTTCTTTTCCTTTACTGTTAAAATTACAGATATCTCAAATCAATAAATTATTTTTCACAAATTCTGATTTCTGTAAAAAGAAACGAAACAAAAGCGAAATATTTGTAATTAATACCACCAACGATCTATATAAATGTTGTGAGTAATTTAAATGAGAAACTGACTTTCCAACGTCGCTTTTCTGAAATGGATAGATGCTGAGTACAGAACTGTCCAAATTCAATGAATATTTGTGAGTTGGACGAATCTGTACACTTTTGAAATACCAAGTTGTGATTGGTCGTGGTTTAGCTTAAAAATTTTCCGTATTTCAAAATAGCTGACATAATTAAACCAGAAATACCAATTTAATCTTACAAGCTGAAATCGATTAATTCCATCGCAACAAGAAATTGGCTAAGTAAAAATTAATCTGTATTTGACAATGAAGATCGCATGGGGAATGCAGATTTACACTATTTTTCGTGGTAAAAGGCAACGTTGAATAGACGATGAACATTTTTCAATGTTAACGCACTTATCTTCATTTCGCTTCCATCATAATTTGCTGCATTCGCTCAATCAATAATGATGTTGTCATTTGCTACCTTAGCCCTCGTGGATATAGGTGACCTACTTATACAATCAGTTGTTAGCACATCAAGTAGAACTCCTTAATGTAAGTTCTAATATCAGAAACCCCAAGATATGATATCGATAATGTCATTTCGCCATCTTTTGAATATTCAATTACCATTATTATGAAAAGATAAGTGCCACCATGTTTTATGCAGCTACAATATGATTCGAAGAAGAGCATTATGCCGATATGTTAGGAGATATATCGACAATTTATGAGCATGGCATCCAGACAACGCACCTGGCTGAGTCATTATGTGAGTCATTTCTCTACGAAAAAGCTTTATTTTTTATTTATAAAAATTCATTTTCAATAAAAATTGTGCTTTCGGACCTGTTGCTTCACAAGTAAGTCGAACGGCTGAACCTTCACGAAAGCTACTATTGGATGGAGTGGACAGAAAATGAGGCACACGTTCCAAACGTTGTTGTCCATGGTAGTTACTGTAATATACTAGAATTTATATATTGCGAGTTCAGAAATTCGAATCAGTTCAAAAATATTCATCATAAAAATCAGTTATTTCGAAGTTTATAAAATTACAAACCTTTCTGATGCTATAAAATCAATTACGAATAAGAAAATCAGCAGCATCCTGAAAACAACATTTTGAACTTTTCAAATGATTTAAATATTATTCTTGAGAAAGAAATTTATTTTCACAGTAAAAATGTATACAAATTCATCAAGCGAAACTTCTAACTTCGTTAGCTTCCATAACTAACTTCCAAAATTGATTAATGAAGTAAATAGAAGGTTTTTTTCGTTATGGTGAAAATTGTAGTTTTAAGCACTGAATGAGAATTTAGTTTACATTTCTAACGTGGTTAATAGCGAGTAATCATTCAGGTTAGTTTTGTCTACAAAACATGGTTGCGATATATTATAAGTTAGAATACTTTCTGAAATTGCATACATAATTCAAAGTAAGTCGAAACATATACACATGGCATTCTTTTAGTTTCAAGGAAAATATCTGTTAAAATTGTGAGAAGTTAGAAGCAATCTATCGAATGTGAAGAGTGTAAAATAGTTTTGATGATAAATCACTGGAAGCACCAACGAAGCTGATGAACAGTATGTGGGAAGACGGTTGGCACGTTGTACTGCGGAGTTTTAAACTTTTTTGAGACATTTCTCGAGAGAGATGTGGGCTAATGAAGCTTCGCTTAACATTTGTTTCCAAAAAACACTTCATTTTTTTAAGACCCATTCAAGTTTCAGATTTTTAATTTTCAACTTTTCAAAACTTGTTTAACTGGAGATCTGAATTTTAGCTAAATCATTCTATTTTCAAATTCCAATTTGGAAATTTCATGTTTGATCATATTTTTGAGAATTACGTTAATATTTATAGTAACCTTTTGATTCATTCTTTGACGTTTATTTCTTTTTTTTATTTTAAAATTGCATAATAATTAAAAGCTTAAAAGATTTAAAAATTAGGGTTATGTTTTTCGGGGAAAAATCAAAGCATTTCTCTTAAGCGACAAAATTAACAAAAAATAGGCGAACAGTTAATGAAGTTTGATTGATAAATATTTTCGGGAAGAACAATACATTCTGTAATTTGGGAGGAGCAGATGGCTCATGTTTTGTTACTGAGAACCATAGCACAGGAAACGTCGAATCAAATTAAATATATAGGATATCGTGATGGCTGCTGCTGATTGACTTATAAATAAGCACTAATCTTAGGTGTTTCTGAATGTCTAAATTTTGTTTAATGAGATATAAAGGAAAGAAAGCAAATAAAAAGAAGAAATGGGGTCGATTTTCCAATAATCAACAATTACAGAAGCTTTATATGCTGGTATAATTGGCATTTAGATTACATTCATTACTACATTTACCAAAATTCAACAATGAGTGAACAAGTTCTTTGAATGCTTGATAAATTTCACAAAAATCTGGAATCATTTTCGATAAAACAAATTTTTGCGTGTAATATTTTGAGATTATATCTGACATTTTACGAACTGAAAACATTCTTTTTCCGGTTCAAGAGTCGATGGGCTACTTCTTGATGGAGCATAAATTAAGTGCAATTTCAAGAAGCAAATATATGAACAGTTTAACCAAAATTACAAATAATAATTTCCATTTAAATTCGATAATATTTTACGAAAATAGTTCGAAATGCTACAGTTTTTATGTCAATTTATTCGATCATTGTTGCTAAAATTGTTAATGGCAAAAGTTTTACGAAAAAAAATTGTGAAAAATAATTTTACAGAAGTTTGTAGGTAGCGAAGTTAATAGAAAGAAGATTGAAATGTGTGTATTCAATTAAATGTTAGAAGCGTCACATTTACAGATTGTGATAAATTCCTACAAACAGCACCACTGCTCAGGAACCGGTTTAATGCCTATCCATCAACATTATTTACTGTGCTTCTATAACATATTTGTATTTTCAGTCAACAACAAAGTAATGTCGTTCTTTGATGCAAACTTCACTGCTTCTTTCCAAAGAAGCCCAGAATTTAAAACATAGATAATTCAAAAATATTTAAGACGATAATTAATTTTGAATTTTTAAAAACAATTAGAAATAAGCTGGCTGCCACCTGTACCGTAACTATCCGGTCACATACATATTTCGACATAATATTAAAAGCTTCTGAATGCTCCAAAAATTTTCCAGAACTTCAAACTAAATGTATTGTAAAAATTATTGAATTGCTGAAATAAAAAATGGATTGGTGTCATAGCAATCCTGGTTATTTAAGGATGATTACGGAATTAGTGATTATCGATATAATTTTTGGAGCTATTATTACGGTTATAATTGATCAGTTTGATTGTTAGTTTATTTTGCCACAACTCGTTCAGGTAAATTGCAATAATTTCTATCCAACGCTAGAAAGAACTAGTCATATTCAATCAGCTGAACGATTCATATTTTGATAATATTTAGTTTCTATTAAAATAAGCTAAGCAATGAATAATGGTAATTATCTTTTCAAAAGTCCATTTTATTCCTTAAGTTCAAAAACCTTTTGATGCAAAATTGGCAACTTCTTTTCTATTGAATAAAAACTACATTAGTTCTTGATTTTTATAGTAACCGTCACGACAACGATATTTCAAACGAAAGCTTGCGGCATTTCACATTATAATCTGCAAACATAAAAGAAAAAATTAAATTGGCCAATGACCAAAATGAAAAAATCTGCATATTGGAGTAGTCAGAAAAGTCTACAATGTGCAGTACATTATTGAATGCTGAGCTGACTTTAACAAAAGTCATTGCTATCATGTTATCATGCATAAATCTCACACTTTAACACTTTTGGTGATCTCATATATCATAATTATTCAGTAACTGATGAGCTGCAAATGGTTCGATTATCTAGAACCAATGATTGCGATGCATGATTTTTAAGAGTTTTTTTAACTTGAGAAGGGAATGAAGGAGAGCCAAAAAAGAATAAAAAATCAACCTATTCACATTATTTTCTGATTCCAATGATTGTATTTCTTCTTTTCAAATCTTTTAAAGTGGAAATTATTGACGAAAACTTATCAGTCGAATGTTTCTTCATTCATTGCTTGATGCTTAGGAAATCAACATGAATGATGTAAATTAGTAGGAAAAGCTGTAAGCAGTTCTTCTGAGTTTTTGAAAGTTTTACGAACCCAAGAGGAAATTTCTAATGAAGGTATAAGTCCTTTTAATAAAGAAAATACAATTACTAAGAATTTATTTCAAATGCTTCATTTACTCTATCAAGTTTTGAAGAATCCAAAACTTCGAGATTTTGAAATCAAGGAAAAAAGATTGTATTACAGATCGCTTTTCACAATTTCTTGAAAGAAATCAATGGAATGTTGCGAGTTTGAAGCAGAAAATAACAGTAACTAAGTTTAACTTTGTTCAAGAATCAATCCGGTTCTTATGGCCAATCTTCCGACGAAATCTTGGATGCATGCAGTCAAATAACCTTACTCAACTTTGTGATTCGTATGTTTGCCATGATTTGATGAATAGCAAGTAAGAAACAGAAAAATGGGATTTCATGATCTGTGTTCAGATTTAACGGGAACTATGGAAAGTAGGAAATTTCACGTTTTTCATATACCGGACTTGCTATTTAGATATCAAATTCTTTCTGATTTCATACTGTTCAAATCGCATATGTTAGAAAAAAATCAAGCTGGGTGGTGGAACTGATTAACGTAGTAAACATATTGATGAATAATATTTAAATGCAGATCTCTTGGAAGGAAAAATTAAAACACGACTTTAGCAAAATAAAATAATTATGGTCAGAAATTTCTGATATTCCAGTATAATTCAGTAGAAATGCATCTATTATAATAAATATTATGGAAATTATCTGTAAATGATCTCAAAGCTAGAAAACAATCTCAAAGCATTTAAATTCAGCTTGGCAACATTTTGCAAACATATTTTTCAGGGTCGACCGCAGTCCCACAGGTAAAGTACTAAGAATTCCGGTCGTCTAATCACAAAAAAAAAAAAAAAAAAATTGAGAATCATCATTTCGTCGTATTTTAAAATGCAGTCACCAATGAAAGAGATTTCATAAACATGCTACTTTAGTCTTTATTGGGGATTTGAATCTTTATTATTTTTTTATAAATGCCATTCGCCATTTAATTTCGAAAAATTTATGGGCAAAGATCAGATTTTCAAGTATGACATGGCAGCGGTGAGCTAACAGTAATACAAACAATTAAGCATTTGCAGTTGAGACCCCCATTCACAATCTACACCGCAACCATTACTACAATAAGCAGTCGCTGTATCAATATCATTCACAATTCACAGCAAACATTATGCATAAGCTAGTCAAAATTTGCAAAAACTTCAGCTATAATTTGTGTAATTTTTGCCAACATTTAATATATCTAAAGGTTTTAGGACTGGGTCATCACATCAAGCTGAAATCGATTAATTTCCTTTTCATTACTTACGGGCCCATTATATTGCACATAAGCAACTATTATGGAAAAGGCGTATCATTTAAAAATGTGCTTTAATGCTGAATGAAATAAAAAAAACATACTATAAATGTGCTACTCTTGTGATCTGAGATTCGATACGAACACAACATAAAAACAAACATTCACTTTACGCAGATTATTGAAATGAAAGAAGAAATGTCTATAATACAAGAGATTCCATTTTATTACATTCCTGATGAAGTATACAACTAAAAGAAAAACAAAACGACCAAGACAATCTCCATAAACATAACTTTTCAAATCCTGTAAAACTCTGGATAAAGTAAAAAATTAATAGGTGACTCTGTGCTCATTAAAACAATGACAGTTTTGTCACAAGATATCTCAATTTATATACTAATACATCAACTAATTTAAAGAAGTGATCAATCAAACATAAAATTAAATTTATTAAATATATAGGAACGAAGAACAGAGAAGCAGTAATATTAAAAAATCTAAAAGCAGTGAAAGATATAGATACTAATAGAGCCATAAATCACAACATTTTAATCAAATTCAAATAAGATAAAACGCACAAAATTTCAAATAATGGATAATGAACTTGCAAAAACAAGTAGAGACATATCACGTGCAGGTATAAAGTTTGCCCTAAGGTGCCAAATAAGGCTGGTAATGGCCACATACACATTTAATAGAGTAATTAATGGAGGCAAAAAGAAGAGAATATGTCAGTAATTACACGTGTATCACAACAACAGGAAAAATGTTTAGGGGAATGACGTCTAGAAAATTTATTTTCTAAATGTTAGATTAAAATTCGACGATTTTAACAATTAAAGAGAGAAGTTTTGATTCCCAGAATGCTTTCGACAGCAACAGCAAAAAAGTTCTCGGAAAGACGAAACTTTTTTAATTTATTTACCTCCATTTATCAAAGGGATGCGTTGAAAAATATGTTGCAGCTTCAAATTATAAAAAGTTCCATCATTTGGATCATTTCGGTTCACAATTTTCCGAAAGTTTCGATTTTTTTGGACGGTCTCTTCTGAAGGAACGAAAAATTTGAAAACGTTAAAGAATGAGAGCCAATCCATCTCGTCCACCGAACCTTTTAAATATGAAACACATGAAGAATAACAGAACGAAAGCTTACCCCTTCCACTTCCCATATTTTCTAATGTCACTTTCCTTCCGTTTGCGAGGATTTCCACTTTTACTTCCCTGCACATTCGCTTCTTTTACAATGTCGTTTTTATTTGTTTCCATTTCCTCACTATCGCTATAATACTGTTTAAGGCGCACATGCCAGGCAATTGAGGCGCAAGCACTTATAGTTCGAAACTGATGGATAATTTTCCGAGGCAGAAAGTAAGCATCATTGTCATGCAGCTAAAGCAAATATTACTAAGTATGAAGCAATGCAGATGAGTCCATAAAATAATTTCTAAACTTTCACTTATACTTTCATGGAAAATAATGCTTCCCATTAGTACTATCCTTCCCTCACTACTTAATTTTTTCAAAATTATGGTGCTAAATCAATAACCGGAAGTTCAACATTGAAAACTAAAGCGTAAAACTTGCCAAAAAGCGTGAATAACGAACTCCTTCCCTTCTTAGCTGATTCAGCTTTGCTTCCTCAACCCACTGCACACACTGAAAGTAAAGTGCAATCGAAAGGATTGCTCCTCTGAACTACAGCAAATTAAAAAGTAGCAAAATACTATTACAGTCGACAGGAGCAAGACTTCAATAAATTTCATATGCAAACTTCGGAATTCACTTAAACGAAATTTAAGAATTGATTATACTTGCGACATCGGAGGTTCATAAAGATCCAACTGCAATTCATCAACAATTCTTTCGAAGTCACTTGCATGAAAACAAACGACATCTTTTACAGCTCTTCTTCCAATTTTGCTCCTATAAAAATACAAACTTGTGCAATAGCAAACTATCTTGCTAAATGAAAAAAAAAAAATCTTTACCATTCACTTACTTCTTCTTTTCCATTGGCCCATAGATTGACTGAAGCACACCAACTGCAGCAGTTGTACGCCTTTCCAATCCATCACCAACATGATCTGCATGGCATGGTGTCCGATCTTCGAAAAAGAACTCACGTGGTTCTCGGCACCTTAAAAAATAGCATTTTTTGCAAAAATCACCAAAGATTAATATTTGATACGAATGGCAATTATACTAAAGGATAAAGACTTGAGAACATTTTAAACCTGTAGGAAGGTATATCGAACAGATGTGCTTCGTTTTCTAATTCTTGATGACAATTCTTCCTTCATCTCATCCGTCCTTATCATCTAAAACATCGAATATAAAAATAAAAAAGTAAATATTTGCAGAATCACATAACAAAGTTAGAATATTTAAGAGATAAAATTACTATACATAATCAACGAACATACCTGTTCGCCTGGACGTACCCAAAAAATGGGTCCATCATCACTATCAGAAGGACTTTCGAGATTTGCTCTGGACCATTCACCCCAAGGCATTAGAAGCTTAAGCATTGGGAACATTTCCAACCATTCAATCAATTCCTTGATAACATGTATGATTCAAATTAAAGTTACAAAAACTATCGGGGAAACAAATGACGTAAATATTATTATAATATGAAATGAAGCAAACTTTGAAATAATTGCCACATTCTTCCTGTCTCGTTCCTACCAGACTTAACGAGTGTAACGGACCATACCTAAAGAAAATTTCAAATCAATTTATATTATAAAAATATAATTAAAATATAACACTTCAATAAAACGCCAAACAGCTAATCCAGTCTATCCACATCACATTTCGTAGTTTTGGAATAGTTTGGAAATACAATTCGCCAGACAAGCTAGCTGTGATTTGTTTCACCTGTATTTAACTGCTAAGTACATGGCATTTTGTTTCTCCAAAATGTTTAAAGCTTCTGGAACATACGCCCAGTAGCGTTTCGACTATACTCAACAGCTGTTTTTCTCGACCGTGATGTAACGACCGATGGGGTTTTTCCTACAAATTTCTCACTAAGCATCACGAAGATTTCCGGATGGCTTCCATAGATATTTTAAAAATAATTAGCTGTAATTTCAAGCTACCATTAACTCACCTAAAAGTTCCATGATGACAAGTTTCCATAACATGACTATAATATTCAGAAACAGTCGTTGTACTAACACACTGTTTACTGGTGAGTGATCCAATCTTTACCGGCATATGAGGAAACTTCTTGGCAAAATATTCCAAACCATTCTGTAATGAAGGACCAAGCTTCTCATCCAAAAGAAATTAGAGGTTAGAACAAGTTTGGGAAATTTAAACAATCTGTACTTTTTTCACGTTTGATTTCACTAAGTTAACAAAGAAAAGATACTTCAAAAAATTCTGCTGAAAATTTTAAAATTAATAACTACTTGAAGGTATTCGGCAGCATTTTCAATAACAGCGATTACAAAAACTGGCGTATTGTCAACTTCAGCCAAGCCGAAGGTTACAAACTCCACAGTAAATTCATCCAATTCTGATCCACTGAAATGTTCCTTAATTTTCGACCAGTCTGCCTTAAGCATCGAAGCTCCACCATTTGGATGAGTCACAACGTGAATGTATTTTCGAAACTAAAGCATATTTTCAATTTCACAAAATATTTTAATAGACAAATTTCTAAAATCAATCTTAATGAGTAGTTTTAAAACCTTATATCAATAAAATACCACGCAATTAAATATATCACAAAAAAGGGCCCGAAAAAAAAAACCTTTTCAGAAATCTTCGGCAACAGATCATGCGCCTTTTTATGCCGTAATATACTTTTACTGCTGTGTAACACAGTTTTTGAACAACCTGCAACATCTGCCGTAGTTGCCCGTTTGAATAGACTGCCTGCCGTAGAATTAGTGAATCCACTTGTTGATGGTGATAAATATTCATATCTACTGAAAAAACAGTTGCGAAGAATTATAAATACCTGCCTAACTGCTTGTTCAAAAAAATATGTAAATAGTAACCGATGTTGTATTTATTCGTAACTCATCGTACCCCACAATGCGTTTTTAATACAGCGAGCTTACAGCAAAGATTATGACAAAATATTATAATTAGTACTTGCACAACTAAAGAAAGAGACATAACTTTTGCGATATAAATACTTGAAATTTTTAGAGAATTTCAAAATGCAAAATTCGAAAAAAGTTCCTATAAGTTTCGACTGCTATTCCATAAAAGCTATTGTTAACAAGGGAAAGAGCTGAATTGGCAGCGACAACTAAAAATGTAGAGAAAAGTTAAGCTACATACTAGTAAATCAAATAATAAATCGGAAATTTCTGAAGCGTTAAAATATTTTGCAAATATAACGTTGATGTTACACAAAACTATGCTTTGTATGCTAACATTACAAAACGCTTTGATATATGAATTAAGGTTCAGCATATATACTAGATAAAAATTTTGTATATTTTACACTTTAATAATGATATCAATTAAAAAGAGATGATATATCCAGATATTATTTCATTCGTGCAAGAGTGGTTTTTTCAAACTACTCTGCTTTTTATGAGTAAGCACACCATTTTCTTTCAAAACCAAAGAACAAAATCACTTCAAACATTTTCATCGGTTCTAATACAAAAAAACAAGCACAAAAAAGTCACAGTGACTTCATGTTCTGAATCTACTTTTCGCACACCTCACAAATAAAAAAACATATTGCAAAAAAAAAAATGCTAAGCATATAAATAGAACAAATTATTTCTCAAGAATTAACGAAAACTATACTACTTTCAAAAGACATCAAGATTCTAAAAGAAGTAGCCTAGGCTGAATAGTACAAACAATTCGTTTACACAACCAATCTTTTAAAAATGAACTCCTTCCAAAATCCACATAAAGAATAAAGAAATGAAACTACGTCAAACAAAATATCAGTAAACAATTAACCATAGTCCAGATATTGAAGAAGCTGGTGGCTCAAGTTCAGCAACTCCATTTCCATGATTTTCATTTGATGAGATCACAGAAATTCCGAATAACTGAGTCTAAAATAAAATTTACAATAAATTTCTGTAGCTGTAAACGAAATAATTAAACTAGATCAAAACCGATAAAGCTGAAAAAAGATTAATGAAAATAAAAGAACATTATCCGGAGTAGGATTCCTTTCCGAATCAGTAGATGGCGTCAATTCATTTCCATTCAAATTATTCTCTGGAACAACGGTAATCTTTTCCATAACCAGTTCGTCAATCTCTTGAACTCTTTCAAGTTCTCTGTGTGATTTTTCTTCTAGAAAAATTCTTGAAATAATCTTTACTGATAGTAGCTTGGATGCTATTTTTCTAGATCAAAAATTGTGTTCTAATGAGCATGATTTAATTTTATCAAAAACAGAGTACTGATACCAGTTTAAAATCAAAATCTTATAAAGTTATCGAAATATCGAGAATATGAACCTCGAAAATCACTAAGGAAATATCTACTCTGGAGAGAAAAAAGGAATAATACATCATTCTCCGAATTAGCAACAGAAAATCGTTCCTCATATATACCACTCTCTGTCACCTGCTTAATTTCCAAATTCAGTCCCGCTTTTTGTTGACAGTAATATCCATCTTATTTTTACCTGGCTTCGTTATTTCTCCATCATTCACCTTTTTTACTGGCGAATCAATGTCAGCATCTAAAAGACGACTGCCCGATGCATTTTTACTTACTCCTCCATCATTTCTTATCGATTCAAGAGAGTTATTAGTTATCCGCTTGATTTCATGTGGATCATCAGCAACTGACTTCGGATTCTTATTTTCCACACCATCCAATTCTTCATGTCTAGTCTTTTCAAATAACTTTAAAATTTTAACTGTCCCGATTCCTTCTTTTGTCTCTTTATTACTCTTTCTTTTTTTCAGCTCCAATCAACTTGAAAGTACACTTCTGTCCAATATTTTTTGTATCCAAAGCACAGCGATCTTCAACAAATGTGTCTCTACGCACAGATAATTTCTTTCCCTCTTTTTGAAAGTGCATAGGTTTTCTTGACTTAGACATCCGCGGTTTTGACGACAAGTCAGCGAGATCAAGCAGTATCGGATCCAAAGCCATTGGTGTGTCCTTTGTTTTGACAACAGAACCAGTCTCTGAAATAAGCATAATAACGATAGCAATCTCATAAAATCAAAAAAATTTAATCTGCGGTAAATCTCCAATTCAGTTCAATCAATATTAATGCTTTATCAATATATACCTGACTTCAGATCAGTTTTAATCGAACAAGCGTTGCTGGTTTTCATGCAAAAACTTGACTGTGACAGTATTTGCATATTATTTGGTGGTGGAGGAGGCGGTGGCGGTGGAGGAACGGTAAGTACTTCAGAACCGATTATGCATTCGCTAAAACTCCTTATTAAAATTTCACATTAAAAAAGAACAGAATCAACGGAAAAATCTCTCGTAAATTCAGCACCTAAGCAGTAGCTTAAGAAACTCTTCACAAGTATGAAATGAATGATAGCAGATCACTTTGCTTGAAGAAGCTATTTTACATAGAGGAATAAAACTTTTAACATCAACTCCTTTATTTAATATTCCGATGACAGTTGCATCAAAAAATTATTTTGGTAATCCAGAAACGTATATCACAGCGAACAGACTACTATAACTCAATGTCGAACTATGCCATTAAGCAATAGCTGATAAGTCGATACTGTTTTGTTCAAATGGATATCAAAAAAGTGACAAAAAGTTGGCCAGATCATTAGTGGATCAGATCAATCTGATACCACTGCAATATAAATGGAAAACTTACTTTGGAACTGACGAAGCAAAATTTAATGGTGGACAAACTCCAAAGCCAGAATCTGCTGACCAAGTAGGGGTTTGAAAAATTCTTGTATGGCTGTTCGTCGCTGCATTCATATACGGGGAAAGAGTAGTGGATGTTGAGGCTGCCTGCATCACTACGAATGGTTGCATAGATAAACCAGGTAAGGAACCGAAACAAGTCATTTGTGGCAAACCACTATTACCTAGAAAATGTACATCTAGTGATCATCAAAAAAAAGGTAGATATAACCACTTATATTTTGTATTATGCTCACAAATGGTCACGACGTATCTCATCAAATCTTTTATATTCAAGTCTATTCGCAGTTTTAAAATGATAAACAGAAAATTATAACAACGTTATGATCAAGGATATAACCGAAATCTATTAATATTTTTGACATATTGGCTCTGTGGGACAAATTTCTGGACTATGCGCTTATGTCATATATTCTACAGTGATTTGAATAAATACAAAAGAATAAATTAAAGTGAAAGAAAATAAACCAGGATATCTTCTAAGATTTGTACTGCTGCAATAGTTCGGTTTACATAAATTAACTGTAGGTAGGACAATTACTGGACTTCGATCTCTCACTGTTTTTAGATTAGCGACCGATTTTATTCTTGATTTTTCACTGAACACTGGCGATGGTGATCGGGAATCGGGTGACTTCGGAGGATATGGTGGAGTGTGTGGGCCACGTCTTATTGTCCTGAAAATTTTCAGACTATTTTTTCGTATGTGTCACTTCTTCTCTGTAAACTTATGTTTCCTGATTCTGACAATCAATTCAAAAAATTATTCAAACTAACCGCTCAGCAGAAACTGAATGAATTGCTGGAATATTCGTCATTCCGCTTAAAAGACTACGACCGGAATTTGCTACAAGGTGCCTGTCTCCACCAACATTTAGTCGGTGTGGTGTCTAAACGTTAAACGATATTTACATTGCATTACAAAAACATCGCAAATTGTCCAGTCGTAGAATCAACAAATCAGGGATGATTTTAAATGATATTATGGAAGCACTTTATATTGGTCGAGAAAAAAGAACTCACACCACTGTTTGCTGACAAATGACTCTCATCAAGGTTCGAAGGTGTAACTGGCCCACGCCGAACTTTTCCATAGCAAGCGGAGGTTTAGGTGGTGGAGGACAATGATATAATGCATCTGAGCTAGTTATAACTAAATGAGTCTGATCATATGTCTGAAACAAAAACTTCTCGCACTAAAAGAACTTACGACACATTCATATGAATGGATGAAATGAATTTTCTTTTTTGGCTAGACAATACAAGCTCATTAATCATGAAGCAATCTAACTTGTCCAGAATGATCCTGGATAAATCTTGATTTTTACAATAATGAATTGAAACGGTTTCTTCAAGTAAATGACTAGGTACAAAGTGATAAATAGCAGATAACCTTAGGAGCTTCTATCACAGCTGCACATTTTACTTTACGCCGCATATTCATTGCCGAGTCCTTGGAGCTGATAAAAATTCTTTGTGCAAATTATAGTACGTTAGAAGCAATATTGTTTTTATGACCAAAACAAATAAAATAAGTGGAATGGCAGATAAAACGGATAAACACTTCAGTCCCACAAGGGAAACATAAAAAAAGTACTTTTCAAATTTTTGATATAATACTTAATTCCTATGATCTCACTTTCAGTCATCTTGCTTATTTTCATAGAAGAGCTATTATTACAATCAAACAAAAACTGCGCTATGCCTAACAGCATTCCAAGAAGGAGTACTACACATAGTTTCCGAACAGCTACTTGATCAGAAAATCATACTCGATAACATACACGAGCTAGTAGTTGACAATTTATAATCAGAATACATAGGATTATTTCAGCAGCGCACAATAATTTGTATCATTTTCACGTTTCTTTTAACTTGTTTATTACCCCTCGCCCAAAAAATAGTTTTGAGATGTTTTCCATTAAGTTTTGAAATCTTTTTTGTCTATACGAGTTAAATTAATCTTAACCCCAAAATTAACTAAATTACAAGGTAATCGGTAATCAATCTTCAACATCTCCATCATCACCTTACACACCTCCTAACAAATACCAACGAACAACCAGCACGAAACGAAGCTCATTTATAATCTCGCGGATATTCCGACTCGTAATCGATTTGAGAAATTGCCAAACGCTCTGACTGTAGTTCGAACAATCGTTTCAGGATGTAGTGAAGATCATATGAACACACAAGCTGCGACATAATTCAGGAGTAAAAGGTTATATTGCAGGGTGAAGAGGATGGAATGGCTTTCGCCTAATTTTACGCAGGGAGAAATAGGGACATAAAGTGAAAGGTGATGTTTGTTGCTGAGATACGCAACGTGGTACCAATTTAAGCCGAAACTTCGGTAGAGAATGAATAATTGAAGCAAATCTTAATTCAAACCAGCTGATTGCTCCTGCGATGAATGTCTGTGGCACTGCTGACGACGGAACATCTATGCTTCAACCCATAGGAAACAGTCTATTTCAGTGTGGTCTCTTAGCTGAAAAATGGGCGTCGTGAAATCGAGCTATGTTTTTAGGACGGACAGGGTGTAATCGAATGAGCGGGATGGTAAGGGTCATTGGAATATTGTGCGTAGTTTCGTGTATGGTATTATTATCACATTATTTTGATAAGAGGGTTAAAGGTTACCTATGCCTTTGGCAACATTTATGCTCCATTTATTCGTAACCATGAACATCAAGTGGATAAACGATAAGACCCGAAATGGGCATTAATATAGGGAGTGCATTGTAAAATATGCAAATATTTTCTTTTACTGCGTGGACGTTAAGTTATACCAATGAATCTCGAGAACAGCGTTAGCATTGCCCGATGTGTTTTTAGTGGGCTGTATAGATTAGTTCAACTTCTTGTCTTGGAGTAACAAAACAGCGACATTGTGATAATGGGTGAGCCAGTAGCGAAGCGCTGCAAGACGGATAATGAGACAAATGGCGATAGCTCGAAAACGGTTTGAGATTCTACTTTTTATTTCGTAGTTTTTAAATACTAACTCGTTTGAGGTATTGTTATGATTAATATAAATTATTTCTTTATGAGTTCTTTTTCAACCGTAAAACTATAAAAATACTTTCTGATTGCATTTGCTGAGGAATTTTATGTTATTAAAATATAAACCAGATCGGTCTATGAAAACTACTGTTTCTGATGCGATAGGAAGGTAAAAAGGAAAACTCGAGGATTTTGATTCGAGTAGATATCATGGTCTTCTTTAGAATATCAGCTTTATATGAACATTTTGAAGACTTTGCAAAATTATCAGGAATTTCGAAAAATTCCTATTCAGCTTCCCAGGAGCCTGTTAAGAATTTATATACAATGAAACAAATATATGTACTGGAGCAGTTTATTTTTCTATGCCTCACCAATTACATTTGTAAGACAACACCGAGAATCTGAAATATGTATTTTCTCACAGTTTAGAAGTCAGAAAATCAACTGGAAATCATCATTCGGTTTTTTTCTTCGTTTCGCATATCGCATAATGATTATCGTCGAAAGAATTCTCGCCTCACTTGGTTATTAGTAGCCATTTTTTTGAAAATAGGTTAAAGTTTCAAGTATGTATATGATCCGTCATATTTGCTTATGCTTATGCTTTCAGGTGGGTGACTACGATGCTGCCAAAAAAATTCTGGAACAGATTGATCAGGTGCAGAGTGAAATAGATTCATTGAATGAGAAAGCAAGCGAAGAAATATTAAAAGTTAGTTTATCAGTGTTTTTTTTTTAATAGATTTTCAGCGAAATTCTGTTGCATCTCAGGACTTCAGAAATCAAATACAAAGGGACTTTGACGCTGGTACTTCTACGTGGTAGACTGCGCACATTTCCAGAAACAATTTGAAAGATGTACATCTTGGATTTGTCATCTTAATGACCTATTACAATGGATTGAGTCTCCTCTTTTGATCATTTACTGGTCACTTCTCAGCAGGATTTTAGTAGCATTTCAATGAAGTTCAGTTATTTTCTTCATATCGTGATAAATTTTCCATGTCGCCTTTGTGTATCATTTTTTTCATCTTGTTGAAAGAAAATTGACAGTTCTTCTTTAAAGGTTGAACAGAAATATAATTCTCTTCGAAAGCCGTTTTTCGACAAGCGCAATGACCTTGTTCGCGACATCCCGAATTTTTGGGTCACTGCAGTAAGTTTCTTTTTTTTTCGCTGATTTTGATTATTCGTTGAAAAAGGTCTAACTTTTTCGCACTAACTGTTATATTACGGTCTAGATTAGTAATCAAACTGGAATGGAAATTTTTTTTATTTGACAAATAAAAACGTTTAGAATCTTCAGCATAAAAAAGTGTGCACTGGAGAGGGACAAAATATTCATTTTGCTGATCTCACAAAGTAGGATTCGGAATACTTATATGAATGTGAGTTATTTTAGCCGAATAAAGCAAAACTTGTTTAGCCGTTAAGGTACACAATGAACGGAGTGTTCGTCTGTGTTTCTAATTATGCGCAGATAGTTTGGAATGACGTCTCAGATTTAGGAGGAGAACATCATTTCGTTTATCGTCTAATCCTGAGAAGTTCACAATTTGGTTATTACCTGTCAGATTTCTAAGCATCACTGGAAGCAAATCAGTCGGAGTCATGAAAGTTTTTTTTTTTTTTTAGTTTGTCAACCATCCAAATATCAGTGCGATACTGGATGAAGAAGAAGAAGAATGTTTGCATTATCTCACTACAGTTGAGGTTTGTCTTTTCATGAATTTTGCGATTGCCATTTTTTGATTTCACTGTAGCATAGTCCATCCATCATTGAAATTGAAAATTTCTGTTTTCGTCTTGGTACATAAAACATCATTTTAACGGTCTCGATGTATGTCATTATTTTCAATATTTTGTCCAACATCACTGCTAAATTTTCTTATTTTTGTACAAATTGCTTGGTTTTTATGGTCCACAGATGATTTTTAAAAATGCGACGATTTTACGCTAAAATTGGGTTTTCTGATTTTTTAGGTAGAAGAGTTTGATGACATCAAATCTGGATATAGGATTAAATTGACGTTTGATGAGAATCCGTTTTTCGAAAATACTCAACTTATCAAGGAGTTTTTCCTCGGTGATTTTGAACCGACAAGTACCACGACCGTAATCAAGTGGAAGCCTGATAATGATCTCCTGAATAAAGTGTGTATTGTCTCTTCAAATCGATCTTCGTGAGATTTCGTTTTTGATTACGATACAGCTAATTTTCTTAAAGGTAAAAACCAAAAGTCAGAATAGTGCTGATACAACGCCAGCTCCACGCTCATTTTTCGCTTGGCTATCAGATAATCAGGATCCAAGCAATGACGAAATTGCAGAAGTAAAGTTCATCACTTTCTCAAACAATTTTTTTTAACAAGCTTAGCTCGTTATTCAAAGAAGATTGGAATACCTCTGGTCCATGTATTGTTTCATCATCATCATAGTCTCATTTGAAACTCTTGTTTCGCATAATAAAGTTGCTGTCTTTATGATACATCTTGCTAATTTCTAATCCATCAAGCGTTTCATTGTAGCTAATCAAGGACGACCTTTGGCCGAATCCGCTGCAGTACTTTTTGGTGCCAGAAATGGATGAAAATGCTGGGGGTTTCCGGCGATGATGATAATTTTGACGATATTTTCGAAGAAGCCGATGATGCTGGAGAAGACAATGAGGATTAAATAGAAGTAATTTGTTTCGGGTGGACAGATGCTGATTTTCCTGGTTTTTGCTGCCGTCGCAGTAACAACGAAGGTTTTTGTTGGTATTCTTTAGTTTTTTAAAGCAAATTATTCTTTGCTCTTGACGAAACAATTTATACTTGCAGACCCTTGTTGGTGAAAGTTCTTTGTGTGCATACTGAGGCATATAAATTTTAGTGATTTTATTGATCGATGTTTTTTTTGCCAGTAACTAGTGGCAAATTACATCTGAGTAACAATGGCGCACCATATTTTTGATAATTTCTTCATGAGTCAATTCTTTTCCTTTTCTCCCTTATTGTTCAAGTAATGCGCTATTGCAATTCAGCTGATCTATTTCTCTTTGTACAAGTCTGGCAGGATGAATGTTTGTGTGCTATATTCGATAAACAGAGATTTAATGCATGCTTTGTGCTGCGTGTCGTGTGGTATGTGCATATGTAAGTATACTAGTTATGTATGTATATGTGAGTGTGTGTGTGTGTGTCTGTTTGTTTGTTTGTCTGTGTGTGTGTACGATATAGATGTATGTATGGTGTTCTCGCATTTAAACATTTTGATAAAATATCCTTTTTACTTTTATACGTCCTTTTCTATCCACATGATATGTTATCATTTTGTTATATTATATTTGTTATCTAAGCAATAACGGTTATGTTTCATCGTTTCGCGCTTGTATCCCAGATATTAATTTTAGTACATGAAATTCCAGTTTCCATACTTTGCGATATGAAATACCATTAAGTCCATAACTTTAATTCTTAGCTCTGCAAATTCTTCCGTTGTTACATGTGCAAATAAAAAATCAAAACATTTACCGGAAATTTTCAAAAAATGCTTGAGAAAGCGTGAGGCGTCATTAGCATCATTATTGAAGAGCCAACGCATGGTTTATTCAGAGTGGACGAATTTGTCTTCGTTGACTACTGTAGCGGCGTTTAGCAAATTCATTCTTGTTTGAAATTTCAATATTTCTTAGATTAAAGTTGCACAGCATTTAATGAAAGCCAATGTTTGGACTTGGTCTGCAGTGAACATGGTGCATGGTATTGAATTGATGGATGGATCTCCAAGTTTTATTATCAAGGATTGGTACGCATGCATGAGTTATCATTAAACAGTTTTATTTGTCCTGTATTAGTATATGTGGAGTGGGTTCATAATGCTTTGTAATTTCCGACTTAGTTCTACGACGAATCATATGTTTTATATTTGTTGAAGAAAATGAATGATTAACACAGGATATCTGTATATTTCTTTTTTTTTTTGTTAAATTTATCAACATTTCTTGTCCTTTTGTTGTGTCGCTACTACCAAACACTATTTTTTACCTTTCGAGTTTGGAAAATTGTTCTTCAAAAATTTTATTTTAATGTGTGAAATATTGTTATATGTTTTAGTCAGAAACCAGATTTTACTAATTGGAAGGGGAAGTAAGCGCTCAGTATTTCAGATAAATTTATGTATTATTAATTCTTTTTGCTACCTGATATCCATGTTTTTCACAAAAATGAAATGAGACCAGATTTTTAAACTCTGATCATACAGTATCTCTATTTTATATTGTAAGATCATTATAACATTATAACGAAAGATGTAACATTTTTGCCACTGTTCTTGCTTTTTCCTGAAAACTACATTTTAGGGACAAATACTCTCTATATATTGTTGTTTTGGTAAAGATTCATAATTTCAAATTGCTGGAGAAATCTGAGTCATGGATTTCAATGGAATCTCTGTGGGAGGACTGTTTTACACATTACATGATTTATGGATTCGCTGAATTTGTAGGTTATTGGCGGGAGAGAAGGAATTAGAAGCAATGCTATTGAACGAATAACTCGAATTTTGGTTATCTCTGAATTAGGAGTAATCTTATTAAAAGAGTTATTAAAAGAATAACTCGGATTTTAGAACATCATCTTTTATTATATTGAGCGTATTTTTTTTAAAGATAACTTTCACTTTTGTTTTCATTACTTTATATTTTTTTCATGCAAGTTTATGAGAGGGATAAGATCTAGCAATTTTTTGCGTTGTCGCGTCCTGAAAAAATTGGCACATATCCTCATGCAAACATATTCTGCGTTGAAGGTTAACTTTAGTTTCAGTTTGTGGAAATTTTCTGTTCCACCTACAGCAATAAGTAAGCAACATTTCGGCAGGAGCATGTATATATATAAGTAGCATATCGTCAGGAAATCTTAAAAACTGGGTGTTTGTATGTTTATATTTATTCGCAAAAAGGCATCCATCAATCAAAATAAGCAGTGGATCAGCTTGGTGAGGTCTTCAAGTTTTCATCTTTTTTGCAGATATTAGACAATGTTACCACTAATCATTTTTCGCTTAAATCCTGTTCTCGATGAGATTAGCATGTGGGTTTGATGTGTTTCAATTTACGCCTATAAATTCTGCTGTGCAGAGGCTTTTAATATTTCCAGTTTAGACGTGAAATTTCGAAATAATTTCGAAAAGTCTTACCGTAGAAAAGTATTTGCATGTTTATGAAATTGGATGGAGAGACTTTTTAAGGAAAATGATCGAAACATTTGTTTTCGATATTTTGACAGTAAGGTATGAAGAATGTTCCGACAGGAAAATTTGCAAATAGAATAAAGTAGTAGCGGGAGGGAGGAGGGAGAGAAAATCATAGGAAGTCAGAATTTCCATTCAGATTAGGAGTTCCAAGTTCATGGATGACTGTATTTCCAAAAGTTATCTAGAAATTGGATTTAAACGACTTGGCCAGTAGAAATTAAGTCAAGAAGAAACGTACTTTCACTAGTGTAAGCTCATCTTTACATCCAACCTTACACAATCTCTGAGTGAACTCCACATTACGAATCTTCTCGCCATGAATTCATTAAAATTTTTTAAAAACAAACATTTTTGAAAAAATAAAATTGCATTACATGATGCATCTGCAAGCTGAAAAGCAACTGTTTTCTCAAGCCTAGACTTTCCAATAAGTTACGAAATTTGCGTCACACGGAGTTTATGGAAAGAAGTTATACAGTTGAGAATACATTAGAAGAGCAGGGACATTTTAATGTTTGGAAAAGCTTTTCCATGCAATTCTTTTTTAACTGGGCTTGTCGAGAATGCAAAAGTCGGCGTGAACATTTTACGTTTTTAAAACTGTTTTTTTAACATAAGCACTATTCACATCGGATAATGAAGCAGAAAAAAAAAAAACGTCAGCAAGATATTTCGTGAATATCTGTATGACTAAATTCCTGATACACATTGCATGCAATCAGTGGTTTGCGCGTCAAGTTCGATCAATTCCGCTTAAATGTTTTGAGAAAATCAACTAAAATTTTCATCATGACAGAATTAAAAGTAGACTTAAGATTTTCTGGTACTTTACATAATTTCTTGTCCATGATATTTCGATGGTTAATTTTTTCAAATAAGTGTTGCTTTCAGTAAGAAAGACACACAAAAAAGTGTTTTGGATAATCAGTCACGTATCACATTCTTCTGATATTGTGCAAGATAGTAAGATGATTTGGAAATTCAGCATATCGTGGAAATTTATCATTCATTTTAAAAGCGTGAGTAGAAAAGGTAATTCAGACGTCATTATTTTAGAAAAACCTGCACGACTTTAATCTCATCAGAATTTATCAGTTTATTGGTCGGTGACCTAAACTTTCAAACTGATATTTTATCGACTAAAGAAAACCAATTACTCAATAAAAAGGATCTCAATAAGGAAATAATTTTTTGGACACTTTGTAATTTTGTTTTAGAATGACATTTCAGAAACCGAAATTATCTTCCAGAACGCTGATTGAAAGGCTGGTGGTTAAAAAAAGGGACTTCAGCAAGGAGGTCGAGCATTTTCGTAATTAATGAGTTTTAAATAAGCTATTTTTCACAGTAATCATACAAAAGGCAAAAAATATGTAGAGTAAGGGAAGTAGGGATTTTTATTGATATTAGTAAAATAGATACAAAAATTAGATTACGAATTCCCAATACTGCATTTTTTATGAGGAGTATAATCTAACACATTTCTGTTAAAACATTAGATTTTCTGCTACCATTTCGTACACTTTCATATTGAACAATGTTCAACCCTAATTCCTGTCACAGTTATATCGCATGCGTCTGCTGGTCATTCTGAACGTATTCGTGAAGGATCTAAAAAAACAGCAGTATCAGAAGCATAAATCAAGTGAAGCTGAAAGAGTTCCTATTAAAACTTACGAAATAAATCGACTAACTTCATAAATTAAATCAATTCCCAAACTAAATAAACTTACTTTTACTATTTCTTCCAAATCCAATACTTCCTTATGCTCCTTTTCATACCGTTCCTCAGCTCCTTCTAACTGTTTTTTAAGTATCTGGAATATCAAGAATAATTAAACTTAGGAAAGATAAACTTGCTATCATTTCATAAAAGCGCTTTGCAGAATGAATGAAATGATTGGTTGGATTTCTTATTTATACCGAGTTTCGTACTTGAAAGGAGAAGCAAATAGTGCTACAAAAATATACTTCAATGAGTTCTTCTTTTTCATGAAGCGAAGAAACCAAAGTTTGTTCACTGATCACACTTGATCCAATACAATTTAAATTACCTAAAATCTTCGAAATACCAACTATTCTACACAAAATAATGACTTTTATTAAATTGTGCTTCATATTTTTTTTGCAGCGATTTTTAAGATTAAATAGAACTTCACCTAAGAATATGTTTTATCCAGATAAAGAAGCGACTAAACATGAAAATTATGTTGTAATTGAAGTAATCGATACAAGATGTGGAATGATGTATAATACAATTCAAAAAATATTTGACCTATTCTTTTCTACTAAAGATTTTACCTCTGGTACAGATCTTGGTCTCTCCACTGTATATGGTATTATTAAACAAACTGAAAGATATATTTATGTTGCTAGTAAGGTAAATCATGGAACTAAATTATAGAGAGTGGAAAACACAGGGTTGCAGTTTTACCTAGTTGTTTTTAGATGTTTTATGAAGAAACTTTCAAAAAAAGTTACTTTCCTATCAGCTTAAAGAGATTCTTTAAAGAAGAGTTTGGAAATTAACGATCATGAAAATGCGCAATAATAAAGTGCGTACCGCTACTTTGAAGTTGCACAATTGTGGTTTGCAGAACTCTGATAATGTCTTCACGCTCAATTTTGTTCGCAACTTCTTCGTCTACTTTTATCCTGAAATTAGGTGGAAATTTCTTAGCAAGTTCGCTAGTGAAATGAATTCTTGATCCGCTAGTGAATTGAATTTCTGGTCGGAAAATACAGCTAACTTACCTGCATTCACTCAGGATTCGCTGAGTTTCTTCTAATTCGGCATTGAGCTGAATCTTCTGCGCGATTTCTTCGTCTAATCTACGGCGCAACATTTCAATCTAAATAACAATACTGCTATTATGTGCAGAAAATATATGGACAGAAACTAAGAATGAAAAATGATAGACCATTGGCAGGGAACACTTATCTGTTCGTTCTTTTTTTTCGCATGCTTTACGTAACAACTCATTTTCCTGCTTAGCTGATTGTTGCGCAGCTTGATAATCAGCTCGAATCGATTCAACCGCATTGACTGGGTCTTCTATAAACTCTTCTAATAACTTTCAGAAATGAGTAGTTCTTTATTAATCAAAGGCTTCAGCTATAAAAGTTTTCCTGTGGTTTTCGACTTGAATATCTTATTAAATATGGAAATGCATCTACTAATAAAATATAGATGATAATAGATTTGTCACAGCTGATAAGAAAACACAATGTTTTTATCCAATCAATAATTCAAATCATGTGTAACTTCATCAGAGATGCTTATAAAGAATAATTCATAAGCTTCCTTCGAATGGATCATATACATCATATAATACCTTTCTTGCGCGCTGTATTCAATTAGTCAAATAAGGATGGTAATTACGACAATAGAAATACTCATAAATTTTAGATTTCAAAGAATATTTAGCTTTAAGATTACCGTGGAAAAGATGCATCGGAAGAATTGTACTATCGATTAATGATGATTTAGTAGCGTTTTGCACGAGAATATCAGTATTCCGACCGCTAGCATCACCTGACATCAAATTCAAACTATTGTTCGCTAACGGTGTACTCTCATCAATCTTTTTATTCGTTATGCGACCTGCATTAGTAGAATTTTCGATAACAGTGCCATTACGGTTACCAATTTCTATATCACATAGAGGTATTTCTGAACCAGTTTCCAATGAAACTGAACGCAATGTATCACTCAAACTACCAATTACCTGAAATGAATAATTTTCAAATTTACAAAACAAGCAATTAAAAAATCCGTAGAGTACAATTACCACATCATAGTGAACAATATAGTGCACATGCGGTACCAGAGAAATTGACGCTGAATAAAGTAGCTTGGAAATTAGCGTATAATAAATATAGTACCAAAGAATGATTACAGCAAGTTCTGACGTCGATTACAGCAAGTTCTGACGCCTCACCATGGTTTAGAATTAATAATGTCCGGAAATATCAAGACAAAGCGTGGCAGATATCCATAAAAAATTTTGTGTAAACCAAGAAGATAAAATTGAATGTGGCAACTAGAATGAGTGAATCAAAGATAATCCAATTAATGCGTCGATATATGCAGTTGTAAGCTGTAGCTACGATATACTGCTTCACTTCATTTATTCATCCGGTAGAATCATCACATAATCCAGTTTGATAAGGAATCATATAACTACTGAGATAAAATAGAATATCCCAAACAATCTTTAATAAAATCTACTCATGTACGAAGTCGAATTCTTATCATCTGTACATCACATTGCATGTGGTTTTAAAAAATTATACAAGATCAAAAATGCATTGTAGCACTTAATGAACAACGACATGTCATAAAAGAAATCGACACTTAATCAATGGACAATTTCAAAATGATCATACAATTATTAAATCAGACGAAAAAACGTGAACATGGGAGATGGAGAAGAAGAAGGGCAAAGAGGAAAAAACAGGGGAAAATTTAGACGGGTCTAAAAAGGTACCTTTAAATGTTCGATTTTAAGATGTTTCAAGCCGTCTCATTATTTCAGCCTGAATTTTTGTAATCGAAATTAAATGGTGCAATAAAAAAATAAACCTCGAAATCATCATCGACCAGAGAGTTGACATCATAACTTGTAATACCGTTCTGCGCATTTAGGTCAAGATGATTTTGACATAAATTATTGACATTCATTAAGTTACCTGAAACGCTTCCATTAACCTTTTGACTCAGACATAATGCAACATTAATCTAAATCATGAAGTACACGACAATGATATCATAATGGAAACATCAATTTTTGTAGACAAGACAATCAAACAAGCAGAGAAAACTATTTAATTCAGAATTTAAAAGTAACTGCTATCACTTAAACCAGATAGTTTTAACGCACGACAATTGAAAAAATTCGCAGTACATGCAATGAATTTATTATTTAGAAGGATAAAATATCCTCTCCAATATTTTGTGATAACTCGAAAAACGAAGAATTGCATCCCTCGGACGGATTATGTTTAGCACAGTACAATTAATTAACCCTTCAGAATATAAGCGAGTGAAATGCATCTCTCAGACATACCCTTTCTCAATGAATCACATGATGCACATCTCAATTAATCATTTTAGTTCGCTTGCAATCGATGCAACATCATTTTCATGGATTATTTGGTTGTGTCTTGACAATTATCACTGACATATTTCAATCCCTACTTCGGGTCACATCAATGGCATAATGTTCATAACTATACTGTGCTTCGAAGACTAATTGTAAGATTGTCAGAAAACTCCTGAGATTTACTAAAAATTGGATAACTTCACTTCAATTAATCTACCATTCTTTTTTTTTCTCTTCTCACGTTAAGTATATTACTGACTCCCAAAAAATTGTACTGGTCAACAGTATCATCTTCAAAAAACGTTTTTTTAGAAAATTACAATGCGATTAGTTGAATTATCTAATTAAAACAAAAACGATAGATATCAGATAATAAAATATTGGTTCTAAAGATCGCTTTTTCGCTGAAAATACTCCGAAATCCAAGCAGATATAAGTTCAGCCGCTTGACTGAATCAGCAACACCTATCTGTAGATGTCGACAAATATCGATACTTTGGCAACAAAGTTATTCAAGATCAAAAACAGTACAAGATAAAACGAGAAATAAACTACAAATCTAACACTAGCATTTCTAAAACTCATTGTTTTACTGATATTTATCAAAAATGAGGCTCGAAAGCGCAACGCATTTATGCTATGAATCAACTGAATACATTATTTTCGCAAGCAAAATTTAACTAAATCCGCAAAACTAACAACATAAGAACCGCAACAAATTTTTACCAAAATTAGAATATATTCTCTTAAACAATAATAACGAAAGAATCCAATATTCTGAGCTATAGATTAAAAGTTTGTATAGCAGAGAGATACAACTAAACGTACAATTAATTGCATCAAATCTTAAAAACGTTCCGTAGAATTCTATTTTCGAAGAACACAATGTCATTTAATAGTATTTAATGAATTAAACTGCTATGATGAGGAAACGAACAATTACAAAAACAATTAGATGGTGACCAGCGAAAAAAGATTTAAACAAGAATTTAAAAAAGATGGTATAAACTATGCGGCACACTTTTTTTTCACAGTAGATAAATGAAATAAAATCACGATACTGGTAACAATTTTTACGATAGGAATAAGACATAGAATAGCAAGTTCATAAAAGATATACACAAAAAACGGAAAGTTCATAAAAGACATTTCCAGAATTCAGGGTTTTGTTGCAACCGCCGAGAAAAGTTAGTGTACCAGCTTTGCACTGCAGAAGCTGAAATGAAGTCCGTGGATTCTCCAGGATTTCTGGCCGAGGTAAACGAACAGCGAATGACTGCAGATGGTTAACAAAATTTTGCAACATCTTCTCTGCGAACTCCATAAATGGTGACTGCAAATTCATAGAAATTACTTAGCAGTGAGAATTTCGGAAATTTGACCATATGATTGGAGGGTTTTCAGAAAGTTGAATATATGCTCATTCACGACCAGTATATGATCTACCATTTTATAACCGTTCTCTTTGCAGAAAAATAACTATACGTATATAAACTCGTTCTCAGACCTACCAAAGGAACCTCATGATGTTACGTATTTAAAAAAAAAATTGATCTACCAGTCAAAGAGCATTTTTCTTGCAAAAAAAGCAACATTGCATCATATAGATTGTTTAGTTCTCATTATCCAAACGCAACAGTTTTTTTTGCCTTCTTGGTAGCTTTGCTATTGCTGTGTTTGCAACGACCTCAACAATTCAACTACATTTGTTGCCAGACTATGTTACGATTCCCCAGAGTTTTCCTAGATTACACCTGTTGACTAGTTGTCGTTCCTTCAGCAGGAACTTTACTGGTGATAACTGTAAGTGGTTCCACACTAATACCAATTTGAGCATTGCCAGCTGCATTCCCATTCATCGGCAAGTTCGACATAAATAAACCACCATGTACAGCATCCATTTTATGAAGCTACAACTCGAAAAATTGCGCTAGTTTTTAAAAAGTCTTTAATAATATCTCATTATCTGTACACTGTCTTTAATATGTAACAAATAAGTTTGTTCCCTCAAGAAACTTTTCATGGACTATTCCACACAATAAAACATCTATGAATTCACACTCGTTATGTATTTGAATTTATACTTGAGCGACACGAAATATAGCGCTCGGCTTATCATTTGCAATGTAACCGAGGTAATGCCAGTTTGTTTCCGTCCCGATTTTTGGCCATCGAATATAAACTGAAAGTCATGATAATTAATAGGACATTAATTACGCAAACGGAACACATTCTTTTTGAATGAGTTCTGGGATGATTTTTTCTATATTATTGTTATTTAAAGAATGAAAAGACGCGAAATTTACTGGAAACCACCAGTTCAGTATATGGAATTTAATAACTAATAAAATTTACCGCGACAAATGTGACCACATACCAGTGCCGCCCATATCTGCAGGAAATGATGCAACACCTGTCAAAAACACGACAACATGGTTTGCTGAACAAGAATCAGCCACTTCAATAATAAATTCTGTTCTGCTCACTTGAACAAAATCTGTCTGGATCTAAAACTGGACATATACATCTATCATAAGTCTGACAATAATAGCTATTAATATCATGTTCTAACAATATCTAGAAAATAAGGGTAGCCCATATAATTCAATTAAATGGTTCAAAGCAATCATCGCAAGAGCACTTTTTAAGAGACCAAACACTTCCGCAACTATTAGCTTATCTGGAATAAATACTACCAACTATTCTGCCATCAGTAAGCTGAACGCAACTCTACGATACCAGACATCACTAAAATGAAGATATGATACAAAGAATAACATATATCTTACCGGGCGACCAGCCACAATCACTCCGAATACTTTCGGTTGCTGAATCTCCATCTAATATAGAATTACCACAATAAAAATGCACCACAATTCCAACACCATCCCAGTTAGTACTACCAATATACCTTTTTATTATACAAAGAACTAACCAACCGTAACCATTGTGTCAGGACCAATTATTTAAATTATGGCGAATTTATGTGATTGCCTATTCATATATGAATACTTCAAGTTTCTAATGTTATCCACATCCTTATGTTTTTTCTCCCATAAATAAAGGACCTTTGTTGTTAATCATTATAATGTTAAGTCAGCTGGCTAGCAGATTGCATATAGCTTGATCATATATCGTTTGATTTTAATTTTTTTCATCTCATATTGAGACTTTTTCAAAAAGATTGGTAAATTACAGTAGAGAGGTTTCTTTTTCGAATTCTACCTTTAACAACTGGAAAGAATTGCTACAAGATAAACCATTAATTTTGAATCAGAATTTCGTCTCATTAAAGAGTGGAAATCGTTTAAAAAATGAAAAATGTTTTCTATGGATCATAGCTACTTTTTTGCATTAAATTGATTTCTTTATAATAAGGGGAATTCCTACATCCTTTCATTTCTTCTCATCATTTCAGTTATGAGATAAATTAACTTTACTGATGAGCATATTTGCGGCGACATTGAAGAACATTTAAATTTGAATTTGGATTGATTGCTTTAGTTTTTGAAAAGTCATCTAGTTTATGAAGAAAAGATTACGAAAATACCATTAGTCTTCGTGAGTGTTTGAAAATGCAATATGCCACTATTTCTTATCTAGAAAAATGTTGCACTAATATTTTCCATTTTCCAATTAATAATTGCATAGTTGCTCTTTATGATTATTTAAATGAGATTTTGTGCCTTTACATTATCTTTCCAGAATGGCATCAAACTCATTATATAAATTTATTTATAAAGCAACTTCGCCAAAGTTTAGAAGTCTGGAAATAATTGTTTTGGATGTGTGCCGAAGAGACATATTCTATTCTTCTACCAAAATGAAGTCTATGGTCAGAGAATAACAGTTCAAATGAATTTCTCAAAATATGCAGATATTGAAGCGGACACGAATGTATGGCTATGTGTGCATAAACTATTTAAATAATCAGCGCAAATTGTTAAATAAAATGTTGTCCGCACCGGTTAGAATTATTGGAAAATTTCCTCAACAGAGATAAACCTACCAAATAATTTATTTACAGTCAGCAAAAGTTCATTGTTTTTCTATCCTTGGTGAATTAATTAGTTACAGCAACACTTATAGAGACCTAATTTAAAGGGAAGAGGAAGTATAGTGACAGAAATAGATTGAAAAAAAAATTTTGCCGAACTCTTTTTCAAAAGAAATCTTTCAATAAAATATTAATATTATATAACAGCAATTATTTATTTTAGCTTCATCATTTTCCACTAAATTATAAGTTTCCCTTGTAGAAGTAGACAATTTCATAAATTGCTGATCAACCGTTGGTGATCATTCTGAAAATAATCCACAAATTCAAATTACCGTTCCTGATTTAAGTGACGCTTCTTAACTGTTATCCATCTTTCTGAAGAGCCATATATTTATTATCTACTGTAACCATTCTTAATGTTTTATCATCTATCTTTTTTCAAAATATTTCAAAAAAAAAAAACTGTGTAAGATTTCATAATAATTAATATCTGCATTTCTCTACGTAGCTTTGATTTCTTTTCAAGAATGCAGCTCTTCTTCGGGCATCTACTACTTTTTTTTTGCATTTATTCCATGTTATTGCTATTACATAATCAGTCCACTGTAGCATACCTTTTTATGTATATAAAATGATTAGGATAAACTCTCGATAGCAAATATGGTCAAACCGTTGTGACTATTGAACATATAAGCATGAAAAAAAATAAATAGATAAAACAAAGAATAACGGTTATTGATTTCTTGGTGAACGATAATTCATTGGATGAAAATGAATAATCAACTCCATAAATAAATTTAAATCTTGATCAAATTTTAAATTTATTTCGGTTGAGAAAACTTTTGGGTGGCTCATGAATTAATAATCCTGAATCCTTAACAATATGACAATAATTTATAGAATGATAGGGAATCATTGAATAATTTTATATTTTTAAGTTTTGAATCGTTTTACTGGACTGTGATAATTTCAACGAATATGTTCATAGTCAAATAATTTTCCGAAAACATTTGAAATTCAAGTCCGACTGATGCAGACATTGCCTTGATGTATTTATTCTATTTTTCAGACATACTGATTAAAGATTGACTGTTGCTTTATAAAAATATCAATTCCCACTGATCATTTGATCGAACTTGTCAACAGCTACTATTAAAGATACCATTGGATGGCTGGAAAAGATATTAGAAGAAAGCATGAGTGACTTGCAGTAATGAATTATGTCTCAAAAAGCTCGATCTTCGGGAACGTTGTAGCGGAAAAAATGATTTTATTATTTTTATTGTTTTCTGTTTTTTTGTTTTCAGAGAGCCAGCAAGCATTCTCAATCTACTACTTCAAATCTAAAATCAACAAAAAACATGCCAAATAAAACACGAGAATTCTTATTATATAGCTGAAAATGTTATGTGTTATTTTTTCTCGATAATCAGAAATATGACTCGATGGTCAAATTGGCACGAATTGCTGTATCTTACTATATTCTCGGTCTGGTAATGAAGTTGTATTTCACAATAGAGCTTTCCGAATTTGATGCAGTGTCATAATGTAATCCGTAACTTTTAAATTGCAAACTCAAATTTAAGTTTGAAATTATCCGCAAACTTCGAATTTATCTGAAATTCGACAGATTAGAAAAACAAATTCGAGACTGCCGTGGATAACACTGAAAGAAACATGGCGCTTCAAGTAGTACAACCTACACTATCTGAATATGTGTAGGTGATGTGGATTGAATGATGTCTACCTTTCGCTTTCAATGAGATAAGCTTTGAAAAATGGACATCTGAACAGATCAAGAATTTGCCATTTTCACTGAACAGGTAGTCAAACCAAAATTTCGTATTACAATCGATCTTTTTTAACAATATTTCGATATACGGTTGGATGACATTGCTCCTGTTCCTGTCCAATGATTTGCTAAGGTTGCGATTCTTTGTGATTTGACCATCGAACTCATTTTATATATCTTTTTATATGTCATGCAAATTTTATTATACATTTCTTTATTGAATTTCAAATATTCTTCGATCAAAAAATCTTGAAAATTTGATACGACAATATTGTAAATATTTATCTTTCATCGTTGATTTTATTATAAACTTCTTGAAAATAATTTTAGAAGTTTTTCTCTATTGAGTGAAACGACTGATGAATACAGCAGAACGTGGTGGACACGGACAATATGCTGCATCATTTCCTGGAAGGCCAGGACCACCAGGTAATCCAGGCTTTCCTTCTGCTCCGGCATTTCCATCTTTTCCCGGAGCACCGACTGGTCCTATAGGGCCTGGTTGTCCATCTGCTCCTTTCTCACCATCCGGACCAGCGAGACCAGGTGGTCCTGGTGGTCCAGACGGTCCTTGAGGTCCCGGTGCACCTTTTCCCTTCTCCCCATCTTTCCCAGGTGGTCCTGCGTCACCAGGTGATCCCATTGGTCCTGGTTTACCTGCATCACCGATTGGTCCTGGTGGTCCAGCTTTACCTTCGTTTCCTGCTAGTCCTGGCAGTCCTGGTGGGCCATCGGGTCCTGCTGGTCCTGGTTCACCATCCAGTCCTGGTGGTCCAGCTGGACCTGCTGGACACTTGATACAAGAAGTGTCAGCAGGAGGGCATGTCACCGGTGCATATGTTACTGTGTTATCTTCTCCCGGAGGCCCAGGTGGCCCAGGTGCTGCAAATAGTCCAAATAAATGTCAGATTTAATTAAGAATGTAAAAGAAAAAAAATAGATAATTAATACTTTAAAAAAGTGAAAAAACTTATGTATAAATAGAATTTGAATTTATTTGTAATAATACAAAAAGCTTACGACCATCCTTTCCGGGTTCACCAGCTGGACCGGGTGGTCCCGGAGGACAAGTGATCTTGATCGGTTCACAATGGCAGTAATCAGGCAAACCAGAGAAATCTTGCCTTTTCTTACGGAAAATGCTTTTAAAAGGGTTTTCACGTGGTTTACTCGGTGGTGTCACACTAATTTGTACATCCATGAGCTCGGTCCATGCCGAGTCAGTCTCGACACGGAAAATTTGTACACCATCTATCACTGCATCATGTACCTATTAAACAAGTGCTTTTTTAGCTCTATATTATTAAGATCCATCTAATAAGATGGAACTAGAATAATTTCGAGTAAGCTTTTCTGGTATAGCACATTACCCGAAGCAGATAGTGAGAAGCTACTGGTCAATGGTGCACCTTTTTATATTTTGTCCTTTATAAAAAACACGGTTTTCAAATTGGAGATGTGATTTTAAATTTTGATAATTTAAATCTAGAAATCGATGTCAGGAATTTCTCTCAGCTGCAACATCGGGATCTCTGATTTCACCAATTTTTTTACGCCAAAAAAAATGTGGAGATCTGAAAGACTAATCTTTTCTAATTGCTAGTATAATGAAAAAAAAACTTTTTGTGAGTTGCAGAGTACTTGCAATCTATTTATTGCAAGCAAAATAAATTTTTTTTCATTACAACGGAAATAAATTTTGAATCAGTGGCTTCAGGTACTTATTCTGAATTTAACATAATTTCAAAAATTTGGATTAAATCAAATTCGATTAATAGTAGATTAATATTGAATGCAGCGAGTAATGGTTCTTAAAAGGACAGAAACCTTAAATTCTCAAGCAATGAACTGTATTTTATCATTGAATATTAGAATAATGCTTTCCACAAATTAAATTTTTTAAATGAAAAACGCAAAAGTTGAAGACAAAATTCATTAACTAATATTAAAAATAGAAGCGGAAATAAAAGGACAGAAATAGATTGTGTTCATTAATGGGAAAAATTTTCAAGTATTTAAGGTACTTTAAATTTCGCCTCAAGATCGAAATAAATTATAATTATGTTATAATAAAATTTAGATAAAAGTAACTAAACAAATTTTATCAAGGAGGAATTGTAAACAATTAAAGCATGATTAGAAATAAAAGTAAAAACTACTGAGGATTAAGGTTGTTCTAATTCTGTGAGAAGCAGGATGAATAAAAACAATGACACAATATTTTGTGAAGATAAATATTCTGACAACCAGGAATAGTCACCTCATTGATAGCGTTGTAGAGTGACGGTATCACCACCACGCATGATAAAATTGCCACAGCACTGCATGCTGCAGCAACCAATGCGACGATTTTCGCTTCATGCATGACGTTTGAGAATGTTTTTCAATCAGTTCAACTACCCAATTTTATAGCATTTGCTGCGTTTCGTTCTTTTGTCTGTCTTTTGCTCTCCGCCCTGAAAAATCTAGCTGACAATTTATTCTTCAGTTTAAGTTCCTCCCATTTTCTACTGCAAATTGAAATAACTGATCCCGCCTCGACTCATTCTACTTTTTTTTTCAAGTTTTAAAGATGAAAACATCAAAGTACTGATCCGTTTTGAAAACTGGTTAATTAATCGGTGGGTCACCCTCATCTAGCAAATAGTCTTTCTTCATTTTTTATGTCTTCGATGTGCTACCGTTGTGTGCATACATTGGCGATGTGGCCGTGGTGATGAACATAAAGGAAAGGACAAGCTGCATAAATGCAGCATACTGGAGCAGGTATGGCTGTTTGGTATTTCGGTACGAGTTACTATTTAGTAATATCTCGGCAAACTAAATACCTCTTTTCAGAAGTGTCAACTGGCAAGACAATAAGGTAGGATATTGTGTTGTTATGTTTCAACGACATCACGCATCAAATAAGAAACAAAAACAGTGAATTAGTTAAATATGCACATACATTATTTATGCATATTCGCATTCTTTCATTCAATCGCTATCATAATTATCATTAATTTCTTTGTAAAAATAAGATTAATCAGTTTAGTTGTTGCTATCACAGTCACTTTCTCTATTCAAAAATAAATAAATTTTCCCTTGCGAAAGCTAGCAGTCATTAGAATATTTCTTAAATAGTTCATCGAAAATGTGTTTTCGTCTATGCTTTTTGCAATGAGAATAATGCAAAATAATGCGAAAGAAATATGCATCGTAATTAGTTCTTATTGCATAAATTTAATTAACTGAAGTTTCTGAATAATAAAAAATCCAATTTTTTATGAAGTTAGCAGATCAAAGTACACATCGAACTTTATTTTAGTTAATGAAATTGCTGGAATTTTAGGTTTCTTGCTGTTACAATTGAAGCTTGAATATACAAGTTCATATTAACACTAAGAATTTACTCGCCAAATTTGATAAAAAGTCATAGTTTTCGTTTAAATCAATCTTTAACTGAATTAAAAATATAGTAAATTAAGCAAATCAGCATAAAAATATACAGGCATGATCGTAGAGCAATTTCTCTATTTCGACAGAGAAGAAAAACACATGAAATCTTAGTTAATTACTGAATTGTACAATCAAGGTTTTCAGTTTTGAAATTATTTTTGTTGTAACCGTGAAAAAGAAAAAAATTTTCAAATTGTGAGGGGAAAGAAATGTCATGAAGAAACCAGTTCATTTCGGATTGCCTACATACTTATTTCTTATCTGTTTCTTTCTAATCTATTCGGATGTTTCGTTTTCCAATGCCATCAAACAGTCGAACTGGTTTCTAATTAGCTATTTTTACTATTCCGCATTAAAATTTCCACCTTCACATAACACAAATGAAAAGCACCTGTACATAACATATGCATTATTGCACATGATTTCTTTACATAAAAATTGTAGTCTGGAAAAAAGGAACCGTGAGCAAATAAAAAAAGGAGAGTCAAGCATGCCAGAGTTTGGCACTCCATCCCTTTGACTCTAAATTTTCATCGTTTGATCGTTCACTATGAATCAGTAAATATTTCAGTGGGAGTAAATTGTCTCAGTTTTTGAAAGTTTAGATTTTGAAAAAAATTATCTCATTTTCCTAGATTTTTAGTTTTAATATACAATCAATGAGGCGAAAAGGCAATATATTATCTCCAGATTGCAAATATAAAATATAAAATAATTAATAAAAAGAAACTTCGATATAAACCGGAACACTTTCTACTACAGTTGTTATAAAAATTCTGTAAATCATCGCAAACATTTTTATTGTTATTTGTGTATTTCATTTGGATAGCTGGCAAAAAGAGACGTTGTTCGATAATTAAAAGTTGTTCATGAAAATGAAGATTACAGTCATATATTTCTTTAAATCTCAAATATTTTCCAGTTTTGCTTGCAATTTTTTTTGAAGAATTAAGTTATTACCGTTTTTCAAAAAAAAAAAAAAAAAAGATAAATAAATAAATAACTTCAGTAATAAACAATAATTCTTCTAAAAAGTGTTTGCCCGAATTACAAATTTTTTATTAAACGAACTCATTTCTTTTCATTACTTTTGAACTTTCTTTTTTCCTTGCGTGATTATCACACGTGTGTATAGAACTTCAATCCAAATTAATACAAAAATGTCTAGTTAAAAAGGATTGGCATTTATATTTTTTATTAATATTCCTGCCGCTATTTTGATATTATGGTACAAAAAAAAAACTTTCTTAGCTTTTAGAACTGATTGTGGCATATGAAAAAGTAAAATAAGCAAATTTGATTGTCCAAATTATTTAATTCTCCATCAAGAGATATTTATATTGCAATTGGATCATAGGATCAAAATTAAGGTATACTTCGAAATTTGGATTGATTTCACTTTTTTGTTATGCTTATTTTATTTTTAAGGATGCACAACTTTCATGTATAACAGATGATCAAGTAAATAACAGGACGCCAAATTAGTTAATAAGCCAGTGGTGAATATCTATTATTATTTCTCACAATTGTAAAATTTTTCATTAATCAATCCGTTTCATTTTAAAAATACCTGACCAGTAGAAAGCAGATTTATTTGTTTATTCATAACCAGGAAATTTTCCTAAAATTTCCTGCAGACAATTTTTTTTATTTCTATTAACTTGGTATTGGTTAAGTTAAAAGAAGAGAAATAAAGAATGAAAACTAATCCTATAGCAGCAAATGAAAGAGAATTTGATTGCAAAAGATCAAGTAGTTAAATAATTAGTAGAAATCCATTTAATTTAAAACTGGATGAATTTTTTCAAATTTAATTTCTTGTATTAAAATTCTTTTGCATCCTTCGTTTTCGTTTTATCATGTATCTTAAAATCGGTGACCTTGTAGAAATGCCGTGTATTCTCTACCTGACCCTATAAATCATCACAGCATACTTTCCCTGCCTTCACCTCTGCATCCACGGAAAAAACGATAGTGCTACCGACAACGAATTCCTTCATGCAGTTACACCATGTATGAAGTTATTAAATCGTAAACAAAATATCAATCAAGGAAACCAGTAACAGAAATTTCAAATAATTTCGATGATGTACTGGAAATTTTCAATCTTTTACCTTGTAGTGACTTGCAAAAAAAAATTTTGGAAATTTAATTAATGCAAAATTTGATACTGTTCGGGATATGTTTCTGTACAAATTAAAGTAGAAATAAGATATATTGCAATCAATGTTCAATTACTACCTTATTAAGATAATGATGGCTTAAAAAAGTTGAAAGAGCAAAGTAGGAAATTTATTGTGGAATAATGATAATAATGATAATATGAAGTTTTAACTAGATAGTATTGGACGTGAATTATAGATTAATTTGAGACGAATACTTCGCTTTGAATTTCTTTTTTTCGAAATGTTTCAACCACTTGTTATAATGAAAACAAGTGAGAACTGTGCCATAGTTCAATATATAGATAAAATTCTAATTTTTATTCACTTACAGATACATTTAGAAGAATGCAACAGATCAGAAAAAAAGATTCTACAGTAAACAATGGCTAACGCCCTAAGAACGCCCTAGACTTTGATTAAACGCCGCCTGAGTTTGAATGAGTAATTCATTTTATCCTTATTTTGTTATTTGAGAAACTTCCTTTTCTTATTATAATTTAGGGCTTCAAAAATGAATCAATCAGAAGATGACAGTGATGTTTGGGGTATGATCGGTCTACCACGTAATGTTTGTATTGGTTATCCAGCGCACTTTGGAGATTCATTTGTTTAGTGAAGTAGAAGATAATAATCCTTAAAAATGTTTCTGTGTGACAGGAAATTCCTTACCATTAAGCAAGAACTCTTAATCACTAAAAAGTAAGAGTTCGCTTGGTTTATACGAGTTTTACTCCTTGTCGATTACAGTTAGTGATTGTTAAGCTAATCCATAAACCAATTTCTAATTTTTCCTTTTTGAATGCTAAAAGATAATGCGTGCGAGATATTGTGTAAAATAAAAGAAAAAGAAGAGCATTTTTCCGCGTTCATTATATTCAGTTCTATTCAAGTTTTGGATAGAATTATTTCCTTTTCAAATTTTATTTCATTTTCACTTAGTAATTAACCTTCAGTAATGTTTTTTTTTTTCTTCTCAAAGCTCTCTGCTTTTATGGAGTTTCGTTTGGCATTTTAGAGGTTATCAGATTTCATCTCCATAACAAGATTATATACCATAGCTTCTTTGAATAAGCTAATTCACAACATTTTTGTTAGTTGCTGACATGAATTCTCAGACAAAGATAAATAATGGATTTCATGGTGTAGTAAAAAAAACACTGTAATTAACTAATCAGAAATTTTTTAAGTTTTTTTTTTCTTTTTTGATTGATTCTTCATTTCTATGCGGAATCAGGACATATATCCCAGATTCAGATTATTTTTTTGTAAAGCAGTTTTTTCTTCGTTTTCATCGACATTCGTTTCTCTACCTTTATTGATCCAAAATTTATAACTTCAGTTGTTATTCGTTTTGTACTGCTGTGATTTATCCTGTCAACCATTGCATTTTATCTATAGTTAGATTTATCTTTATAATATAAATTGTGATTAATTAAATTCAGACATTTTTATTTACTCTATTGCTTCTTCAATCATACCTAAACTTTCTCTCCGATTATTAGACTTTTACTGTCACCAAAAATGAAAATGCCAAAAAAAATCTATGAAGAAAGAGATGTTTTTGTAAATAAATAGAGGGTCGTTGCAAAACAAGATAGCGAGGCAGAATAGTATCACAAAGTTTCAATCGACATAACAGAAAATAGCATTATATTTGATTTTTTTTATCTTGTGGATTTAGAGGATAGTTTAAAATAGCGATATGGAGAAGATAATTTAATTTCAGAAGGATGAAGGATTGAACTTTAGTTGTCCTATATATCACCAACAAAAAAATCTTTCCGAATTCATTGTGTTTGAATCTGATCATTCCAACTTACACCACTCATATTGATGATTTTTCTGATTTCTATTACGATACTGTAATAGAAACTTGCCTTATGCAAATCAGAGTTAGAGGTAGGTTAGTATGTCAGACATTGTCACTGGTTTTAACAAACAATCTCAGATTTCTCTTAAAAACTATAAATTTCTGGGCGTTGAATTATTCAGGTCATGAATTTTCGAGGAATGAAATGGATATAATTTTTTCTCATAATTTTATTAGATGCCATTTGTTAATGCATGGATGAAGTTCCTGTTATTTATTAATCCTTTAATTGTGAAAAAAAAAACCTTCAGAAAGGATGCATAAGAATTGATCATTTTTTATGTATAAGAACTGTTCCACAATTTCAGCAGTGCGCAGAACATGGGAAATTTGTTCACAAATACCTCTTATCAAATTTTTCTCCTCTGTTTGATAGACCATTAAAAATTCAAAAAAAAAAAAACCTGCATTATGCTGTACAATTTTGATTGATCAGCTAAAGCTCTGAGAAAATAGAGTGAATAATAAATCATGGGCAATAACTAGCAAATCAATAATATCAACCAATCACTAGTTAAATATTTTTAAAATGGACGAAGTAGATATCAGGTGATATTAAACCTGGGTGACCAAGCTATCGATAGATGTAGTCCTATTTATTTTATGCATTTTGATATTAAATCACAATTTCATAATTATAAATGACTGGTCTACAATTAAGGACAGCAATACCGAAGGAAAATTTTGAACTTCGTAATTTAGACTAAAAATTTGATAAAAAAGAACATCGGTACTTGATATCACCATACTTCATAGGATGCCCTACAGTTCTGCGAAACTCACGAAAAGAAGAAATTATATAAAGTATTTATTTATTATTTGTCGCTTTGGAAATTTCCAATTATGCTGTTTAGTCACTTCTTTATAAAAATTATTACATTTATTGATAAATAAGTAAGATCGAAATATAGATCCATTGTATGATCGCTGGCAAAAAAACTTCATCTATCCTCTGTGTTTTCTATAACTTGAATGTTTTGCGTAAACGAAAATTTCCACAAATACTTCTGTGGAACCGGAATTAACTGCTCAATTCAGATTGTATCAAATTTATTGCACAAGTCTTACATTTTAGATTTTTGCACTTCGTGATAAGCGGGAGTTTGCTCAATAAAAAAAGATATACAGCCCAATAAAATCCACGAAAGAATCAAGTAACTCATAAATAATGAGCGAATAAAAACTCGAGATGTTTTGGTGAAAAAAATTTAGCGAATAAAGACTCGAGATCAGATCTCCTGAATTAAAACTATCCATTCATTAAAATTAGCAATAAAATAACTTTCCATAAGCTAGAGACAACAATACCAAGCAGATAAATAGGTACAAAAATTTTTAAACTTACTATCCAACCAGTAATACATGAATATTAAAAATGTGGTATTCAGCATTCAAATGAAAAATATGATATCTGGAATATCTGAAAATAAAGTAATTTATGTATTATGCTATATAGCACGACACCAACTATTCTGGTAATATCATGCAATCACAATGATAAGCTCAATTTAAGAACCATTTTTGCCGGCTTTCATTTTCCACCATGCTTTCACACTTTCATGTCCTTCTTCTGTAATAACTACCAACTTTTGAACATCATCACACCATAGTAAGATAGCTAAAAACAAATTCAATCATATTAAAAAAATTTTCGGAACAGTTCCGCTATTTTGCTTGGAAAAATTATTGAGGTAAGAAATTTCTGTTTAAATAAAGATAAAGCCAAAACGAATAGAAATTTCTAGTTATTTAAAGGAAATGAGATACGAAAAAAACCATGTAAATGATTTTTTAAACTTTCATACGTATACCTTGGGCACTGACGTATCCCTTCAAATCCAAATATTCGCTTTCAGATTCAAATGATGAATAAATTGCAGCATTGCAGAATATCAAACGTCGCCTTTCATCTTCCCAAAGTCGTATCTGATCGGCAACAGTTATAGGTAAACTCTGCATTACTCCTCCGTATTCAGTTGTTACAGTCAAAGTAGTTGGATGAGCATTTGTACGCAGAAATGCTATAATTTGTGAGGCTGTTATACCGACCTATAAAATACATTTACTTCATACTAATAATTTTCTAACAAATTAATATAAATTACCCCATTTTTTTTAAAGACAACACAGAATAGAAAATCGTGAAGTGAATACAGGGAGATCAAACAAATTTTGAAGATATAAAGAAAATACCTGAAAAGCTCTTCTTATAGCTTCACGAGACAGAACGCCGACAGACATGTCATTGAATCTGAAATCAAAAAAACTTTTCGAATAAGCAAAAAATATGCCTTTGGTTTATGGAAAATACTAATGGAGAGAATGCCGCTAATTTACAGAAAAAAACCTGTAAAGCATTTCAGTAAATGTCGAAAGTATTGCAAGTTGTAAGCTTGAATCTGTATATGCGTAAACACGATAATTTGTTTCCACTATCACAAATCCGCTTTGATTACGATTTTCTATGTTTGTTTCAGATGCATAGAAAGCACAGGTCAAATGATTGAGCAAAGGAGTTAGAAAGAAAAACCTATAAAAAAGAATAGATGACAGAAATCTGATGAGACCATTCAAATTATTTCAAACATATTTTTATGCAGCTCAGCAAAAGTAAAATTTCGAACACAGTCCCCAGCTCACCCGTCTTTTCGTTTTCGTATGAAAACCAATCCCAACTCCCTGAGGTGCATAAGAAAATCCTTGATGAGCCCAGACCAACTTTCATCGATAAGAAATGCACGAATGCCAGCATGTCGATTTTTATAATCTGAAGCACTTGCAAAGCTGGTGCCACCAGATGTGTTACCGGAATACAGTGTTAATCTAAATACCTGTTAGTTATTAACTATAATCGAAGGACAATTAAATAGAACAGAAATTTATTTAATGAATGTAAAAGAAAGAGAAAAAAGAAAAAAATTTAAAACATAAGAACAGAAAATTAAGAAAGTGCCTGAATAGAAAGTCAAGTTCTTTGATAATATCGATACCAGCTATTTCTTGCATATGAAAATAATGCAATAGATAGGTCCAAATTTGCTCTGAACGGTTTAGTAAGAGAAATTGAAAACCGGCTGATGTTATTTCCATATCATCACAATCTAAAGTAGAAAATTATTTATTTCTACCACACTCAAGGATACTTAGAATCTACGAAAAGTCTTTGATTTCTTGACAAATTCCTGGAATTGTTTTGTTTTTCATTATTTGGCCGAGATTTGACTTATCTGCTATCTGTTTTCATTCATTTCGGTCCGCTCTTATTTTTTACTGCAGATCTTATAAAAGGCATGCAATGTGCAGAATGCGATCTACTTACTGCAAAAGATATCATATGCAGATTTCTATCACATAATTTTATTTTATAACTATAGCACAATTTCTAAAATAAAATCCAAAAAGTAAAGAAAATAATTAACCACTTTCACTGCTAGTTAGACCCGCAGACCTAAAAAGCATTTTCGTCGTACCACTGACACCTTGTTCGCTTTTCTGAGACGGTAAAGCCAAATAGTGCAATATGCATTCCCATCTCGTAACTGCTTTTTTTCCGAGATCTTTATTTCCTGATTTTCGAGTTCTCTCATCGCAATCTGTTACCATATTGAGCTCTGATGCTTTGCATAATCCAATGCGAGTTGCCTTGAGGTATGCACGACGATACAAGGGCTGGAAAAGTAAACATTAATTTTCACTAGCAGAATCACTAAGAGAGATGGCAGACTATTCTGTGCATTAATCTGATAAATATTCAAAATATATTCATTCAGCCAGCAGACAAAAAAAAATTGCAACAACAATTAAAACGCAGAAGATTCTCAAAATATATTTATTATAATTTAATAAGTTTTCAGAGCCCATTTTTAAAATACACAGTTTTCTCAATCAACCAATTGTGGTAACAAAAATATGAAGAGCCAAACTCACATTAAGCATGACTTTTTCGTCTCCAGTAATTATTCTCAGTTTCCTCAGTCCATCAATATGATTCATCACTGCTGTCTCGAAATCTGGAGCTGACCATGCACGCCATTCGCTAAAAAAAGCAATGACCATGGTACCAGAAAGTAGACAGTCCAGTGTTTTATACTACTGTTCATATATTCGTTATATCCAAATACATAATGTCAATGTATTACTTCCTTTTTTCTCTTTAAAGCGGTTACGACCGGACCGCTTTAAATCACTTTCCAGAACCAAAATATTGCAGACTGCAATGCAATAGGATAAGCAGACTGTACGTAACGAAGACATCTGTAACTAGTCTTTGTTGTATTCGAGAAAAAACCCATCTCATTAACTGCTGCTCAGTATCTTCCAACCATTAGATCAAAAGTAATTGAAGCAAATGTCAAGAGACTCTTTAAAATAGCAAAACTTCGACTTCTCCAATTTTTTATATCAAATCCGAAGCGTTGGGAAAACTATTTCCAATCCAGCATATTCCCGTGCCTCGCTAAAATTTTTTAGAACATTTGCATTTCCTTTCTTTAGATTTGTACTTTGACCATTATTACTTTCATTGACTCTGGATATTCACAATAAACCATAAATAAGATCCACAAAAATACAACTATTCTCTACCTCAATGTATTTCGTCCCGAATTAAAATAAACTGAACTCAATTACGTAAGAGAAAACGATCATTTAAGCAGCGTAAAAACTGCGCTGTTCTTCCAGCGTAAAAATTGCATTGATTTAATTATCAGTAAAAAATAAAGTACAACCCAAAATCAAGAATTTACGACCCCAGAAAAACATGAATCCTTAACTCTTAACGTAATTTATGCGCAATAGAAATTAATCATAGAATTATGCAGTTATGTTTTATCAACACACAAGAAACAAACACGAGCTCCAAAACCTCTGACTTCAAAAACTTACCACTTCTTATCATAGCCACATAGCCAAAGCGTCTTCAGAATAAGTTGTTGCGAAAGCTCCGGCAAAAGCCGAAAAATGGCAAACGAAACAGCAGGAGATGAATAAAGTTTATCTAATTGATCAACAGTACGGCCACTCAGATATTCCAGTAACGGCTGACCCTTCCAGTTCGACATTGAAACACCTTATAAAAACAAATATGAACCAATTTCCCGAAGATTCTCAATGAGTTCGAGATTCTAAACATTAAAACTTTCTTTAAATCTGAAGAAACCTCAACACTATACGCATCACCATTACGTGAAATTTATTTATGTGGACAGACATATATATATATATATATATATAGAAAAGATCTATATATATATATATATATATATATATAGAAAAGAAATACATATGATTAACGAAATGAAGAAAAGCAATTTATTCAAAGCAGCACCAACAAATATAAATCGTAAAACAGTAGAGGTTAAATTACACAGATTTATACATACATTACTATCATTTACATGAAAATTTCTCAAAACATTCCAGATTACCTACTTTTCTAACACAGACAGTTGGATACTTCTTACAAAACTAACTAGGGAAATTACGGAACTAAAAAAAAATCAAAGTATTTGAAATCCTTCAAACTTATTTTGCTATCGGAGTACATTTTGCTTACAAAAAGAATTTACGATCTTAAAACAGTAAGTCTTTATTCTACTTTTAAGAAGAAAATACAGCACAAGCAAAAGGAAATGTGCATGTGAAAAATGAACGCAAAGAGAACGGTGATCATTATTACAGAGCAAAAATTGTTGAGTTCTAAATAAAAGGTTCAGTTTTCTCTCTGAAAAAGTATAAATCTAATTTAAACTAATTTTTCTTTTGAAAATTTGATTCAAAGCAGTATCAACATGCCACAGATTCAAACTCAATATAAACTAACTCAACATTTTGCTACTTTAATACATCAAGTGAATTTTTCAATCCCCGTTCTATTCCTAGCAAATGGAAAATTTCAGGAACCGACCAGCTATTCTATGTTTCCTAAAGATTCAAACTGTGACATTAATACGATAATGGATAAAACTCTAACTTAAGAAAATAAAAAGTTATGACAGTGGATGAAAAAAGACGTTTAAGGACAATTATCTAGTTGGACAAAATTAAAATCATAATTTTCCGTTTGTCAACGAGTGATTTTTGATAAGTGGATATGGAAATTTGACAAAATGAATTTCTTTATTTTAATATCGACTTGACTTTTTAAATCTTAAGACATTCCTTTCAAACTCGATTTCACGAAAATCTGGAGCTTCTCAATAAAAAACTAAAAGACATCATGAAATATCTATCAAAAAAAAACAAAAAAAAAAAAAAAAAAAAAAAAAAAAAAACCGGATGCTGCGCAATCAGAAATAGGTTCTCCGAATTACTGAATAATTAAAATTCAATTACTATAATGTTTGCTACTGCTATTAACATTACTCAGTTCGCTAGAACTATTAGGAGTCATAACCGTTGTGATGCTTCCAGTTGCTATGGCTGAAAGACCAAGGGTAGTGGAATAGGATATCACTGAATCTGTAGATGATTGAAGAGCCATTAATATAGCTTGATATAGGGAAGCTGCTTCCCGCACGTGATTAAACTTCAGAACAAAAGCTTGTAACTCCACTGACAATGGCTGAAAACCAAACTTTGAAAATTTTTAGTAGGATCAGAATTGTTTACAAAAATTTCTGTTAAATACATATCTTACTTCAAATAACTTTCCCAATTTTTCATTAAAAATCAAGAATCAAGATATTAACAATTTCAACCGAAAAACTATCAGTAAAATGTGAGTTATAAAAAACAACATACGCGAACATCCCAAGTACGACTTCGAATAAGTGAAGAAAGGAAAACGCACACCACTCTCACTTGACGACACTGCATAAATGGCGTCTGGTCTGGCTCTTCACAACGACGTACACATGTTGCAATATAATTGTTAAGATATTCTTGTGGAAATTCAACTTGCTAAAAAATAATTTCTGATATATCAATTTAATATAAAGTTTGGACAAATAATCAATTGGCAATATGAGCATTTTTAAAATATTAAGTCTGATATTTTATTTCGGCTACAAAAAAAAAAGACTAAACAGAAATTTCGAATCTTCAAAATGATAAACTAACTAAACATCTCGTTTAGTCTTAATTGCTCTTTCTCGTGAAGAGAAAACTTGACCAATACGGCGTAAATGTGAAATGAGGCTTAGAACTTCAAATTTCTTTGGTTAGCATCAAGTCAGAAATTACTATATAAAATATACATAGGAAAGAAATAGCATAAACTTTTCTTTTTTCATTTGCCCACAACGCCCCATAGCTCTTATTTTTTGATTTGATACAAATCTATCCTATAAAATAGTTACAAGTAAAATATACTAAAAATATAAAAATGAAATACAAGCATTTCTTCATTTCACAATAATCAACAGAAGATACAAATTCTTATTAAAAAATACAAAGATAAAAATTGAGGCTATATAAATCATTTTCTTAGTATTTCAATAAGACGAGATGTTAATTCCAAAAATCATTTCTAAAATAATTTTCCTTTTCCATTCTGTATTCAAAGCAACAGAAAGGATATTCAATTAGATTGAAAAAGTGAAATAATATATAATAAGTTAATAGCAGCAAAAACGTTCAAATTATAACTCCAAATCTCAACTTTACAGACTTTAAGGCTATTCAAGTTATTAATTTCGAAAACATACGGTACACAATCTGTTTACTACTTCCATAGCCTGTACTGAGATCTTCATTCCAGCGAGTAACTGGAAAAACCTGAAATAATTATAATAATCAACAAGCAAATTGTAAAGAAGTAAAACCGTATAATAAATTCATAAAAATATTTACTGAGGCAATTCATTGCAATTTTTGGTGATACGAGCAACAATAACAGCTGCTGCAATTGCCGGATTATCGTCAATATATTTATCGAACTGAAATTTATAAATTTGTGTTACGAATTCTGCAATATCTAGGTGAATCTTGAATTTTCAAAACAGATGAGAACAAATAGTAACTGATTTCCTAATACATAGACTAAATACAAAATAACGTGGATGTTTAAATGCGACCTTAGTTAAAGGGATATCTATAAATTTAGCCAAAGAAGGATCTTTTGTAATAGCTTCGGCTAATTTTTGTGCTTCTGTTCTTGTAATGATCGACACCAAAGATTTTTTCAAGAGTTCTGCAACCTCCACAGACGTCATCGGATGTTTCTTTTCGGGCGAAACTGATGATATGGCCATCTGACACTGCAGTATATATTTTTAAAACATTTATCATGAGCAAAAGATGTAAAATAACTTCAGCTTTGGTTTAAAAAACAAACATCGGAGTCTACAGCTGTTTCGACTGCTGTATCCATCTCTGGTTGTGTCAAATCAGCACCAGTGATTATGTCAGCGTTTTCTTCTGATAGTACAAATATAGAAGACGAACGACAAAACTCAGGAAATTTCTGACTGTCTGATGCAGACGTCCCAATGCTATGTGTATCGGGAAGTGAAGAGCCAATCTACAAGAAAAATAAAAGCTAAAACAAACAAACAGTAAATAAAAATATAACCAAATCTGACAATTCCGTAAATTCAGAAACGAATGAATTTCACTAAATCTTATCAAAAACACTCACAGAATCAGGTTGTATTTCCTTAGACGAGAGAAGCGATATTACAGATGATGTTTTGAACTCAACGTTCTCTGATTTTTCATTTCTCACTTGGTTTTTATGAACAACGGTTACTGGATTTATAGTTTGGAAAGTGGTGGATGACACTCTTGCATCCTGTTTCTCAATGCTCGTTTCCATCCACAGCAGATCCAGTATGGAAGGGATACAGAAATTGAAACTGAAAAACAGAGTAAAACAATAATATTATTGTTGTAATATGTTGCCAGAAAATCGCTATAGCATAGATTAGAAATGGAAAACTTACAAATTAAATCTTACTTCGTCATCTGAAGGAGGCATTAACGAGGGTATAACACGATGAAATGAAGGAGGAAGAATTTCAAACAGATAAGGATTTATTAACAAATTAGGAAGCTGTACAGATGCCAGTGCTTCGACACCAATTAACTTATCCCTAAAAAGAAAATTCTTTCACAAAATCCATTTTTCGAAAACCGAGAAACAACTTCACAGTAAATAAAAATATAATCAAATCTGACAACTATACTTTGATAGATATGAATAATACTGCAAATCTCATTTGAAAAAATAAATCAAACTGGGCAAATCTCATTTGAAAAAATAAATCAAACTGGTTTTTTGTCCTTTTATTTAATATTCTGATAATAGCTGGGGCAGTCACAGATGCAACAGAAGGATATTTTGCTTGCCGATTTTTAAGCGCTGTTATATGCCGCGTTATATCAAAATCCTTTAAAAATAGCAAATAAAAGAGAATTTTAGAATGAAACAAAAATTAATCCAAAAAAAATTAATAATAGTAACACATGAAAAATAAATTTATAAACCAAATATATATCTTTTTAAACACAAAAAAAAAGACATAAAGCACAACTAATAACATAAAAACTAAACAATCCTAAATGTGCCAACTAAATCTATTAAAAAAGAGGGCTCTCCAAAAAACACATGTTCCAAAGAAAAATCTAAAGTCAGTCAATATTTTCTCGGTACCCAAGCAAGAGAAAATGGTTAAGAAAAACAAAAACCAACACAAGCTTAAGGTTTAACAAAGAAAATAATAAACCACTTACCTAAAAAATAACAAAACTAACTTATACACTAACTTAAAAAAACACTAGACTGAAAATCCCGATGACTAAAACTAGAAATAATAAAACTAAAAATCAAATCACCACTAATCAAAGAAACTTAAGACAACTTTATATAAAACAAATAAAAAAAATGGTTATGTTTTGATCTTTTTATGAAATCTTTAGATGATTCATCTTTGGGGAATTATCGATTTGATGTTGATAATCGTTGTGTTTTGACTGTTGGTGTTAATGCTGGTATTTATTGTACTTTTAGTGACGTAATTCATTCTTTTCCTATTCCTAAGTGTTTTATTACGATAGATGCGTCGAATTGTTTTTTAATTAAAATTATTTGTAATTTCTCTTGTTCCTGTTTGTTTTATGGTAAGTGTTCTGAAATTTGTGGTCCTAATCACAGTTTTATATCCAATATTTTAGAGTTGATATCTTTAGAATGCAAATCTACAAAGAAAAAAAAATAAACATACAACCTGCTCTGGAATTTTCATCATTGTAATGTCGACTGGAGTGCGGTTCGTGATTCTGTCCAACATTTCTGTTAATAAGCAGCCAGTGATATATTTTTCACGAACTCCAAGTTCTGGATAGCCCAACATTTCTATTTCCATAGAACACTCTTTCGAATCTTTGTTATATTCCTGAAAAATGTAGATAAATTTTAAAGTGCAGCATTTACAATATTCCAGCCCTTTGAACAAGTAGTAGCGCAGAAAAAATTAATAAGGTTACCATAACAGCCAGGAAAAAAGAAAGAAACGGATGTTCAAGAATATCGTCTTCTGTTGATACGCCGTCAAGTTCAGCAGATCTGGAAATATTCCAATAAGACTGGATAAATGTCAGAAATAACCTAATAAAATCACTAATGCAGTGATTGCTAGAGAATTACTCAATATTGGATGTCCTTTCTAAACTAAATGTTGATAAATAAAAAGTAATACTACTGATAATACCCAAACCAATAAATTGAAAATTATGAGATAAGAAACCTATACAAAAGATATATAAGAATCACTCGATGCCTCAAATTTTCAATACCATCAGATTCTCTAAACGCCAATAATAAAGCAGAGCCAATAGAAAAACTGGTGTGTCTTCCATTAAAGTTCTGGAAATGCCTGTTATTAATACTTCTAGCTTAAATTTATGCAAAAAATTCTATTCGAGAAAAAGTGAGAATTAAAAAAAATTCTATGGCATATATGCATTTTATTTAGCATTAAAATGCTATAGTCTTACAGTAGTGAACAGCAAAAAAGAAAAGAAAAATGCTACATACAGGAAGAAATGACGAGTATAAAATAAAACTTACACTGAGAAAAACATCACCAATAGATTCAAACGTTTGCACAGTGCAATGACACAATCTAAAAAATACAATTCAAAGAATTGAAGAAATGATAACAAAAACTGCAAAGAAATTACCATCGAGTGCAAAAATAAGCAAAAAAGAAAAAAGAAAAAAATTACTTCATTATTGTGTCCGCATCCTCTTCTGTTATTTTTGGAGGGAAAGCTTTTCTCGGCGCCATAATTTTTTCCAATCATTTAATGATCTCTACAAATCAGTGCAAAATTTTTGGTGCATTTGTTCAGTTCTTCTCGCTGAGAATCACTGGACTTCTCATGGTTTAAAAAATTGCTTTCCAATAATTCTTTCGGATTATTTATAATTAAAGGAAGGTTTATTCAAAGACAAGACGGGAAGTAAAATTAATCTGTGGACTGAATTTGAGCGAACTATCATTAGCAGTATAAAATAAATGAAAACTGCCCAATTTCTTTTTCCAAGTCCAAATCATACATTTCCAAAAGAACGCACTTAACATATAGAATTATTTAACAAACTAATTCTTTGCCACAATATATTGCGAAAAAAAATGCCTTCCCACACTGAACCATCTGTAGCACGTTTACATTAAAGAAAACATCGCAAATCGGACCTGGACATCACGAGAGATGATTTTAGGGGAAATATGAAATTCTAGATTGTGGCCCTGCTGTGAATCTTCACGCCCATCAAACATCCACAGTGCTGTATCTTCATCCTCATTGTTCGTCATCTATTCAACCCGAGTTGTGTATCTGGCGGATCTTATCAAGCTCTGTTACCATCCATTCCCCACATCATTTCTTCCTTCCATGGACGAAAAAGATGGTCGACCCGTTCTTCTTCCAGCATTGAATTGAAGTTTTGGAATACTCTTTTCCTAGGTTTTCTCGATGTTCATGGTCAATAAGAAGTGTGTTTCTAATCAAAACCTTCCACAAAAACAGTTTGCCTCCTATGGAAGAAGTCAAATATCGGTCTATTTATGGAACTGTCGATTTTAAATCGCCATTACGTACAATTGATACTCTTTTGAAAAGAAGTGCGAATTTGTTTGTCAAAATCCATGATTAATGATTAAAGGAGGAAAGACAATGCATAAAGGATTAATCAAATTAACTCGTCAAAATTGTGTTACACAAAGCATCCAGCGTTGAGATTATGATGGAGTATACTACAGATTCGAAGTCGGTATTCTGAAAATGGGATTCTTGTGAATGAATCCGCTATAGAAGGAATATGAAATAAATAAAACAAGTAGAAGTTTCACGTTCCTATCATCTAGGTAGCGACAGAATGAAACTATATTTCAGGTTCATTCGAAGTAGTCTGAAAAATCGCAAGATCTCAAGCTTGTTTCACGGATGATTATTTTTCTTGGCATGCAGCTATATCGTTCTAAAATTTCAGGCCTATTTAATTTCTTTAGAACTCCAGTTAAATTGGAAAAAGTTTCGGGAACTAGCTCACTCTGATTTAATTGTCAGCTTTAGGTAAAAATGCCTTAATAAAAATTAGTCGAACCTATGGGGCACATATCTCGAATTCAACATTATGTAGAATTTTAATTTGTTTTGGGACAGTAATAACTGATATATGTACATAGACAGGATATAAGCTGTGATGTACAGTTATAAATTACAAGCATTCAAGTCATCATATTAACGTGAAAACATTAAACTTGTCAGAATCTTCTAGTACTCAGTTGTTTATAGCATCGTTTGAAAGATGGCAAATGTTCAAGCCTCAAATGTTTACTTTAGTACCACATTTTTCTAATCATCATGAATTGTCTACAACAGGGCTAGTAGTGATGTGCTGCCATGCATAATAATCCGAAAACTCCACATTTATACTAACTGGGGAACAATTTATGAACTATGACACAGGATATTGATTTACGATCCTCGGCATCGCTGTTTAAGGAAAAAATGCGGTAGTAAAATACCGCTATGTCATCTGTAAGATCCCGTAGTCTTTTCCAAAGGAGGACATCCCCAATATAAGCCTTAAAGGCAGATCCATATTGTACCGTGCTTCAGTTATTGCTAGTGCACAGATTCGGCGGAGGAATAAATGCTACAGGATCTTATCACGAGGCATGGATATCAGAAAATTCGCGATCTATGGGAAATGAAATTTCATTACATGATTCAGAGATGACAGCTCATTTCAAAATATTAAATTGTTCGTAATTTTGTGCACATTTGCAATAGTGTAGTAATATACCGCATGCACAGAGCTCATTCGAACACCCAACTCAATACAGTCCGTCGATTGTATCTTTACAAAATGGGATTGAGTAATGATGAAATAAGTACAGCAGAGTCAAACAAAAATTAGGAGGCGAAATCAGTGGACACTTACATTTTAGTAGACGTTTCTTAACCAGCAATGGTCCTTCTATAGCAAGCAAATTCTACTTTGTGGTTTTCATATGCAGAAACATTATCCTGAATTTAAGGTTTATCCACTTATTTCAATTGAAATCCTGAACTTTCGGGACACTAATATTTCTTGTTGTTATAATTATTTGAAGCATCAAGCTCCTAACAGCGAAATGATATAAAGAATACGAGTGTTAAGAATCTCATCCTACCCACTTTCAAAATTCTTTGAGAATATCATTACGCAATAGCACAATAAAATTTACCGTTGTTAATATTTTTTCGGAATCTCATTGTATTTTAATGAAGTTACGCACACCACTGTTTTGTCGAGCTATACAGCCAATAACTTGTGTTGAACATCTTCAGTACATATCATCAGGTAAGAAAACGCATGAAAAGCTGGAAAAATACTTATATTTCAATCTCTAATATCGGTTACTAAATTCGTGAAATGAAGTTTTGAACATCGTTACAACTTCACCGAATTCTTTATTTCACTGTTTGAAAAACGGTTAAAGAATCCTTTCCTGCTTATATTCCAGAGCGAAGACTTATTCTTCCGGTCAGTGCGTAAGCAGTAAGAAACCGTCCTGTATTAGCAGTTAAGACATTTAGGATACAAAAAGTTAATTCTGCCTAATTTAGACTAATTTCGATACTGGTACTCGTAAAAGCAAAATGTTGATTAAACAAATGAAACAAATGAGAAAAAAATGACAAATTGACCAATATATAAAAGCAAGTACCGAACAATAAATAAAGGTTTTTCATGATGCTGTAACGTAATTAACATGATAGCGAAAAAGAATCAAAAAAAAAAAAAAAAAAATTCAGTATCAAGGCATTTACATCTGCATTACAGCAATTGAAAAATTTTAATCAAATAATCCAAGTACAATCAAAACTATGGAATGCGATTAAAAAATAAAAATAAAAATAGAAAAACTAAAATAAATAAGTGTATGAATCTAAGCAAGGACATTCAGAATCACAGATTCCAGATTTCAAGTGTCAGGTTTTTTTTTTTGACATGAATTCCAGTTTGTTTTTAAATATATAGAATTGTGTGGGCATAATAATTTGCTTTTTCAAATTCTGTTAAAAATATAGATTCAATTCTTTTTTGCAATCACATATATTTATAATCGTATCTCTGTTAAGTCTTTTTTGCAAAACAACCTTTCATTCATTCAAAAAACTTGCTTAAGACTGCGGAAATTATCATGATGTCTATATAGTTAATTTATAATACATTGTAAAATACCACAGTTAAGCATTATGATGATTCATGACAGCATTTATACAGAACATGACGTTTTAGCAAATTGTGTGATTTAATTTACAGATGGAAGCAATGCCTCACTCTTGTCTTATATTTAATTAATTTATATAAATAATGGTAATCGTTCGAATTAATACTTTTGTTTTATTTAGTTGTTTGGTTACAGTTATTGAGAAGCATTGATTGATCCTCGTCTCTCCCTATCACCTTATTGCGAATGCCTTGCGAATACTCCAATTAATCATTTATTTAAATCTTTAAGACATTTCAATTAATAGATTTAAATTTCAGTAATTTTTAGATAAGCATGTCGTCCTGAATAAAATTGGATGCCTCTAAAAGTTCAAATCATATCAATTGTTATAAATTCACAATGGTAGTGAGGAAACTGACTATGAAAATGGAAACTAAGTGGTACAACTTTATGGACAAGACGCCTTATTGAAAAAGAGTAAACAGAAAATTCAGTTATGTGAAAGGCTTCAAATGTTATGCCGAGAATTCATTTGACATAATATTTTAAGGAAGTTTAATTTAAAAAACACATTAATTAAAAAAACAAAAACACCTTCTAAACACATTAATTCAAATGATTATTTCTACCTAACTTTTTCGGGTGATTAAATTTTGCCAATTTACTTCAATCACTTATTAAACAGATAAGGGAAGATAACATGCTTAGTCGCATTTATGCCAAATAATGAACTTGATTTTCTGATATTATTACTTATTTTTAAAAAGAACTTTTAGAATTGTATCATGTTTTCAAAAAAGACATGACGCAAAAACTATTATTATTGAAAGTAATAGCTATTCGCAGAGACATTTCTACTAAATATTTTATACAAAAAGTTTCTTAGCTATGTCATCAAAGGCCTAGTAGTTTTAATTATAGCCTACTATTTACTTCCAATTTTATCGACTCTTCTGCTAATTTCTTTCTTGATGAGTATTCTCTCTAAGCTATTCTCTTATAGATTTTTACTAAATCAAATTGTCGTTACACTACTCCTTTTTTTACTACTCCAGTTATTTCCTCTTCGTTTGTACTTCATACTAAACTTTAGCTAATTGTCGCAGCTAGTATCTTAAACATTCGATGAGAGAGAATTGACGTTTTAAAAAACTGTGATAAGTTTTGTGAAACTGCAAATTACTATTGTTCGTTATTATTTATTCGAACAACTTACATATCAATACTTCTTGATATTATAGACTTTTACTTTCGCAGAGTCTCAGTTCTATCTCCCCTGAAATTTTAGTTCAGTAACTATCCACATTTCTCTTTTCGATGCATACTTGTTTTTTAAATAATGCCTTAATTTTATAACCATAATTATAATTTTCAAATTGAAGATGGCTGTAGGATTTCACATCATTCACCACGCTTCCTGAACACTAAATATTTTTGGCACAGCACGTAATTTCAACGGAAATATACAAAATGTCTCGCAATACTTCCAACAAACAGTATTAGAAGTATTGCACCACATTTTATTTATGAAGTATCCTTAAGAGAGAACTAAAAGTTTTCGCGTCATTAGCATCAGCATGAAACGTATTTTCATCCTTGCAATAATATATTATCACAAATCTATTTTTATCAACTTTCTCAAACTTCCACTAGCGAGAAAAATTTTTTAAAAAGCAAATGAGAGTTGCTTTTTGAAGCACTTTATTTTTCGCGTATCAATATTTTTATTGAACAATATCTTTGGTTTATAATATTACTACTTACTCAATTTAAGCCCAGTAAACTACAAATTTTCGGAATTTAATTTTACAGGTTGAAAGATTTAATATCGCTTTTAAACAAAATATGAGTTCCATTCCTTTAAACCAACATTTTCAAAGAGTAAAAAGTTTATTTTAAGATTTCTGATTTTCCAGCTATCCGTTTATTTCTTTCTGGAAACATCATCGGTTAATCATCACAATTATCGCTATTATTTTTCTATTATTCCGTTAATCATGATAATTAAGATCTTTATTATTAGATATGTTCGTTACAGTTTTTGTGGGCTGTATCTTTTTTATCGTTACTGTCATATTCATCATCAATTCCATCTCGATCTCTAATATCCCAATCATTATAATCTATTCTACATCTTGTCATTTCCGTCGTCGCTATTAATAAGATCAGAGTTGATTTGCCAATCCTAAATTTTCGCAGAACTTATGCGAAAACACACATCACGCAAAATAGTCTAAAATAGTTGTAACAAACCGCATTAAATTGTTGTTGCAGTCATGAAATGGAAATGCAAGGAAGCGTTGTGAATGAATTGGATTTATAACGAATAACCAGCAAATAAATCAGTTAGCATAGGAGTGGATCTGTTCAATCAATTTGTTAATGCGTCGAAATACTAAAAGTGCATTTTATTGGTTCATCTAAACAGGTCGCATTTACTAAGAAAGATCGTTCATTATTTCCAGAAATTCCAGAAGAGCTATTATCCATTTAGCTCCTTCTTTGTCAGAAAAATTTTTGTATTCTCTTTGTAACCAGTTTATTAGATTCAGTAAATTGATTCACATCGCTTCATTCAGTTCATTTTATTCGACATCGTAATTTTCAGTAAAATAATGCGTCATCGGAATATCCGTTGATCAGAATGGCTCACCAAATTTTGTATTTTTATCCAAGCTTAGAAATTCTTATTCCCTTATTTGAAATTATAAGATATATTATCAATATTTGACTTGTTTCCGAAGTATAGAATCACTGACAAACTGATTTTTTACCAGCTTACGAAAATGCCAAAAATTTGAGGTTTAACATTATTATATACGTATAATGACCTCAAATATATTTTCATAAACTATATATAATTTTACACGCTTTTAGTGCTTTATTTAGAAAATTGTTAATTGTGTGGATGAAGAAATAGGAGATAGTGTTTTCATCATTTTAATTATAATCATTTCAGTATAGCAAGTAGAACTTCGACAGGTTCGAATGCATGCAGTGATTTGGATCCGAAATATGCGGATTTGGCAGAGTGAATATCAAAGTAAACTTGTTTGGTAGGTCTTGTATCATTATATTTTACATTTTATTGGTAATCCTTATTAGAATTAACTAACTCTTAATAACATGTTCTTTTTTTCGTTTGCTTTAAGACTACTTTCTTCGATTGCTATAGATTGTTTTTTAAATTGATCAATGCAACGGTTCAATTCAAAAAACTGTGTGGTTCTTGGAATTCCGATGTTGACAAGATGGTGGCGAATTGTCGAATATCATGTCTTAATTGTCAAGGAAATGATAAAGCATATAAATTACGAGATTATATCGTTCACACTATGATAATGCAACAAATTCAAATTTATCACGAGTAACCAGTATCGAAAGCATTCGTGTTAATCATATTAATGTGGTATGATCATTGAAATTTTTTTCGAAACTTTGTCAAATGAGAGCGACAAAACTTTTGCATAAATTGCTACTCATATTCAAGATAAAGAGAAGCAGATGGTTCAGGCATATGGAAGAATGGTTCTCGTAAGTTTTTATTGCGATATAAATTGAATTTAGAATTGTTGTGCATTTCTAGATAACAATTTGAAATAATTTTTTTGCAAATAATATATTAAAAATATATCATGAAATACAAAGTTGGAATGATACGAAAGTGCCATGGGAGTCGTAGTCACTGGGAGCTATCATGGCCGAAGCCAAAAGATTTTGGACTTAGAAACAAAAAACGCAGGAAAATATGATCGGTTTATAAATTCTTATTTTCAGAACATCAGTAAATCGAGGAACTATAATAAGCAAAATATTTACCACGAACAATACGGCGCAAGTATACATGTGGTTGGATTTTTCATTTGTAGCTCCCTACAATGGGAATTATCCAAATGATTACGAACATGTACGTTTCAAATTCGATAACAATGATAAAGAAAATTTCTTTGTTCCATTGTTATTGATGATAAACGAAATCAAAACAACGAGAAGAACTCACTGTAACTCATGCTACCATCTGTACTCTTGAAAATGTTGAAGTTAATGTTATTTGCCATTTGTTATTAGCAGTATTTTCATGGCTGGAATAATGTGGACTTTGATTACGGACAATTAGGTTTTTATTCAAGATTATGGATGCAACTAGTTACACAACATTTTAATATTTATTCATGACACAATAATTTACGCATGCTTGTTGACCACCGGAAATAGCTTGCTTATGCAAAAAAAAAAAAAAAAAAAAAAAAAAACTTAAGTTTTCAGGGCCAGTAAATGACAATCAAATGCTTGTTTAATGATTGGTAAAATGATCGTTCGATGTTCAGTCATCAAATAAAGAATTATGCATAGGTCTACGTCGTGATGTATACTTTACGACGAAGATGTATTACCACCTCTTATAACATCGATTATCATCATGCCATCCCTATTGTTCCAGCTAGCAAAGCACAATCAGAGCTCATAGCAATCATTCATTTTGGCTCAAATTATCACCTTGACTTTTATCAATAACCGATTGACATCCGCAATCCATATATCAACCTATTCTCTTAAAAACTAAGATTTCTTAAAAATTTTTGTAATTTTCTTGCAAAATAAGTAGTTTTCACAAGTCTTTTTTGCATAATCCCTGTTCCATTTCCTACCTCTTCAGATCTTGATGTTGGACTTAAAAAATTTTAAACAGTTCAAATTACCACGATAGTATACCTGAAGACTACGTGGAAAATGAAAGCATAATATTCTAATTGATGCTTTCAATGAAATATATTGGCTTCAATCACATTTTATCAACATTTCTTCTCTTGATTTTGATGATTTTACTGCGGTTATCTCAATCTAGTACCACCATAACTCCGCACCATTCATTGAATCAGTTTGCATATTTCGTTAATAACAAGATCTTGTTAAAAAGCTTTTGTTACATCGCTTATTTTGCAGTTTAAAATTCTGATCTATCCAATGAGGAAGCCAACGAGAACTCATAGCAGAAGTATGCATCATTAGCATATACTCTCAACAGCTAACATTTCTGATCTTTCTAGCTTTCATAGCTTTTGTTACATTGCTTATTTTGTAGTTTAAAATTCTGATCGCTGAGTGCCTATGAATCCACTAAACAGAAACTTTTGAAATCTTAGATAATTTTGTAAAAATTAATAGGACGCAAAAAAGTTCACTGTCAAAAAAAAGCTAGTAGATTAAAATCAGAGATATTCGAAGTCCCTAATTTGATGAGATCTTGGCATTTTAAGAACAATGCAGAAGGTTACTATTATAATTTCATGGAAGATCATTTTTAAAGTAAAATTTTTGAAGCAGTGTTAGGAAGTAACTTAAAGTATTAAATATAACAATTGAATTTTTTTTTTCAAAAACAGATATTGGGTCATTGGTAGAAAGAGTAAAGATATAGAACCACTAAGAAGGCATTTTATGAACACTAAAAAAGCTTTTCTTGGCTTAAATCGTTGATGTATGGGAAGTTTCAATCCTTGATGTAATGTATATCCGAATCAGAGCAAGAGAAATAAAAACTTTATTAGATTTCTCGAATTTTCTTAGATTAGATTTTTTCTCCAGCAACAGCAATCACAAAATCGAAATGAAGTGTCTCGAATCAACATAGCTACGTTGTGATCTAGACAACAGGGCTATATGCAAATATGACAAGGCATTTAACTCGTCATCACATCTATATATATTATATACATATATATGTAACCTCTTGAGTTTCATCAATCTCCGACTAAGTATTAGATCCTAAATTCTTGGGACTTCCCGTTCTGGGAAGATCCTCGATACATTTCAAAAATTGGAAACGCCCTAAAGTGATACGACCTTTATTTTCATCTCGCAATGAGTTTGGACATTTTGACCATCAAAAATTTCTGTTTGTAACAGAACAAAGCTGTGTGAGGATATCTTCTGTTTTATATGTACAGAATATTTTCCAAATAACTAGGAAAATATGCCACAATATCCTGCATAATAAGATAAAAAAGAAGGTCGAGAGATATCCAGTAATAGCAAGCTGTAACAGGAATAACTTACCTTTAGTAAATTCCAAAGCTGAATCACTTTTAAAAACTTTATAAAGAGGCAAATTTGTAATGAAAACTAGTTCGCATATCATTTCGAGAAATATTGTTTAACCAGTCGAAATCTTGCACTCTGTAAACATTAAAATTAGCAGCTAAAATCCTACCGAAAAGCTTGATAACTTCGCTTTGGAATCATGTAAGAACAAAACAATTGGATATTCAGAAATGACAAATGAAACAAAAAAAAATAAAAAGATAAAATAAATGCGCGGGTGGAAAAATACTTGCTGAAAAGCTGACGATGAAGATAAACAAACCTGATATGCACCCTTTTTATATAGACGGTCTATGAAATAAAAAACGCGTTGTTCCAGAATATCAGTATGTTTAGTGTAAAAAGTTTGCTCAAAATAACAGCAGAATTCAAATCAAACAAGTATGATAGTACGATTGTCATCCAGAAAGACCATGAAAAAAGATACGTATAAATTCAAATATATGAATAGTTTTTGAAATGCAAAATGTTCCAAAATCTCATTTGAATTGGATTTTAGCCAGCACAACAATAAAAGCAAATTTCATAGTTAACGACATCCGTAAGTAGTGCAGAAATTCAACTTGCCGTCACTTTGTCGATCAAGCAAATTATTAGCAACAGATAATCCGTGGATAGGCAGGAGAATGAAATAAGCAAATCAGTAGGCATAGGCATTTCGAATCTTTTTTTTCAAAATATTTCTGTTAAAAAAACATTACGGTCATTTAGAACCGAAATTTTGTCAAAAAAATAGAATGAATAACACTAATTGTGCAAGAAATTATTAAACAATTACATGATTTACGAATGAATGAGTAAATGAATAGGTATCGGTTAAAGACAACGTAGCAATATTCATAGCAATTCATTGTTGAAACTTTAACTTTACAGTTAGATCGCTGCTGTATAAAATCCATACATGCTATCAAATATTCATCGGAATGGCCCTTAGATAATTAGTGTTTGTTTTTTCTGATAATCCTCTAAACTCTCGTTAATAGAGTCTTAAATTCCAGAAAATTTTTAAATTTTGAAATGCATGGAAAACGATGTTGACCGGTCACTATAATAAAATCTGTGGATCAAAACTGAAGAATAACCTCATGAAATCTCGACTTAAGACATCCAAAATATAAGAAAATTTTGTAATGATAAGTTAAACGGACTACAAAAACAAGTGTTTCTAAAAAAGTCATCAATTCTGCAATTATTTCAAGCGTCAAATTTGCTTACTGAATATATATCTTGTGTGAGGTCGTTACTAAATTAATAACTCCCAAGAAGTAATTAACTTTCTTCAAGATGAGGAAATACTTAACATGGGAACTTACCAAAATAGAAATATGGAAATAAAAAGCTGAAATAATTATAGCGTTGTACGCAATGAACCAAAGAAAAACTGAAACTTGACAGAAATTTCACAGCTAAAACAGTTGTAGATATCAAAAAAGTAGCACAGAATACAGCTGGTGAATTAACCCCCATTGGGAGTATCAGGAGAGGCCTTTAGGGCCAGTGCAAATAACAGATGGCCACATTCAGGTGTCAGTAAGGTTATATTACGTGCGCAGGCCTGAATTAATCGGTCAGCCATATTACTGGCAGCAAAAACATACAATACACCGCTAGGTACAGTAACAACACCGGCAGCATCTTTCTCCGAAAGATAATTAACGAGCGGCCGAATGGGTTTATCACATGCTACAGCAATCATTAAGCTAAGTTGCTTCTTTGATGAATGAATTAGCCGTTCCTCAAGTGCTTCCTGACTAACCAGTGGCAGCCGTTGAGTAATATGCAGCTTCAGCGCACTACCATCTGTCGGGTCACGAAGTAACTTTTGGAGCAAATGCTCCGTTCCCGAGATACGATGCAAACGAACTGCGTATTCAGTTTTCTTCAGGATGATGAAGCCTTGCCAAGTTGGCGCAATCCTTCGCTCTAGTTCATCAATAGTATCGACTTCACCATCAGATGGTGTACTTGATGGACTTTCAGGTGGCGTCCGTGGACCCTTGTTGCGCTTTCTTGATCCCGCAGACATACTACGCCGCCTTTTACGGTCCTCTTTTGATCATCTCTATAAATGACCGCTTTTATGTTTAAATATTCATGCACAATTTGAATTCTTATTCGTAACTAGGTAAAAATTGGAACTTGTAATTCAAAAAAGAATAATAATAATATATGAATAATCACGAACTTGGCGAAGTCAACGATGATACATCGGTCTCTTCCGCCCAGTGGAAAACCTTTCATGGCACGACAAGCATCCATTGCTGCATTTTGATCTGTAAACCGTATATAAGCAAAATCAGCACCCTCTTCATAGTCTAACCGATCAATGAGCCCATATCGATCAAATTCCTGCAAACTGGAATCATTTCGCGACTGTGTTTTGGTAATGGTTTGTAAACCTCAAATATTTAAAACGCGATATGTGTAGCACTTATAGAATGATTTGAGCATCTGAGATTTATTTAAGACATCTCGTTATATCAGCACTTGAGACATCTCGTCATAATTATACAAAAATATACTCCATTAGGAAATCAGCAATTTTAAGAAAATGTCATTAATTTTGGAATAATACAATAAAATCGTACCTTAGCCAAATATTCTGCAGATGTCCAGGGTCCTAATCCACCGATCCATAAACGATTTGATGGTTGTGACTTGCCATATCCGATTTTACAACGAGTTGTGCCTGGCCGTATTGGACGATCGTGTTCATTGGCTTTTGCATTCATGGACTGTTCCAAAGTCTACAAAAACTTTAAGACTCGCGTAATAGTACAACTATCTGATCATTCAGCGTAGTAGCTCAAATCATTTGAATACCATGTATCAACTAACTAATATTAGATACTACTTTCCAATATATTGGAAATAATTGGAAAATATGCTTTTACAAACAATAATAAATATAAATGAGAAATTCAGTTCTCGCAAAAACCACCTGAAAAAGAACGAAAGCATATGCAGCATTAGTTTCGGGAGGCGTTTTGATATCAACATCTTCAACTTTTCCATATTTTTCGAAAACACGACGAATTTCTGATTCACGTATATCTGCAGGCATATTTCCCACAAAAAGTGTTCTCGTTGCATCACTGTCATCTTCTTTCAAATTCCATGTTCCCCCTTCTTCACGACGCCTATTTGGAGATTTTCTACAAATAACATCTTTTTATATGTTACATTATTTTTTTTCAAACAAATGCTTCCATGAACTCAAACTACCTTCTTAAAGGATCTTTTCGTTCACGCTCTCGTTCAGCTTGCAGTGCTCTATTATATCGATCAGGAATATATTTTCCTTCTTGATCTCTAATGATGCCTGCGGGATCAAGATGAAGCCTTTTTCCAAGTAATTTCTGCAATCTTGGTAACATCGTATGTCGAATTGTTCGAGCAGCCTCTGGACGCTCGAAATTTACATAAGCAAGGCGCTGCTCGTCGCCAGGATTACGTACTATTTTTATCTATAATTTTTTTTGGATTTCAGCAAAAAAAAAAAAAAAAAAAATTCCGAAAAGAAACGACAGCGACGTCTAATAATTTTTGAATCTATACAAATACATATGCAAATACAAACAATAAAGATTTCATTTAGTTGAATTTTCTAAAATTAAGGACGTAAACATAGAATTCCAAAAGACGCTCACTTCAAATGGAGCATATCGACGGAATTCACGTTCTAGAATATCTTTAATTTCGTCTTTGGTAATTTTGTTGTCGAAATGCGAAAAACGAAGATTCATATATTCTTCCGGAGAATGACTACCGAATCGGTCCCTAAACTAGCGAAAAGATAAAACATGATAATACAGCTGACTCCAATCATTAAATTTATGATGCAAAAATACTCAACTACGGCAGTCAAATTACTAAAAGTGATTAAAAATTGAAATAAAACTGAACGCTTCCGAAATAGTGCTGCGAAATGTAAAAATATGTGAACATCACATTTTACTCGAAATTTCGAAATATTTCAAATCAATAGTTTTACGGATGCACTAAAAATGAAATTAAACAGAGAACTAAAAATTAAAACGCGACTGGAATACGACCAGAAATTACGCATACGAATTACTATCTTGCCCTGGAAAAAATAAAATCTAAGCATACTGTTTCTTGCTACTTGTTTCTTTGTGGAAATATCATATTTAACCTGTAAAAAGATGAAAGATTGGCATCGGGATCACCACTATTTTCATGTCGAAACGATAGTCGTTGAATAGGCCTGGACTGTCTACCGTTAGCGTTATACGCTGTACCACGTTGATTACGCCCATCACGCCCACCACCATATCTTGTTCCCATGTCTGCAAAGATAACGTTTAAGGCCTAAAAAACAGCATATAATTTGATTTGAGCAAGCGATGGAAATATAATGTTATCTTGAGCAACACGAGAATGCAGAGGTCCAATCAGTGAATGTTTTCCGAACTGAAAGATAGGAAATGGTCAAAAGATAATATCAACCTTTCACCTGAACCTTCTAACCAAGGAACTTTTTTTTCCCCTCCTTCTCTGTCCGTCAAATCATCATGCTAAACAAAACCAAATATTAAACAAAACCAAAGTACGCGGAGCAATTTCAAGGATTATCTCTCATCCTTTCACTAATACCAATTTCTCTCTTAGCATTTCTCTATCAGTAACGCTATATTACTCCAATTTACATATTATTTTTGACATTTCTTCAATAGCACCATTCCTTTTTCACTTTCAGCTAGTGGCACAATGAGAATGGAAGGGAACTGCACGTCCTCTCGCTCCCCTAACCATGCCTTACAGAGTAGTCTTTGTTCATTCCTCAGAAGATCCGGCCCAAATAGCGTCCAAAACCACCCTCTATCATAGTGCATAGTTGAATGCTCATTTTGCAACAGCATTTTCCGAAACTTGAGAAAATATTTACTTGTGCATTAACTATGGCATACGGCATCCAATAGCTTTGTATTATTTATTCTAGATGTCACTTCTCTTATCCGTCTGAATTAACCATCCTATAATAGATCATATAACAACATTTGTAGGACGGATGTAAGATCTGCTTTATTCTATAAAACGTACTTTGATCGAATTATTTTCACTGGATAAACAGATGATTTGCTGGATGGATAGCAAGATGATCTTTGAAAAACCTTTGGCCCAAAATATTTCTTAATTCAAATATGTCAAGCATTGTAACTAATGTATTAAAATAAGATAAAGCCAAAAATGACGGATGATTCTGTCTTCATTCTGATCCATAATTTAAAAATTTCATTAAGGCCGCATTTATCTTTGCGCCTTTCCAACTTTTGTCACTTAATTAAGGAGAGAATATTTCAAAATTCATGCAATCCATTTAAAAGATTTTTAAAAGCTTCTAACGAAATATCTGTCTGATTTAGTTTCGTTTCATCATAAAAATGTGCACAGTAGTGTTATTTGAAGAATCAGGTATAAAGAAAAAAAAAGAAAAACATTTAGCATTCTAAATTCAAAAAACTGAAGAATTTGGAAATTTTTCAAGTGAATCCCTAGCTTCATTAAAAAGCTGAAATTACAAGTGAATATCAAATTATTGCCACTTGTTTGCTATAAATTCTTAGTCTCATTTTTTCTTTCCCATCCTCCTTTTCTATTTTTTCCCAAAGAATTCTATTTACTGAAATTTTAATAGAACAGAATAATCTATTTTAATAGAATAGAAGCAATCTATAAATGATTTCTGCATATAGAGAAGCATTGTAGATGCTGATATTGAAAGAAATGACTGCGAAATGATAGCTGAAGAAAAAAATTTGAAAAAACATGTCAACATAAATTCATCACAGTATAGTTGATTGTACTGATCCTATAAAAGCAGGGGAACTGTGACTTAGAATTAGCTCAGATGAGAATTGCAATGTTCGATCCAGTTCCATCCGTTTACATTTATAGCGTCGATTCTGGAACCAAATTTTTACTTGTGTGGCAGTAAGACCTAACGTTACTGCCAGTCCTTCCCGTTCTGTTGCATTAACATACCGTTGCAATTTGAATCGCTCTTCCAACTCACGCACCTGAAATTGAATTATCCGTGTCCTGTCATTTGCTGGTAAAGAAAAGATTTTGATCTGTTTTCTTCTTTCTGACTATCAGTTGCTAAGTAAGCAAATTTTGGAAAAAAATAAATTACTTTTTGTTGGTGCATGCATGTGTATGCATAGAATGCTGTCTTGCGTAACTTTCAGATCAATGATTAGACCTAATAGTTCACAAACGTTTCTAGCAACTTATTATGGCCTGTTAATTTGTAGAACTTAAAGAAAAAACTGTGAATAAAAATTCTTTGCAAAATTTTCTTGATTCTATAAAAAGGATATAAAATATTTGGAACAGTGAATTACTTGCATAAAATTTGAACTGGATTGAACCGAATTGAGCGCAGTGTAAACAGGAGGTCAGACAAAGAATAAATAATATATATATATAATATAATAAATTTAACAAAAGCACCTGAGATTGGGTAAATAAAGCGCGAGATTTTCGTCGCGTCTGTTGCGAACGGAGCTGTACGGCAAAGTTGGGGTCACCATTATAATCGGAGCGGCTAGCTGTTAAATCGAGTTGCGAGTTATTAAGCATATCTGGATTTGTTCGTAAAGAATGATTAAATTTTTACTCAGTTCAGATTCATTAAACTGTAATACATTAAACTGTAATCTGAACAAATGCAAATTATTAATAAAACAACAATTAATACTTTTAACAATTAGGTATTACAATAACTGCTACGTATCGAAACTCTCGAGTCAAAAAATCGTATTTGTTTTGAGTTGATAGTTCTAATATAATAATCAATCATTCTCAATTCATTTCCCTTTCGGATTTTTACGCTGAATATTTAATAAATAGATCAATCGATCAATCGACAACTGATAAATTTATAGACGAGTGATGCACACTTACTCAAGTGTGTGTAAAGTGCAAATTGTGATACGGCGGTAGTAGATGGCAATCGTTCGGTGAAATCCAAATAGCACATGTCATTTATCGATGTTAGCTGTTCCAAGTTCTGTATTGGGAATACAGAAGATGATACGTCTAGAGTTATTGGTAACGGTGATAATGTAGTATTGTTCACCGTAGATAAATTCCATGGGAATTCGAACATTCGAGAACTAAGTAACGGTAATGAATTGTTGCTAAGATTTACAGCGTGCAACTCAGGTTTTCTGGATATATAGAATTCCGGAAGAGGAACAGACCAGCATTCAGGTTGTCGAGCCGGATTTTGGAATAAGTATGTCAGCTGTTGTTCACGTTGATTGTGATTATATACAGCCATTAATGGAAGGTTTCATGATTGAAATTATTGAATCCAATTGATGCAAAATGAGAGGAGCGTCTAATGTGTTTCAAGAGATTCTCACGTGGCTAATTTTTATCTTGAAATGATTTTCTTTCCTCTTGTCCATGGATGACATGAGGAAATAGTATCTCACAGACAGACGAAAACAGATTCTAATGGGTTTTGAGCTAATACGAATAGATGTTACGGTATTGAAGTGTATTTACATAGTTAGCCAATCAGCAGTACCCATCTCGAGGAGTTCGAATTAAGGGAATTGGAAAATGAGAAGCAAAAAAGACGATAAAAGAGCAATAGATTGCATTACACGCTTAAATGCGCTTTTCTTTGGATGATTGGGATCTACCGCATCACTAATTTTGAACCTTTGTATCAATTTTCATTATCCTTCAAGCAGTCTATCAAAATACAATCTCTCTATTGATTCTGTTTTTTTTTTTCTCAGTATATATTACCTCGAGATTTATTGATGTATTTAATAAATGAATATAGAGGATGAAATTTATGGATACATAGCATGAAATCAATTCCGTAAATTTTTCACATTATTGGAACTGCCTAGGATAATGCCTATTTACCAATAGTAAGTTCGTTTTTCCACACGCTTCGATATTTTTCGAAAATATTTTCTTATCCAAAACTTTCCCCATTATTTAGCGTTATTTGGAAAATAAGTTTTAAATACGCTTTCATTTTATAAAAGAATTGTTGGTTCTCTCATTTTAACTCATTATTAAATTTAATTATTCATACTTATTGTTACTCTATTGAGCTTGCATATTTTAATGCTTATATTTGTTGCATTTATCTTCAGTATGTATAAAATAATTTGCTACTTAATGAGTTTGTTAAAATAACTTTCCAACGACAAACAGGTCGCCAACAGTTTATCAAGAAATCGCTATATAGAAGTAATTTTACTTCATTCAGTAAATACCGAAATATCTTTAAGTGGCACTTAACGGTGCCTTGTCTTGGCAGTATTATCAACCAATTGATCGATCAGTCAATCACTATTAATACATCCCAGTAACTATATCCAAGTAATACAAAACAATAAATGTGATATGATTTTTTTTTTGAACTTTGTTGCACTTATTTAATTCTAATTCTGCTCGCATTTGTTGCACTTATTTAATTCTAATTCTGCTCGCAGTTTTTTAAACATAAATTTTTCATAAAAAATTCTGGAAAATAAAAATTGCGATTTTACAATTAAAATTAAAAAAAAATTCCAGAAAGCTGCCAACAATATACATTTCTTCCTTTAGAGTAAAGTATATATGGAACGCATGGAAGAATGTGCCTTGGAATATCTAGTGACTATATTGAAGTAAAGGATTAAAATTATTTGAAAAATTCAGATATGTCATTCGTAATTAAAAAAATCTTTCTTAAATTTATTAATTTAAGAAATTGTGATTAAATTATATTTACATGGCATAAATTTGCAATAAATACATGACTGATGTTACAATCTTTATGTCGAAGCATGCAGCACAAGGATATATACCCACATGACTATTGACAGTTTCAGTAATATGATTTTCCTACTCATTTTATTTACACATTACTGCAAAGACGATTCAGAGCATGGAAAATCTGTTTACTATTCTTCATAAGAAGAAATTTTTCTGATTTTCGATCAAAATAAAATAAAATTGAAAAGAAACAAAAGAAACATTTGTTGTAGATCAGAAATATTCATGAATTATCAACTACTAGAAACCACGAAAGAACATCCATGTAAAGTTGAATTGTAGCATTTTTTCACTTATTCATGATAACTTCAATTTCCATCTACTGAACAAAATACATTTCTAATGGATTACAATGATAATGAATGACTTTCAAAAATCCGTTATAGAGTGTATAAATTGATCACTAAAAATTCATCTCCTTAATGCTTTTTTTTTTGTTAAAGATAACCACAATAGATAATAAAAAAAGATTGATAGTATATTAATGTAAACAGTTAAAGCCTTTATCAGTTCGATGGTATTCTGAAGTCACTTTAAAATTTATGAATAGAATATTATATAATGAAATGAAATCTGAAAAAAATTAAACAAAAAAACTTTGGTAAAATAAATTCAATACAATGACTAGTACTGTAGGATTTAAGAATTACCGCTTTTTATACAAACAAGGCTTCAATTTTAATCCAGTAGGTCGTTTCGCTATCACTTTACCAATCTTGATAAACTCCAAGATAATAAAATAATCACCACTTTTCATCATCTAGAAATTTTTTAATACAACAATACAATAACTGATTGAATAAGAACTATTATACTGAAATCCTCTTCATCTTTATTTGTTTGTAAATTGCTGTTTTACTCCTCACACAATGACAATTTAAAGCAATACAGCATCAGCGAACCTTTCCAAATAGAGCAAATCCCATTTTTTCTACGGCATGTACGAACTGTTTTACATTTATGAATCGACTTGAAACTTCGGCTATTTTCAGAAAACCTCTATAAATAAGCATAAGTCAAACTCTTTGAAATTGACCATGTTTATTGATTTTAAAAACCAATAGGCATAATCTTTTTACGTTACTATTTAATAAAATATGAAGTGATAACAAACCCTTTCTTCAATATCCGATTCGCTTCAGTCAAATATTCGTTTAGGTTGGTCCCCATTAATGAAAGACAGAAAATAACAATATCTACTGATTCATTGTAGAGCGGGACCTGCGCCAAAATTATTTATCATCAAAAACAGTTAGAAAGGTGGTTAAATCAAATGCATAATTAAATAAATCCAAAATATATCCATATAATTGAAAATAATTTTATTAACACTCTATTGATACTTACTCATTCGATAGGCAGAATACTGTCCACCTCCAAGCTGTCTGAACTAAGGTTATATTTTTCTCGTTATAAGCCTTCTCATGCTACTGGGATGACTTTTGAAACAAATCAAAAATATTTATTTTTGAAGCTAACATTTAATAAAGATATATGCTCTGATAATTCTATAAAAAATAGGTGAAACGTAACTCTTTCATGTGTAAGAAATTAATAGTGAATTTATAGATATTCAAAAAAAATAAATGTGTAAGAAATTAATAGTGAATTTATAGATATTCAAAAAAAATAAATGTGTAAGAAATTAATAGTGAATTTATAGATATTCAAAAAAAAAAATGAATAAATAAATAAATAATAGAAGATCCGAGGAAATTTGAAACGTCTTTAAATACTATTTGCTACTCATAACATTAAAACCAATATTCTAATATACTGTCCATACCATAGACATGTCACAAGCTGTAACACGATCATTTGCAGCAACCAAATCGAACGAATGTACAGTGGCTATATGTGACAGTGTTTCAGCAATCGTTGCATTTCCACAGCCCAAATCAGCAATTACTAAACCATCACGTTTCAATGACCTTATCCATTGAATAATGGTATGAATTGGATTATATGGCCATTTTTTTGTCTATATATAATCATTTTATTACTTTAATTCTTTGATCAACTATTTGCCTTTTCTAGATATTCATAATTCAAAGATTAATTCTTCTTATTTCTTCATAAATGCCATCGATTTATTAAATTCTTGCAAATATGTCTTTATAAAAAACCACTCTCTAATTCAGGATTTTGATTACACCGATTAATTTGTACAGCGGATCAGAGGTGAACCCAAATACCCAACATCCTTTTGATAGAAATGAATAAAACACAAAATAAAATTTCTCCGCAATATATTTTGAGCAGTCTCATATAGACATTTATACTTTACATAATTCTCACTAGCGAACCTGCATCTGATATCCTTTATGGTACAATTCGAAAGCCTGTGGATCCTTTCGAAATAGTTTCATAGCTTCTACACCATTCGTAGTGTATAACTGTTCGTTGATATATCGGAATAATGAAGAAACAATTTTCCCTCTACCATTCATTTCTTGCCTATCCCTTGTTACATTTTCACTTGGGCTATTAGAATAATTACGTTTCTTAGCCCTACTTTTATTTTTCTTTTGCATTATTTGCATGTCACTTAAAATGGCATTATATTCACTACCTGAAACAACATATCATAAAACACAGGAAGAAAAATAATCCTTATGACTCTGTCTTTACTCAATTTATTGTAGTACCAAAAGATCTCTTTCGACGAATAACATAACTACCTTTTTCTTCTCTCAGTCTTCTTTTCGCTTCCTTAGCAGCTTTTTTCCGAACTTTATTTCGCCATGGTCGATGCTGTTTTCTCGGCTAAAACAACTGATTAATAAAAATATGAAAAGTCAAGGCCACTTAAATCTCGCAATTTTGCCTTCCATAACAAGTCTGTAGCAAATACCATCTTTCGGACTTGAATCGAGTGCAATTATAACTAATTTAATGCATAAACAATTAATCAGTTGTCACGCCTAACAATTACAACTATTCATCTAGTCATAATACTACAATTATAATAAGAATAAAATAAAACTAACAAATTTTGCCATCAAAGTTCCCATTTCTTCATTACAACCGTTTTCCTCCTGCTTTGAAGGTACTATATTGTCCCCACTTTCCAAATTTTCATTGTATCTCATCAAAATCTCAAGAAAAAAAAAATAAATAAATAATAAAAAATATATAAAAAGAAAAAAGATTAAGACAAAATCCCTTGACAAAGCAATTTCTCGCGAACTGAAATTTCCGCAAACTTCAAACTTTTCCGATGGCTCTAAGATTCCTATTCTTCAACTGTACGACAGCAACATTTCTCAAGGAGATAAACTTTTGCAATGTACGAATTTCGCAACTGCATGATAACCAGAAAATATCCCAAGCGTTGAAAACTGAACTAGGCAATCAAGCTACCATCAGCGTCATATCGTAGAATCAAAATTCAGATAAAAATTAGATATTTTAAAATATTCACTTGTATAAAACATAAATGTATAGAAAATCTGGTATATTAACAAACTTTATTTTCAAAAAACTATTGCAACAAAATTACAATAAACAATAGTTTATGATCATCAAATATTCGTAATATAATAAAAAAAAACGAACAATATTGTAGATAACAAAATCATTTTCAGCTCTAGTCGAATAGGGCTCTTTTCATTACGGCTCTCCATCACTTTTTCATAGAAATCATCAAAATATTAATATTTTGATATGAAATTTATCGCCTATCTGTTTTTCCAAGTCCACGTTTGCCAGAAAATAAATGCTTCGGACATTTCACAAAGATATGCCTATCAGCTTCACCTTTCCTTGCTTCATGCTGTAAATTTCTCTGCTTCTTTCGTCCAATTTTCTTTGTCATTTCTCGCATCTAAATTAAAATCTGATTAATTTAAGTAGATTTTAACCGCCAAAGCTAGAAAGATAGATCAGCGAAAATTTCCTGTTTCTATAAAAATGAAACTATATATCTTTCCCGGAAATGCTGACCTTTATAACTCGCCATTATTAAATGTCTACTAATTCAGAACAAAGAAATAAATAAATAAATACGAAAAAAAAAGTGCTAACTTCATCATTCTTTATACCCTGAACATCACGACTTGGCGGTCGACTTGCAACCAAGCTCGGACTTTTTCCCACCCGTATTTTCTTAACAGTAGGCTCCTTCAACTGTTCCTTAGCCAAGTTCTTCATTTGTAATGGATGAATATCAGCACCAAGACCATGGAATTGTTCTTTCAAACATGCCATATATCTATCTCGTTTTTTTGCCACGGAACGACTTAAACGTGGTTTTTTAATGTTTTTCTTGGCTTGTGAAACCTGCAATTCTATGATTTTAATAAAATAAAGTATTTAATAAATTAAGAATATTTCATCAAGGGTGAGAAGCAATCATAAAACGGTTAAACGATATAAAAGGTTGCTAGTCATTTCATTTTACCATTTTTAGCTGACTCTCTTTTTCGACGATTTTTTTGGCATTTTCAAATAATTTTCTCGTCTCATCATCGTCCAAAATTAAATTATCATCATAATACCTAAAACATATCTTCTAGCTAAGATGAATATCTCTGATATCAGTAAAAGTTGTGTAAGATTAAAATAAATATAAATTCCTCAACAATTTTAAGAAATTTCGTATCTTGCTTGAATCTTTGCTTCTTCTTCACTTCTGATTGACTCTAACATATTTTTAACATTTGATGCAACAAAATCAGCAATATTATGTCCTTCCCATATCTCCGGCACAATATCGTATTTTTCATCGTCATTATTCAGTAAATAATATTCTACAATAAACAAATATATAGTAGATAAATCAAATTGCAATTTTATTAAATAAAAAACGTCTTTTCATTTGTTCTGAAGTAATATCTCAACCAATACTGTAGCCGTGTAATCTATATACATTCATCTATCTATGCGTAAATTTTGACAAATGTGAAAATCGGTGAGAAAAAAGGACATATACATTGAACAAAAATTCACTTTTCAAATCAAGTATATATTCGTCTTGCATTTCCAGTTCAATCTGACGCTCTAATTTTCGTACTCCTACAATTTTTTCGTCATTAGGACTATTACTGCGCAAAATTTTTTTCTTCATAACTGCTTCCGGTATAAACGCCGCACGCACCTGAAATTCAATAGTGGCAGATGATAACGAAAAACTTAAAACAACCTCCACAAAAAAAACCACCAAAACCAAACATACTTTGTCATCCCTTGGAACAGGATAAGCAATAAATACACGACATAGCACACCATCTTCAAAAGCCAACTTCCTCGACTGCAGTTTGTTTTCAACACGTTGTGTTAAAAGATAATTGCATGCCTAAACGGTAAAGATTTCTTTTTCTTTTTTTAAACTATAATACAATATCCGTTTTTCTTACTCCTCTAACAACTATAAAAGTTGCATAAAGATTAAATAAATAGTTGAATATAAGCAAATTGATGCATATAAATATTTCAGCATTAATATTACTTTAACAAATTCAATGTATTTTATACTCGCTAAAAAGTTACCAGCCTCCAATTCAGTAGGATGTCGATGACTTTTTTTTTATTGGAATTAATTCAGCCAACTAGCATCAACATTTTTTTATTTGCTAAAACTTTTTAGCAACATCGCGTAACCAATTTCCTTTTTTATATGCTGTAAAATATTTAAATATGATAATGATACAACTGCTGTAAAGAAAATAACTACCGTATTTCTGAAATCCATAATTCCTTCTTGTGTCACAGTGCTAAGTTCAAACATAGATAAAGAACTGTCTTCTAATCTTCTCAGTTGTTCTATTTTCTCCAGCTTTAGTTCATCTCGTTTTATAATATCCACCTTATTCAGCCAATTAATATCGGTTTATTCACAAATAATGGACGAATACTTTCAAATAATGCTATCTGAAAAGATCCAATCAACATTAACATTTCTGTATAAACATCATATCATACCAGATTTATTACCTGTTCTTCAATTGTATGATCACATGTTTCACTTAAATCCATGATGAACAAAACTGCAGCACGCAAATGTGCAAGTGCGGTGATTGCTTGCATCTCAATTGTATTACGCTCTTCCAAAGGTTGGTCCAAAATACCAGGTGTATCGATAACCCAAAATTATTCAATTATAACAGTCCAAAATATTTCACATTTAGAACAATGACACAGTTCCCTTCGAAACAATATGATTTTTTTTTCCATGTTATAAACTTTTGCTAAATCTTAATTTTCATCTTTGAAATTTGTAATTCGTCTAAAAATAGTAAGCAATAAATCTTCCGGGAAAATCATCAGCATTAGCATTTACCTGCCAACGGAGATATTTATAATCAAAATGTCCAACATAAAGAGCTTTAGTGGTGAATGCATAAGACTGTACTTCAACATCGGCACGTGTTAACAAATTCATCAATGACGATTTACCAACATTTGGGAAACCACACAGTATTAATGTCCTAAAATTCGATCTAGGATCTAAAACGTGAAATTTTTATACTTAAACGTCGACAATATTTCATTTGATTATTATAAATTATTGACAAAAAAAAAATAGTAATTAATAACCAATTTCTCCATACCTCGTATTTGGATCAATTGTTGGTAAACGCGAAAGATGCTGTCGCACCTGCTCCAAATAAGCAAAACTTGATTTTTGATGTTTTAATAGCTTTACCATTCGTCCAAGTGCTGCTCGTTTTAGCATTTTACACCGATACAACGAATCGCCATATTTCATTAGGCGAACATATTCTCGTGCAATGCTGAAATAATTTATTGCAATAAATAAATTCATGTTTCAATCAACGTAAATGATCTCAATCGACATTTTAATTTGGTGCAGTTCAGTAGTCATTAAAAACGAAAACTATTAAAATTTACCTATCGATCAAATGACGAGCCGTGTTCATTTGTCCCAAAGCAATCTTGTAGTGATCCTTATCATATAAAATATTCATCAAATCGGCGTAAAATGGATGAACTTCCTGAAAAGCTATTCAAAATGTTTAGCGATGCTCCATAAAAATTCAGAAACTAAATATTTCATTACTTTGTTTTCGAAATTCAACAAAATAATCAGTTGAAGTAATTGAAGTAGATTTATAGTCATGATTAAGAAAAAGAAAAGAAACCAGAAGAACGATTAGGAAAGAAAAATTAAGAAATCACCTCCATTTTTGGAAATTCATCGATAATTTGTGTCAATTTATCATGTAAGACCTGCTGCAAGAATTTAATCTTTCGTGAATAAAATGATCGAATCCGACTGATTGCAAAGTGACGGCAAACCACAGTCGGTGTCTTCCTCTGCGTTTTGGAAAGGACTATTTCTTTTAAATTCTGGAAAATATATTTGTGCTTCACAAACTTTTACTTCTATTGCAATCTACAGGAAAATTATACAAACTGTATGAGCCAATATTCTAGCATTTGAATAACTACCGATTGATTCCTTCATAATAATTACTCACCACAGCAGATGGAACGACTGTTATCTTTTTGAAATTGTAAATTGCCGGCATTTGTTCTTAAACTGGAAAAAATATAGTAAAAAAAAACACAAAGTTATAGATATCACACTTGTCGTGTATTCAACATAGGCCTTTTGTAAGCAGCATTAGATATCTATCATATTGCTATACAAAGATGACCGTGAAAGAGAAAAAAAAAAACATATGAAATAAAAGGAAAAAAAGGAAGGAAGAAAAAACGGAAAGGTCGTTTTAACAGCAATTTTTCGCCGTTACTTTGGTCATCACATCAAATTAGCATCAGATGAAAGCATGTGAGAAATGGTGGATGGAAAAATGCATTACTGCAAACTAATCATCGAACACCTTAATCTTTACCAATAATTACTTCATCAATCATCGAAAACCAGAAAATCTTATCCTACTTTGTATAATACTTTAGGAAACCCATTTTGAAATCCCTGAACTTTAACAGCTCATCACCACGCCATACCATACTATCCTCACTTCTCTTTAAGTTCCTATCTATCTCATGCCTCAGTTTTCTGACAGACCTTAGCATCTGAAGCAACGAACCATCTCACCATCTCCGTTATGACAACATATTTCCATCCTCTCCAATCTTATTTAAGTGCAAAATTCCGGTAGTGCTTTCATTCGGTGCTTCTGCGAATTAATGTCAGTCAACTGGTCACAACATTTGAAGCTGATCACCCTTATTACTATAATCTGTGTATCAAAATAATATTGCTATAATTTTTATCTCAATTCCACAAATTATTCTAAATCTTTGATATTCTGTTTTGCTGATATGTGCTATTCGCTATATTTCACTATCATTTATATTAAATTTATTCGCGCAACAGAGAATCATAATCAAGTTAAGTCATTTTTAAATTTAACCTTCTTTTAAGCAATGCGGAAGAAAAGTGCTTTCAAAAAAAAAACAGTGCGACAATGCGAGAGAAAAACGCTTTTACATTTATATGGAATACAGTGATGATGCAAAGCTAAATTACAATAAAGATATCATGGATAACCTAAAGCGGTTGAATATTCGACGCTATGTTCTGCTTATTTGATTTTCTGATCCTTAATTTAATTGTCGAGGATAATCATTATCTATACGATAATTACAAGCATCTTCGCGAAAAATAATTATGTAGACGATAAATTTGTGAATTTGAATTTCAAAAATATTGAATCAATTTTGGAAATTACATTCGCCAACATTTTTAGCTATAAAGAAATGAGTTTTTTTTAAAGACGAGTTTATAGGCATTATAGCAACCATTATTGAAAATAATGGTGAAGCTTTTCCCTCACATTTCAAAAAATCTATACAGTTAAAACAAAATGTACTTGGATTAACAAATAATGCATTACAAATGTATGGATTACTTTGAAAAATTATATTGCTAAAATTGACTCTTGGAAAATTAGAAAAATCAAATTGACAACTAATGATTCCTGTTTATAGCTGTTCATAAGATTGAAAGAGAGGAATTCAAAACATCAACCAGAAATAGTTTTAAAAAAAACTTCACACAGAAGGTCAAATCGAAATATTCTGCAAATGGCTTTTTACAAAAAATTCAAGTAAAATTAAAAGAAAAATTAGAAATTAATCAAAATAGAAGGAAAAATGCTCCCTTCTTCCAGTCTGCCGATTAAACTGAAACTTAACCACTTAAATCATATGCATGTAATGGTGTACTGAAACGGCTATTCATCATTTATTGCAATTATCCTTTAAATTGTTGCACTGAATTCGACTTATAATTTTTATATTCTTCTACGAGATTGATGTGAATAAGCATCCGATCGTCCATGATATATAGTGTTCATTTATAAAAATTATAGCTAACGATTTTGTCTTTATTTTGCTTTAATAGACGTAATAGATTGAAGAAAACGATGGAAGATGAGATGCCAAGTGCTTTATGGTGAAAGTGATAGACGATAAGTGATTTCAAGTCTTTTGAAAATCAGAAAATTTTTTAAAAAATGCAATATTCCTTGCAGTATTTTCCAAGCAGGACGTTCTTATGACAGGAAGGACAGATTTTGAATTATCAATGAGGAAAAGGGATAGAAAATGTGCACTATCCCATCTTTTTTATCCATGGTATGCTGCCAGAGACAAAAAGTAAGCTACTCTGAAACTAGAACATTTCCGTATCATATCAGATCGTTTCTTTTCTAACGAGTAAAAGTTCCCACCAAGTTGATCTGTCGAGAAGTCAAGACTTCAAGATTATCTGAAATATGCATTCACTTTATTTAATGTTTATTTTTGATTAGAATTAAATTGTAAAAAAAAATTTCATCTTTTGAGTGCAGGAGAGTTTATGATGTCGTTGATGAACATTCATAAAACCAATTTTTTTTGAAATTAGTCGACACCAATTAGATTTATAAGAGTTCCATTATCTTTCGAGCTTACAGAAGTTATTGAAGCAAACTTAAGTACAAAAAAATTTCAGACCAATTGGAAATGTGAGTGTTACAGACTAGCATCTAAAATTACGCCATTTTTGATCTTGAAAGCAGTTGACATTACCGGCGACCATTCTACATGATGCATATAATACACGAAGAAAATTCAACTTGGGAGGAAGTTTGTAATGAGTTCTTTTGTCTTTCGAAATATTGTGTAAAACCAAAGTTGTGTCGTCAATACAAATTTCAGAAATGAAGTTCTAAAAATATGAAATCAACAACAAACCGGAAATCATACAAACTTCTTTTCTCTGAGCCTACCATTTTTTCAAATTTTTTGAAATGTTATATTGTTCTGATATTTCTTGTATTTTGTTCCTGCAATTTTAAATACCCAGTGTTTCGTAGTAAAATTAATCGAACCTCTGTCAATAACTGCCAAAATCACGAAATACATCTTAATCACTTTTGCTCTTTATTCTGCTATCTGTATTTCCTACAATTATTATCAGTGTTTTCGTCAAAATTTACCGCTCTCTCTTATAATGATAAATGAAAAAACAGGACTCCAATAAGCATAAACAATAAAATGCCAGTTGAAACAAAAGACCAAAAACTGTCCCAGTTCAGATGTTTTGCATTATAAACAAAAGAATTATAAATGACGTAACAAGCAGATAAAATAAGTAAGAGAAGTTTATAAGTTGAACAAATATTTTCATATACGCTGATATTGACTGATCCAATATCCATATAATAACAGCATGTCAATAACAAAATAATTTATCAGTAACATCAAGATTCTCTTTCTGGTTAGTATATTGAAAATTTTTGCATTATCAGCATAAGGAAAGAAAGTATGACTTTGACGTTACCGCGTAACACAATCAGATGGATACCTAGAAGAAATTTTTAGTGATTTGCTCCAAGTATTATTGATGCATTAATATGGTGCTGTCAGAGAATAAATTGAAACGAGTTTTCTATATCAACGAAAGTACATAATGACTGAGGAAATTTGCTGTTGATTTCAAACAGTCTCGTCTTTCAAATGCTCAAAAAGAAATGTATTGCTTCAACATTCAGTAACCGACTGGTAGACACGTTTTCGGTATTTACGGATCATCCTTCTGATGTCACGCAGTGCGTTACTTTATATCAAATCACTGTGTGGTTCATGTTATACTTCTTTGATTTGAGACGAATTCAAGAGCTCTTTTGAAGGTAAATGTAAGCCGATTGTTTCCTACTTGCCCATTTGATAAACTCTCCACTTTTTCTGATTATATTGCTTACAAACTCACATATGCAGATAATTCTCTTCCATCTAATAGCCAACTTCGGGCCACACTCATTTTTATGACTCTTTAAGATATTCGAGAGTTCTATATAAAGACAGCAATTTTCCCATGAAAATAAAAATTGGACTTCCAAATGCTATTTCATCAATTAAAGACACGATCGGAATAAAGCACTTAAGCGCCAGAGTAGATTTGAGAACTCCATGACAAAAGTGACCGAGAGTCTTTAAAGCAACACCTGAATACTACCCAAAATCATTTACTATGATAGTAATTGAAAATCATTTACGTTACCGTCTGGAAAATTGGAAAAGTCTTATTTTAATAATAATTATTGAAGGTAAACTTTCAGAATAATTGAAGATAAACATTACGTATAAAATTTATTGAAGTTTTGGGACTAGAAAAAGTTATATTTCTATACTCAATATCTCTACCTCATTAACGATACATTAACTTTTCAATTTAATGCACCATCAATTTCGCTTATGTTGCGCAATCTATGGTTATTGTTTTTTAGATTTTCAATATGCATAATAACTATCCAAGACCACCAGAAATTCCTCCTTCAAAAATATTACTTTTATTACTGACATGTGAATTTACTTAATCTTTAAAATTCAGCTCTATTTCCTAACCTCCTTGTTAACGACCTAGGTCTCATGACATCACTATATTTCACTTTTGATTCATGTAGTAAACAAAAAAAGATTTACAAATAATATTAAGCAACTAGCATTTAAACATAATTAAACTAATAGCTAACGACGCTGCTGCTTTTACTAATTTACTGCATCATATCAGAAATATTTGAAGAAAAACGACATCAATCCTTATCGAAAATAATTTATTCGAAAATTTCGAACGGAGATCGAATTATTTTTGCAAAGAATAATTTGTTTTGGAACAAAATAATAAGGCGACTTTTTGTTTACGACGATTTAAATAAGACATATTCGTCATTTGCAAAAATTTTTTAAATTATGCTGTTTCTGTGCTTTAACATTATAGGACAATAAATTGATTTGTAAAATCCAAAATTACATAAATTCACATATATCGCGTAATACATTTAGTATTGCGAAGTGAATGATATGTTTATTCCTAAGAGATATGTCACAACACATGCCTATAGAAAGCATAAATATGGGATGAAAATATTCAATTCGAAATTCTTAAGCTGCCATCAGTGCTATCAGTAAAATCTATGCAGTCTCGAATCGATAGAATCTTATTCTGTAACCAGTAAGACTGATTATGAAGGCAGGGATAAACATCACTTCGATCGTATATTGCTGACTACTTGGCTGCAAGCTCCTAATAAGTTTCTACTGTATGGTGTGAAAGTTTTTGAATAAACCATTGTGATCCTCCTACTCGTTACGGCCAGGTTTAATTAATTTTAATAAAACAAGCCATGCTACTTCTCTATTCGAGTTGTTCGTTATAGACGAATGGTTATTGAAATTAATAAAGGTGCTCGAAAAAATGTTATATAACGGTAAAATGACTAAGACAGATATTTAATAATGAAAGGATGATGGAAGAAAAACTGCCACCTTTCTAAATTTCACATGATCACTGGATTAAAGTCTAAGGTTTGAAATATAATGATAAGCGTAGTAGTTTTGAATGAAGTTTGATCACTAATCCAGATTCCAATGTCATGAAGTTTTGGTATTTACTCCTTTGAATTATAACAGTTCGTAAGAATTTTCCTCAAAAAATCACCCCTTATTTAACAATTCATTCTAAAAGAGCCAATTGAAAGACTTTTATATCCATAGAATTGTTTATTTTTGAGAAAGACGGTTCTTCAAATAGTTATGACAGAATTATTTTAAGATCAGGATAAACAAATGTTTAATCAAGAAAAAACTGAATTTCGCTATGATTTATATTACATCGTCTAAAGAAAAGTTTTTGACGGCAAAATAAAACTTCATTTAAATTTTATAATCTCATCGCTATCCTTTCGATTATTGAAAAAACTTTGAAAAGTAGACATAATGAGATGCAAGAACATATTATTCACTGCTCATTATTACTTATTCACGGAGTACTAGCAAATAATTTGAAGTTACTTTCCAACTCTTTAAAACTCTTTTGCAATTCATATGAATCTCTCATTTCCATGCTATTCGTTATATGTATTTTTACCCTACCATTATATTGCATAAGAGCTTTTTTGAAATTATTAACTAATACAAAATATTATTTGAAATTTATACGAAATAACTTCCTCGAGGAGAAGAAAATCAGTGAAAGATACGGGTATTTTGAGATAAAGTTTTTTGATACAGCATCTATCGTTCTCAAAGAGCATTATTTTTTGCATGCTTCATTATATCTCGCACAGGACTTACCACATACAGTCCTTAAATGAAATTCGACGAGATTTTGACAATCTTCAGTTGTGATGCAAACGAATTCACGCTCTGCAAAGGTAACTGGTAACAGTCGCGGTACTATATTATATGTTACACACTATTTCTTCCCTAGAGAAATAAAATTCTGCAAGTGACATTCGTGGATTTATAAGAAAAAGTAATAACTGTAATAATCGACTTATCTATGCCTGATGATAACTGATCAGAGCCACGAAGTTTGCAGTGCAATTTAGCAAAATTTATTGCTTTTTTTCGACACTTTTATAATCGAGACTATGAAATTATCTGTTAACACAAGCGTGGTAAACCATTTGCTAATCATCCTGCACCATGCTTTAACTGTTCATGCATTGCCAGTATAGCATTCTCTTAGAAATTTTTGACCTAATTATTTCACTTTATGTTCGGTTTATTCCTTTGCCTAATTTTTTTTTTTAAATTTAATTTTTTAATATTTATTAAGCTCACTCTATTTGTCTTAACACTTTTCTTGTTACCACAGTACGAAATTTTTAATAATTTGATGAAAAATTCATTTCATTTCTTTTCACGGAGATTATTTTATATACTGTCATAAAAGTAGACCTGAAATTCATTTATTTAAAATTGACAGTGATAATGCCCGGAGTTTAATATTTCTTACTGAGAATAATTTGTCCATTTATATGATTGGCTTAAGCAAAAATTTTTTATCGAAATTCCAAATAAGGCTTTTTTAACTTTTCTTCAATAGACTGGTTAACAAAAGCAGCAAATCTTGTCAGACAGATTTATCTAAAATTTCAGGACTCCGAACTTTGGTTGTTCCAATATGTAGAAGCTAGTTTGTGTCCGGAAAAAGTGGGCAGTAATTAATTTTAACTTAAAAAAGTATTGTGATAAACGAATATATTAGCATTAGTTTTTCTAAAAAATTCAGCATATTGCTCTATTAATAAAAACCTTCGGTACTGCTATCCCGTCTTTTTTCTACACTTAGATTCCATCTCTTTTATATTTGTAATTAAGATTCTATCTTTTTTATATTTCTACGTTAAGATTTCCAGTTTTCTTTATTAGCAGATATTACTTCACTAAAGAATCCAAATTTACTTCTCTTCTCTTTTTTATTTCAAACAACGTACTCTAACAATAATGAAACAGGTAAATTATGAAGAAATGCTCAATCTTTCGAGGTGGAATTAAATGATCTCCAATGGGGTAGCATGGAAGTAGGATAGTTAAATGTACAATTTAGCTGTTTGATTCATGAAATATATGTGCCTTTGACATCATTAGAGTTGAATAAATAAGAAAAGTGGCGGAGATTTGATATACTAGGATGAAGGAGCACTGATTGGCGACATCATTGAGCGAGAGTAGCGGTTACCCATTACTGAGTGAACAATTAAAAGTGTTGACAAGTAGTGTCGTGCTTTTCTCCCATTTTTCCATCCTGATAAGCTTCACTAGGTCTAGCAAAGTATGCGATAGCTTGAATGGATGTCCCTTTCATTGGGCAGCTTCGACAGTTGAAGCGAGAAGAGGAGAGGCCACATTGACGCTGCTGCGATCGTTTATGGGTAGTCAACAGTGCAATTGTTCAATCGACAGCAGCAACAGCCTGACCGACGTCAACAAAATCATCATTTTCATTATTTGCTAAAGAAGTTAGTAAGCATCCGAGTCTGAAACGTTCCTCAGCGCAGTTTTCGATGAACAAGTAAGCCACGTTTTCATAACTCTACTGGTTTCTCGAAACTTTTTCTCCATCTTTTCCTTGATATTCTCAATTTTATCCATTTTTAATAATTCTTTACTGAATCCATTTGCTTCTATCTTCCTTCAGAGACTAAGTAGTTGATGTAGATGATTTTCACAGAAATGACTATAATGAGAGAGAGCATGTTTTTGTTCTCTTGTCTTTATTTTCAATTAATCTATTTGAGTACGAATTCGCATAACATATATCCTTTGACGGAAAATGTTTTCCAATTATAATTTGTTCCCGAAAACATATAGATATTAATGTTGGTTAGTGCACGATTCCCTTCGTTGATATCGGTTCTTATATTCAACAGTGACACGACTGATGTATTGAAAAGAAATAATATGAACATCGCTCGGATATTATTCAGTAAAATCATTATTAATGAGGTATGATCTTCTCTAGGTAATTCCATTTTATGCCTCCCTCACTTCGTCAGAGTTTTCTTCACTAAAGCTTGTCATGTATATATTTGTTGCACTGTTACTATCCTATCGGATAATTGTATTTCAATGAGATATTCGTATTAGGTACGAGACTAATTTAAATGAACTAACTGATTATTTTTTTTTGCACAATTAGTTCAGCGTTATTGATCAATGTTTCAAAAAAAAAATGATTTGATTTAAAGTATTAACTCTTATTTTACATTTTAGTATACCTTTCAGATTAGTGGGAAGTACTTTGACGACAAGTTTGATCGCAGCATTAGAAATACCGCTGTGATTGTTTGCTTCTTATTCCCTCTCTTTCACAGTGTTGTTTCTTACTTATTTGGATGCTGCCTATTTGTTTTTGTGTTTTGTCTTTCAATATCTCTATAAAAGAATGCTTATCAATAAGAAAATCAAAATTTTGAAGTCGTTTGAAAATTGATATTAGAAAGATGCTTGTGTAATTTACCAGGAATCTATCCTTATAACTTTTGTACAGTGATGAATTATGGAATGAAATTCATTGAAATTGTAATTGTTGTCTCAGAGGCAAATTTTGTTTCTACCGCAAAGCGTGGTATATTAAAAGAGAGAAAAAAAAAGATCTTACAAACAGTTCATTTCAATTGACAATAGCTGGAAGGCACTTGGAAAGCTCCATGTATTTCGAAGAAATGCTGAAGTTTGTTAGTTGGCTTAGAATAAATCGTTTCTAATGTGGTTAATCAGAAGTTGAATGGAAAGACGGAATGATGAAATGACAAACAACTCAATTCAAGAACAAACAGGCTAACAAAAGGATGAGGAAATATTTTTTCAATATTTGATTACTACCTAATCTTATCTTAACTGTTTTATCTTAAAATATTTCATCTTCTTTAATCCTTGATTTATAATTAGAATGCACCGCGCTCTCTAATGCACCGTATATTGAAACAGCACGAATATGTTCATCGTTAACAGCACACTTTTGACCGCATCACATCTCTGGCTCGAACGAGCAAATTTTTATTTGAACATCAATAGTAACTCATCTTTATTGATTTTTGTGTTTATAGTTTATCCCTATTTGTTTTTAATGTTTTTAAAACTACGAAAAAATCATTAATTTCTTACACCTTTTGGTGATGTCAAGAGCTTACATGAGCTCACTGAATGAGGATCGTAGAAATGCTAATATCAATTATCTGAACTTCTAATAAGTCTAATAAGTCAGTCCATTCGGCTTTCATTCGAAACAGCCGGTAATTTTTCCTCAACTTGTTGAATTTTAGAGAAACATCACGAAATTATTATTACACTCAACTTTGACATTATTCAGTAGTTATTTCCACTTCAATGAGCGAGCAGAATCTAAATACTATTTGAAGTTGTTAATTGATTTTTTTTGTGCTTATCTCGTATTTACGATCTATTTGGATAGAGTGAAGACAATCCTGCAAAAATAAGCATTATATGATTGAAAACAGATTTTTAATAATTTAGTCAATTGTTCGATTTTTATGTATACATGCTATCGGTATGGAGATCTAAAAGGTTTTTTGGTGCACAATATTAAAAAAATAGAATTTTCAGAAATAACAGATCAAAGTCTGAGTTTCTAGAACTTGAAAATCACACTTGTCGTTAAGTAGCCGTTCTTTTAAACAGTTCTATTAATTGAGATGTTAGATTGTTTCAGCACGAAATCCATTATGAACGTTTTTTGATGATAGTAAGGGCGAAATATGCTATCGATCTTATTAAAAATTAGGAAACAAAATGGCTACTCAAGGAATTCAGAGAGAACACAATTGCAAAGCGAACATAAAAATTATATTCGGAGAAAAGTCTAAAGTCAAAATCCAAAATATTTATGGAGATTATATTCTGAAAAGTTTAATCAGTATACGATAAAGTTACTTAATACTTGTTTTATTAGGCATATAAGTGTAGTAGGTTGGTAGATAATGTGATATAACAACTTATATTGCTTTTCTGATTAGATTCACAAAATTACCGAATTTCTCAAAAGACTTCGGTAATTTTCACAAAAAGCTTAATTTCATTTTTTAGTATCGATCAGTTTTTGTTTTCATTTTGACAGTCAAGTTTAATTTCATCTTAGCAATTTCTATTTCTAAAGTGAAGTTCAATTCTTCCGACTTATAAAAATATTTCGTGGAAGTAAGTGCAGTGCCATCAAGCAACATTGTTCCATTCTTGAAGACAAATTGTTCAAGCTGCAATTTTCTTTTTTTATTTTTGAAATAATCATTTGAATGAGTTAGATTAATTAACAACTCGGATGACAATTTACTTGGTATTCTTGGCCATTGCAAGTTATTTTAGATTTCCTTTAAGTTTGCATTCCTATTTTCTGATCAAATCAAAAGCAGCAATTTTTCAGGATCTGTCGTTCTTCCGCGCAATCATATCCTTATCCACGTACGCACACACTCGTCGTTGTTCCATCACTACGATCAATGATGGAGAATGATGTTGAAAAAAAGCATGCGAAAATGCGTCCACCATTGAATCGTGCCATACCGCCGATACCAGAATCAAAATCCAATGATTCAATTATAACTCATATTCTGGAGAAACACACTGAAACTCATACCGAACTCGAACCCTCAACTTCCCAAGTTCTTCGAGAACCATCATGTGTCAAATCCATAGGAGAGCTTGTTGCGTCATTTACTGCCAAAGTAAATTAAAAACAGATATTGTGAACTGAATCTTTGTTAGGGTTTATTATCACCAAATCTACAACAAGTTGGAAAATAAATAAATAAATAAATGACATTTCTAGTACTAGTTCCTTTAGGCATAAATTCACGAGATACTTCTAGAGGGCATATAAATAAGAAGTAATTAGCCATGCAGTTTTTTTTCTGTACTCTGTTCTTCCTGTACTTGACCTCTAAGTTTGAAAATTTCTTTGCTGAAATTATTCCAGAAGTAAGATATTTTCTTCAAAATGGACATAGCAAGCGATGTCACGTTGTTAAACACCTGATTTTAAATTCATATTCTCAAGAAATATTGTTTCCATGAATTCCTCACATTCACAGATTAGTCTTCAGAATTTTTTTCTTTGATCGCAATTTCAAAAATTAATTCTAATTCAGAACTGTACAAGATTTTCTAGAAATTACAGATGTCTTCACAAAAGATCGAGAGTGATGGATCACTGGTTATTGAAAATACGATGGCGCATAGTTTGGTAACAAAAACTGCAGTAATCATTTCCAAACGAAACGGACGATCAGAAGATATTCCACAAAGTCCGTTGATAAGTGTTGCTCATTCAGTGCGATCAAAGCTTACAAAACTTGGAAGCCGTTTCAGTCGGTCAGATGAAAATCAAAATATCCGTACCAGTACGAGTTTATCCAGGTGAGCATTGACCATTATTTTCTAATAATTTTAAACAGTCGTGTATATCGATTAAGATTTTCAGACGGACATGAGTTTGAATCAGATAAAATCAGTTTTAAAGCTGTTTGAATTTGGATGAAAAATTCTGCATTCCTTTCATCATTTTTTAAGTTATTAGCTTTAGAAGATTTAACTTTTAGAACGATGATAAAAGTGAAGAGCTTCAAAAGAATTTCAAAAATTTCAAAAATTTGCATCTCTCTTTAATTGCTATTTTGTTGTCTTTGTGTTATTATCATTATATCAGTTCATCGTGATATGATATTCTAATAGTCATGAAACATGTCTTCAGTTATCAATGCTAAATGTAAGTCACTTTTGTTGTCATCAGTTTTACTGATCGAATCATTCATATATTTATTTTATAAGTGCAAAATTATTTTTTAATTGCCAAGCTTTGGTATTACACTGTTGAGGTTATTGTTTTGATCAGAAAATTTCGATTTATACTAAATCGAAGAAAAATTCGAACTTCAAGATTTATTGTTTTTATAGCAAGATTAAAAAGATCCCAACTTCAGAATCTTTTTTGCTTTTTTTTGAACTTCTAAAAATTTATTCCATTCTGGAAATATTGAAGCAACTATTGAACTTTCAAGGTCTTGAAAAAACTTTTTTATTGAAATTTGTCTTGACGCGATTCTGGTTTCAGGTAAATTGAGCAACTATTTTTTTATAGCCAACCTAAAAATATTAAGATTTAAGTTATTAAATGAATGAAGCGTCTCAAAACATGGAAATAAAGCATAGCCTTTCTATTTAATCCACCGTATTGGAATCACTGAAAGATGTCATGAAATATGCCGATGTATTCGCTAAAATTCGTTATTTTTGCATAGCATTAATTCCGAATTTCCTAACGATTTATCTAGGGGGAATGCTTTTTAACTCTTTCTGTAGAATTAATATTTCGGGAATTCCTGTATAAGTTCAGTTTGAATAAAAGACTGACTATGTTAAATTGTTTCGGAAATAATTTATTGTTTTAAATATTTTAAAATTAGAAATAGCCATTTTTTTTACAAAACCTTTGTTGCAGCATACGTCGGGGTCCTGTCGATAAACTAAGCTGTATACCATCTAATCCACAATTCAAGAAATCAGCAAGTATGGAGACGCGAACAAACCAAAATTCTACTAAGGATTTAGTCGAATTTGTTCCTTCTAGACAAATTTTAGGAACTAGTGCACTAAGAATCCCAAGTATTCCAAAATCACGTACATCATTAAACGATCAGGAAACTTCAAAGAAAAATGTTTTGTCGAATCACGACAAATATTCCAAACTCATCAAACCTAAGGATTTGCCATCCAAATCGGAAAATGATATGAAAACGAGTTCTATCGTCAAAGCTTTCAAGGTGCATTTGGAACCGAGAGCTACACAGACTGTTTCATTACCTAATAGGATTCGTCAACTCAGTTCACCCGCAGTAGCTTTTACACTGATGACTGAAGTACATGCTTCCAAGAATCAGGAAAACATCAAAGAAGCAAAAAGCAAACATACAATGGATATTTTTGTGGGAACTAACACAGGTACTTCGGAAATCCTTGAACCAATACAATTTACAAATAACTTGTAGTGAATTATAATTCCCTTTCAAAATCTCTTACGGTCGATGCAGTTTTGCATTCATGTTTTTATATCTATTTTTTGACATTGAAGCTTTTATTTTGCAAATCTAAGAAAAATAAAACTTATTTCCTATGCAAACTCCATACTAAACTTTTTCGGTCACACTAATTTAGTTTACCTTTTTGTTGCGTCTTTTTTTGAATAAGAACTATACTTGTATGATATCTGATTTTTTTCTATTTTCAGAACGAGATGCTTACTTAACATCCAGTTTAGATCTCATCTCAATATAATAAAAATGACTCGAAAAATGATGAGCAGATGAAAGCAAGAAACACTGTAAGGAAAAGATCTTTTATACCACTCTACACAACACTATCGCGAAGACTTTCTGCAAGAAAATCAGGTACCGAGGCAGGCCAGGTACTTTTTTTCTTAAAGTCTTTTTTCAGTTAGTTGAAAAATTGAATTGGCGAAATGAACTTCAGAAATTCCTATGATCTTGATATAAATACGCATCTTTAAATAAATCTTCTGCATGTGTAGGAAAAGTTTGTCTTGTTTATTAATTGTCGTAGGGAATCAGACAGAAAGTATTTATTAAATAATTGAATTAACAAGTTATACAATACCGTGATTATGATATAGCGAATAAGAAAGGTCTTTAATAAGGCAAGTAGGTAAATAATTTCGATAGTAAAAAGGGAGAGTATTTTGATGAATCCAACCGACTTCTTGCAGTGGTGGACCATGGTACAGTTGTGATTATAAGAGACAGGAGCTTTGTTTGGGTGTAGGTATAGCTTATAGACAAAGCATACAATTTGAGCTTACATCTTACATAATACTTCTGTACGCACGTACACTCTACATTCATTCATCGGACCAACACAAAAGAAATCATTGTATTCTCTTTCGATTCTTTCCGACAGCATGTATTAGTTCACGTCATGATTTTTTCGTGATTCGTTTTGCAGGCACCTCTGGCGGAATGTGAATCATCCTGCATTGAAAATTCTCCAGCTGTTGAAGTGCCTCCGGTAAAACTTACGCTGGATAAAAATTACTCGTGTACAGAAGAACGTTGGAAAAACGAGATTAAGGGATCACAATCATTGGACCTTAACTCGTCAATAAATTCAGTGAGAGGTTCCTTTCAGCAAAACAAATATTTTGAGGGATCGATGCCAGATATTTTCATTTGTCATACAAAAAGATCGAATTTTAACCAAAAGATGTAATATTACGCTTTTCAGTTTTCTTAAATTTTGAATAATAATTGCTAGAAATGAGATGAAAAATATGATATCAAAATAGTTTGCAGTCCTTATGAAATTGAAAGATATAAATCGCTGTTTTCAGTTCATTAAAATACAGTACCAAATATTTATAGCTGTAATAATCAGAAGTTATTGCTTCTGTAATAACCTGATAACTGCAATAATCTGCAAGAATTTGATACTGTATGTACTATTGCTTGCTATACACAATGCATTTCAAAAAAAAAAAATTGAATATTCAATTTGCTATAAACTGAAGTATTTTTTTTTTTTGTCTTTGATGATTTTCAAAAATTTTCTTTCAGTTGTTTCATAATCTATCTAGCATTTTTCAGAAGCTTGCAGCAACCAATTTTTAAAAAATGAATCGACTCACAACTGTGGCAAGACAACAAGGAAAAGGTCGTTCAATGATAAAAGAAAGTATGTGGTCGAGAAGCCGGAAGTTATTTCCGAACTTTTCTTGTCTAAACCAACAAATAAATCTCGCAGTATAGTATTCTATAAAATTTAAAAATTCGAATTTTTTTTCTTTTTTTTTGAGGAATGGCTACACAACGATCAATCTTAGATTATCAGACAATATAACAAATAATTTACCTAACATTTCTGCTCCTAACTGTTCTTGTGACAATGATCTCAAATCAAAGAATAGTTCCGGTGACTTCGTTTCACCAGTCACTATGACATCATCGGGATTTACAACGTCGTCTGGCTTTCAAGATTCTCCGGATAAATCTCCAGTGGATGGAGAATTGAACGAGCAATTTGTCGATAAAACTATTACTCAAAAGTTCGTATTAGTTATTTCTTTCAATCTACGCTCGTAAAATGTAACCATTTAGGGAAAAAGAAGAATTTTCAGACAAATCTGTTTTTTTTTCGAAATGCTTAGATAGGATTTTTCCAAGTGATTTTAACCATATCAAATTTGTGATAGACAAAGGATATTATTTAAAGAATTTCTGGTAACAATTCAGGCTAAAAGATGATTTTCAATCAGTGCTATTTCCTGGTTGCTATACAACGTAATGAACGCAGCTATTTATATAATATTTAAAAGAAAAGGTTTTATTATACTGAGTACTTTTATACAAATTATAAACTTATTACAGAAGGCGCAATGCCCCAAGGAAATCTGATACAGCAATTCTAAAATAGCAAAAGTAAGAGGATTTATTGTGCAAAATCCGTCATGACCCTTGTATCGTTTGATTTCTAATAGGCACAGTCTGACTTGATTAATAAAAATTCTGATTTTTTAGTATCTTTTGACTGTAAAAAAGTTTTTGCAGTATTTTAGAACATAAATAATGTGTTCAAATGAGCCTAAAGCGTTAAACTGCATTATTCTCTCAGAGGCAGTTGCTAATGATTCTAATGTCTAAAGAATTTCATCCTTCAGTCATTCTTCTACCTCCTTTTACTTATTGAGTTTATCCGCGATAGTCCAGGGATTGTGATTCCAATTTGTACTGCAAAGGATAGTGGGACGAAAATAAGAATAATAAATCTTTAAAATTCATTTTTTCCTAAAGTGGAAGTTCTTTTTTTTTTTTGATATAATATGAAATACAAAAGATTCAGTCGAGAAAAGGAATGAGTTGCGCGTCAGCGATACGCTGATATCTTGGAATAGCACTTTCGAAGCATTTTTGAAGCATGGTTTTTTGAAACATTTTAAAAATTCTTGGAAGTAATCGTGGAATCGTGGAATGTTCTCTTTCGCAATAAAATCTTGAGGAATAAGTGCTTTATAAAAGTATTCATAAGTGCTAATCTCTCAATGAAATGAATAATTTACAAAACGCGACGATTTTCGTTGCTGAAAACGTTTAAGTTTTATATGAATCCACTGTAATCGTAGGGGCTAATTGACGATCCGTGAAGATTTTAAAGAGTCTGGATGGAACTCATCCCGAGCTGCAATCAGTTGGAGCCTTGAAGGTGTGAAGTAAGACTTTTTAGCAGTTATTTCGTCTTGAGGGTAGATAGGAAGACGGGCAACTGCTGAACGACGATGATGTTGGCAACGACGATGATGACGTTGGCAAATCACTCTTTTTCCTCCTCTGCTCTTACTCCTTTTCAATTTTGATATTTGTGTAGAGCGGTGTGTGTGAATGTTGACTGTGGGATTGTGCTGTGATGGCCGACTGTCTACTTTTGAATACGCTGATCAAGTCGGTGAGGTGAGCTTATGATTTGCTTCTTAGATAGTTGTCGCTGATTAACCCTTCTCTTTCATTCATATTTTCATTTGTTCCGCTGTGCTATTCTTCATTACCATACTTCTTAACGTTAAACTAAATCAAATAATCACGCCTGTATCCGTTAGATCGATTTTCAGTTTACTATATTACGAATTCAATCACTTTTTATTGTTCAAGTTTTGTTTGGAATTATGATATGAGAAGTCTTAGATTTATGTCAAATTCTTACGAAAGTTTTAGTTCCGACTGGGGTATCCTTATCCTAATCTTGAATGTTATTTCTGCTCAAAGTCTTATATGATTCTGATTACTGTCCCATACTTTTTCTCAAAATATTTTAATCATTTTTTTCTTTATTTAGAAGGTTTAAATAATATATAAATTGAAAACCACGACGTTTTCTTTTATCTGCAACAGTACTGTGAAAAACTCTGAGACGCCATAATTACAGTACTTCAATCACCAGATATCCTTGTTTTCTAGAATTTCATGCAGTTTATTTGTGTCGAATGCAAATATGCAAAAATGGGAGTTACTGACAGGCAACTCGCTATGCATGTCTGACTTTTTCTGTTTCTGGAATTCAGAGATAAATACGAATCGAAAGGCAATTTCTACTTGGACTAATAAGAGAACGCGTTACTACAGTTCCATGAAAACTCTTCCATTAACTTTATTTTCTCTTCATATTTATATTCGAACATATTCAAAATAAGTTCAACCAAATCCCTAGTAGCGCTGTGGTAATATTTGTGCTTCTGATTGATTAAACCTGATGCATCATAGAGAATGGTTCTCTTGCATTGAAAAATAATGGTGCTGTGAATTTGATATGATATCGAATATGCTTTGTCTAGGAATTTTAGAGCAAATCGATCTCGTTCACGACGACGACTATCACGAGATCTTGATCAAGAACAGATTGCTTCACCAAGTCCAATTTCAGCGCATTATAAGTAAGCATAATGTATTGATCAACTTATATCATTGCTATCTAACTAATCCTTCAGTTGAGTTCTATTACGATGGGTTTTACTGCTCTTCTATCGTTTATCAGCAAGTGTAAATCACTGATTTCGAAATTTTTTTGTGTTTCATTCGGATATATTTCTAAATTCAGGAGTTCAAATTTCCAGCAACATTTTTTACATCTAAAATTATGTGTGATCCATGTTTCTTGTTATCTAAAATTAAAATATTTTGGGAAAACAGTAGGTTCGTAGTCTTTTTCATCCTAATCATAAAAACTAAATCGTAAACTTCGTATATGCAAGAAAGGACTTCCTTTATAACAGTCATTCGAAGTCACTGAAAAATGTCACATTACCGCCGCAGTCGAAGCTGTAATATACGTTAGTACAGCATGATTTTTCTCCATCCTAAAAATTCAAGAATACATTCATGTTTTTGTTAACTGTGCTCAAAATTAATATAAATTGTATTGCCAGTGAGAATTTCGATTTTGATTTTACTCTATTTTATTATTTATAAGTCATGTCCCGTAGTTTTCAGTCAGATTCGGAATTCAAATACTATTTCTACGCTTTTCTGCTGCAGGAATCAGAGATACGATAAAGCACTGGTCAATGAAAATAAGGCAGTTGCATTTCCTAGCATAGCGATGTATGAATCGTCGTGCAATGATGTTGTATATATAAAGAATCAATTGCTGGAATTGAGGAGATTGATAAATGCATGTTTATTGTTTTAATGATTTATTATTGTTATTACTAATTATTATTATTAACGGTTTTTAATTACTAATTTATTATTATTATTCATTATTATCATCAATTATTTTATTGTTTATTACCCACTTATTTATTTATTTATTTATTTATTATTATTATTATGAATTATTATTATCATGAATTATTATTATTATTATTATGAATTATTATTATTATTATGAATTATTATTATTATCATGAATTATTACTATTATTATGAATTATTATTATTATTATCATTATTATTATTATCATATACTAATTTTTATTATTCGTCCTTTGCTGAATTTTTGAGCTTTTTGGCCATAACAATAGAGCATTTCAAACATTTCAGCAATTTTGTTCTAATTAAATTAAAAAACTATCATTAGTTTAAGACTATCTAGATTTTCACTTAAGTATTAAAATCATCTGTTTTGTTCACATCACTGATACAATGTGCAGTGTTCTGGTCCTGAATTCTTTCATAACTTCGGTGCATTCATATAACCGCACCTTATCACTTCTTTATCTAATGTTTAGTTAGTGTTTCCATAACTTTATTAATTATTTTCTCCGCCATCAATTGACAGTCGGTTTTTTCAGGATTCTGCAGAAGTAGAGAGCATGAATAAGTCGACCCTAGTAGTAAGTTTCTCTACTTTAATGCTCATTATTATTTTTTGTTTATGTTTATCAATGATTTAAGGAATTTCGTGGAGTTTGATTATTCCAGAAAATAGAAGACAGCGATGTTATACAACGACTTCTTAAAGAAAATGATGCTTTGCGTAAGGAACTAGTGGAAAAAGATAGAATAATCAGTAAGTTAATGACTCAGATGTTACTTCATTGATTTTGTGGTATTGACTGTGATTACTTGCCCATATTGCCTATGTCTTATTGGATTAACTTTTTCGTTTTCATTTTGTTGTTAGCTGTTAAGGAAGATATTCTTTGTTGATATTGTTTAAAAAGAATATTAGGAATATTATGTGTAAATTGAATTCGATTGAATTTTACTGTTATATAAATCATTGTTTTCTTCAAAACAAGAAGACTGCTAAAACGCTTAGAAAACTATTGTTACCGTTCCTATTATTGCTTCGTAGAGCTGAATCTTATTTAGGAATGACTTTTGATTGTATAAATTCATAGCATATGTTAAAGTGTTACCGGTAATACTTTTGTAAAATTCATAAGACATTTTCATTTTGTTTTCATATGGATAGCAAATTTACTTAGGATCAAATTATTCATTGTTTGTAATGTGCGTGAAAATATTTAATATAATTGTCTGCTTAGTTTAATTTTATGAGATCTTAAAAATATGGAAGGAGATGGGGAGAATATTCAGTCTAGAAAGATTTACGTGATAGTCGTTAAAAATTAACTCGGATTACCTAGTTTCTTCAATTTATAAAAGTTAGCTATCTTGAATTGGTAATGAAAATTTTTGGAATTTTTAAGCTATATTAGGATCTTCATATTCAGCAATCTTTAATGTATTCTTCTGTTAACTGTTATTATTTGAATTCATTTGCTACAATTATGGGATCAGGTCTTCGATATTTTTTGAAATAAATTAAAATTAATGAAGTAGATACAGTTCTATTTGCTTTTCACTTTTGAGTATCTGAGGACGATGTCACATGTAATTCTGCAGTGATCTGATAATGCTTTTCAAGATTTTGAAGCTCTTCAGAAAAACTTTTATCCAAAAACATATTATGTGTGTTGATTGTATGATGTATATCTAAGAGATATGAAAATGTAAGTATTCTGTGATATGGGATTAAAAGGAGTTGATCATCTGTTTGTTCATTGGTCTTGATTCCAGAACTCCCCAGACTAGCAAATCCTTTGATATTCATTTTAAAATATCTTGTTCTAACATGAAAAAGAAACAGGAAATCAGTGAATGCGTAACTTTTCTTATATTGTAACGAAAAATCTTAGGATTAATAATTGTCGCAGTGAATTTTTAGTTATAGTAAATTGATAAGCAATCAACAGTTAACTAATGGCATTTAACTGAACGGCTTGAATTGAATCTCCTACTTCAATTGATGGCAATTCATTAGCTTTTTTTTGATGTTTCTATGTTCTTTAATTCAAAAGAAAAATAACTTTACAGAAAACAAAGCAATTCTTTGACAGAAAGTTACTGGCTTATTCTTAAGATTTAGGCAAGATAAAAAGTAGTGTAATTATCTTGCTTCAAGTTTTCTTATGAATAATTTTGGTGGTTTTTTTGATCAAAAAATTCAGAGACTTCAGGCAATGCATTCGACACGGTTTACACCAGACAAAAAAATTGTTTTATATCGGAAGCGTCCTCCATAACATGGAATCAATATTCTTAAAAGAACAACGCTGTATATAAGCAGGACTCAATTCCTGGAAAAAAATAAGTATTGATGAAAATCAATGTATATCAAAAAAGAAGTTGGAAAGAAATCGAAAAATCCTAGGCAAAGATGATAAAATGAATGATTAATTGATCGACAGTTAAGATTCATATAGTTTTGGCCGTCTGATTTTCAGCTGTCGTTTTCAGTTCGTCTGCAGTTTTACCTAATAATTAATTGATGATAAAAATCTACATTCTTGCGTTAATGTTAAAAATACATTTGTGTTACCTCGAAATCAGCAAACTTGCATTTGAGAAAAAGTGTCATTTTTTGTCGACTTTATAGATACGTAAGATTTACTCATATATTAAATTCTTTTGAAGGTAGAAATATACAGATTTACTCATATTAATTTTGAAGTTTGAAGATAGGAAAAATATTCCTTTTTTAAACTTGTAGTGTCATATTCGGAAATTTCTAATATTAGAATTTCTTCATCTTTTAAATGCTAAAAATGAAAAAACTGGAAGTATCCGAAAGTTCGTTTTGTCGATTCTGGAATAGAATTGTTTAGAAATCGGACACTGCCTATAAAACTTGTGTTTCTCACCAACTGCTTGAAGGGCTTGAAAGAACTGTGTTTTTGAAAAAATTGCTTTTCAACTTTTCATTAGAAAATGCCTTTGATCTGAAAAAAAATGCTTGGCAATCAAAACGAAGATGCTTTCTGGAATGATATCATTATACTACAGCGCCAATTATTTCTCAGCTATAAGGGAATTTAATAACATTTTAAGTGAAAAGATGAAAGAAGAACAAGAACTGAATCGAATACTTGTGTATAAATTCTGTCGGTATCGAGAATGAATGAATACAAGTTTTTTTACAATAATAAGTCTGCGTAAAATAAATAAAAGTTGATGTGAATGATTTCAAATTACAGTCTAATTTAAGAAACTTTGAATACAAACCTTTGAATACAAAACATGTTTATACTTATTGTTATACTTTTTTTTTTAATTTTTGACTTTTTGAAACCCTTAGTTAGGTTACTTTCTTATTTGCAGATCAACTCCTGATGTATATAGGCACGCTGCTAACTTTTACTAATATTTGTCGGGTCAATTTATAACTAAACAAGTTCAATATTCAATAAGGCTAAAATAGTCAGTGTAGCAATGCTAAACTAAGTGATAAGAAGTTCAATATATGTAAAAAATAAATAGCTTGGAAGAATCTATACCCGTTTATTTGAAATAATGCTGAGTAATATTTTATTTTCCGCATAAATATAATACATTATTTTATTCATTATGAACTTCAGGTACAAAAAACAATGATTTAGTTTGGTTGAATTATCCAAGAAAGCAATAACGGTAGAATTATTGAGACTAAGAAATGGAAGTGCTGAAAGAAAATTTAATTAAATTTGAATTATAATCAACATTTTAAAGAAATCGAATAGCTGCTGATAAATGAAATACTGTTGTACTCATCCCTTCATCAATTTCATGCTTTTGTGGTGATGATGTTTTAATATCTTTCGACTAAGTTTCTCCGTGTAACAGCATAAATATTTCAGAAACAATCTAATAACATCAGAATCTGAACAGTAGCTTGAAAGATCTCTTAAATTAGTTGTTATTTTGTTGCTGCTCTATCACCACTTCAACTTCCAACTTTCGTTACGATAACTTGTTTTTTACTGCAAATCAAATCATTCCAGATGATTCGCTCGCAGCCATATCATTTTTGCCCTTTTCTACAATAAAAGTGGAAGTCACTTCGATTTATTGTCCGATCTTCTAAGTATTAGTGCAGCGAAACCGCGAATCGAAAGCAATCGTGCTAGGTCTGCGTCAACTTATCGGAATTGCTTCTCGCCTATACTGAATCCTACTGGTTTTTATCTAAATGATCATTCTTCCTCGTACATACTACTTGGAAGAATTAATGTTCTTTAGAAAAGTTACTCAAGATTACGTATTATTCATTTATAGGACAGATTACTTTCCCTTCATGGTCAGTAATGTGTCAGACATGCATTTTCATTTTGTGCGTTATTTCAAAAGTTGTTCGTTGTCCTTTGCATTCATCACTAATCTCATTTCATTTCCGTTTAGTGAATTCATTTCAGTTAAGAAATCGCATGAGATATCGAAAGTGCTATATTTCCTGCTTTGTCAAGCTAGTTCGTTTGTTGGAAAGATGTTTAAGCCATTATGTTGATTATATGCTTTTCAAGCAATTCTGGTGCAAGAATAATTTGCAAATATTTTGATAGTGCGGACTGATCTTGATCGATGATTTTGAGAATCTATGTTATCGATGATAGGATTGTGCTTGAAACATTACATCGACTCAAAATTTCTTTATCCGATAGCTAACCTTGAACATACCCAGATAAGCTAGTATTCTTTCAAATGAATACCAAAAATATTCATCCGAGAATAGATTTTGATCCTGAATTATTCTAATTCATAACTGCAAAAATAAGTCGAAACATGCAGCTCGGAACCTTTTTCATTTTTCCTTTTCCCCGTAATCATAGTTTCAGATACATTTTTCTGTGCCAAAATGTAACAAGCTGGAAATTCAATTATTGTTCCGAAACGGAGCCTGGCAATCCAAAAAAAACGAAGATTGCAACTAAACAGCGACATATTCCATAAGCTGAAATTAGAATGGTTCTGCATCTCCATGGAGGGTTTGCTGACTTCGCATTCAGCTTTTCTAAAATTTCAATAATTTAATATTTCCATTAAACCATCTCCAGTTCTTATATTCATGAAAAATCTTGAAGTACTAACTTATAAATTGTAAGCATACGTAACTTATAAATTGCAGGCTGTGTTTTTAATAAGGAATAAATAGGTTTCCTTTTTTTTTAATTTTTTTTTGACAAAAGAAGCTTTCAAAATCAGATATATCCGAAAAAAAGACATCCGTCAGAATTTCGATTATCCAACTCAATCAGCTTAGAAATATTTATGTTGAAACAATATTAGTGAATTACTTTTAAATGAAATTTTTTCGTCCTCATTTTGTTGCACATTCAAAAAATAAATAAATAAATAAGTAAATAAATAGATTAAATAGATAGATAGATAGGATAGATAGATAGACAGATAGGATAGAAAGGATAGATAGGAAGATAGATAGGATAGATAGATAGATGAATAATTGGTAATTTATCAATTACTGGCGAAGACAAGATTCTTAACCGTAAGAAGAAAAGCTTAATATTGGAAAATATCATATGTTTAATCTTCGCGTTTCCAGCGCGTCATTGTTCCTTATTTATTCATGCTTTTCCCCAGTTTCTTTAACTTCTTCTTTTTAAGAACTGTTGTAGCCAATTATTTTATGACGACTTACGTTTGCTACAGCTTCCTCCAGGAAAAACTCAGATGTTTTGCTTTAAAAAACTACAATTTTGTTTTCTATTGGCGGCCTTAAAAAAGTCATGTTTCCATTTTTTGTCTTGCTCATGGCTCAAGGGCATTCCCTATACAGACTAAATAATGATCGAGTAGTTAGTTCACGACATTTGTACATCCGGCTTTTGGTTCCTGGTACTCTTATTTATGTCTTACTATTCCCCGTTTGAGCTGAGATTGTGAGATGGTAATGGAATAATCTTTTTCCTGGGATGCTACAAAATATAAGTAGTTCTTAATCAAAAATTTTCTGGTTATAGCCTAAATCTTAAATTTAGTATTGAGCAAACGCAAAATTTTAAGAAGAGATTTCGCTGAAATTTTCGTGCTTTCTTCGTCATATCATGATTACGACCCTTGGCCGAGTACAAATACTAGAAAATAAAGAACTATAAAGTGAATTAAAATTATCTAACTAGCAAGTCACACTAAGCACAGATGTAATATAATTTTAACAGTTTTCTGATAGTTCAAATTTCTCCGCTTAGAAATTTCTGATATAAGAGTAATTATATCATTGAAAAATATAAGATGTGACAAATTCAATTTCAATTACAAGTAGTTTTGCTGCTGAGGAAAAACATCTTAAATAGAACAGGAAAAATAAATTTACTGAGAAATTTTCAGCCCGCAAAAAAGGAAAACTGGAAATTTTATATTGAATTTATATGATACTTATCTTTAAATATTCATAGAATAATTTAAACCAAATCAATTATATATAATGTAACACAAATGAAGTTATGCAAAATTTTGAATTTTTCAGAACCTACAGTGTTTAAATGCAGATGATTTAAGTGATTCAAGTTCAATCATTTGATTGGTCAGTCAAATTTCTTAACATACGAACATATTTTTATCAGATTTTACAACATTTCCATAAATTCTATATATCATAAGCTATTGAATTTGGAAGTTGTTAATTTTTTTCCAACAAATTTAAAAAATTGATTGCTTTCTTTTTGATTAACACGTAAGCGTTGGCAAGTCAAATGTTTAGCAGATTTCAGGTTCGTCTTTCGTAATAAATTTGCGCTACATTCGTTCGTCATACTAATCATCATTCAAGAATAATTGCACTTAAGAAGAATAAAGTTACTAAGATAGTAATCCAGTAAAAACACAAAAGTGTCCGAAAAATAAATGTAAGTGATATTTTCATGACTGAAAATTTCGTGAAACAATAACATCTTGCAGCCTATTTTAAAAATTTTGCAGTCATTCATTTCATCATGTCCTAATCAAAATTCGAATTTCGCAGGCAGGAATTTATTCCATAGTGAGACAGTAAATACAATAACTTTCTATCTGTTTATGAAACGAAGCCATGTTTATTAGAGAAACATTAAAAATTTATTTCAAAGCATCGAATTAGCCATTGCTTAGCAAAAGTATATTAAATATGTCACATAGGTAATACAATATTTCGATCACATGCAAAAGCTATTTACTAATTCGTTTCATTTCGTTCATAAAAGTCTGTGATATAGAGACAACTTCCGGCGTCACTTCCAGCAAATTGCCCAGGAACATCTGCTATTAACTCTTCACTGATTTAAGTGAAAACGACAGCATGTGGCATGAATTCGTTTGGAGTTCAGATGGATTTATTCTTTCAGCGTGACACTTCGTAATACAATTCATAGTGAACATCCTGAATGTAGTATCTGTTAGTAATTGTCATAAGAATCATTAAATCTGTCTCATAAATTAATGCAGTTGCAAATCATTTGACTTATGTCGGGGAAACCGAAAATATTTATAACCGTAAATCAAATATTGTATTTATAAATATTAACATAATCAAAATTCCTGCATGATTCATCATTGTAATAGATGTAATTAACTGTATATAGTTTTAACAATCCCATTAATCATCTCTTTGTTAAGCAACATTCTTCTCACCCCCTTTTACTAGGCTGTTTTAATACTAGCAAGCTCTTTGGCCTGTTGATATAGTAAAATATATAAAAATAATTTGTAACAATATTCAAAATGAATTTGTCACTTGTTTCAGTTAATCAAAGGAATTGTCCTCACAATTTTCTCTAATAAAGAATAATTCCTCATAGAAAATTGTCAGTCACACAAAATTTCCCATTAAATAGGAAAGAGGACGAAAATCTAAATCCATTATTGTCAAACCACCAGTTTCTCGCAAATGTAGAAGGGACAGAAGAGATATTATTAAAATGAAGGAACAAGGGAAATAAAATTGAGAAAGCATTTTAAAGAGCAAAATAGGAATCGAGTAAAATTTAATTAAATCGACTTTTTTATCAAATTGTGACAACAGCAAAAAATGGCAATATCTGCAGAGATAACACAAGATGCAATGCAACGAATAGCTTGATTTTATTATAAGGCTTCATGCCAAAGTACTCGCCCTTTCACAAAACAATCACTCTTCGGTATAAAAGTTATAATTTTTTTTTTCGTAGCTGCAAATTAGAAATTTCGAGTGATTGTTCAAGTTGTGTTGTAAACAAAATTTTGGAGAAGTATTGGTTTTCAAAAAAGTATCAAAAAAATTCAAATTAGAATGCAATCGCAAAAATATTCATTGGATTTTTTATCAAGTTCAATTTTTTTAAAATTATATGAATAGATTTTTAACATGGTTTAAAAAACGGCTATCCCTAAATTTAAGCTCAAATAAGTATGGTATAGTCTTGATCATCAGGAACTCAAAATTAAACATTGGAAATAATTTTGTTGCTTCATTCTCGCAAATGTCTGCCTTTCGAAGTAATGCAAAATTGGAAGTAGAGCGGCTGAAGACGCATAATCTGTGCTCCACTTTTTTTAACTGATGAATTGCTATCGTTTTGTTTGCCTAGATTCGTTCATAGCAATGAGCAATGATTTCCCTATGTTTTTCGGAAGAGTTAGCTGTAATATCAAATTTTGTTTAGTTTTTTTCTTTAAAGTCGTCGGATAAAGCCTTTTTCACGGCCTTTTTCTTCATAAAAGAAGTAAACACTATGATGGACTGAGTGAAAATTTTGAAAATTTGTAAAGACAAATTCCACATAATCATGTGGATGTAGTGTTTCAGCATGATTTAGTCTTATGTCACTATCGGTCGTAAGATCGATCCGGTTTCTTCTTGAAGTTAAATTTCAAACAGCTTTGTTTTAAAAAAAGTTCATTCCCTTCATCTACTCGTTTTGAAAATATTGGATTTCGTAACATAAGCATAACTATTTCTTTCAGCACTTTTTATGCTGTGCTGAAATTGGATAACATTCAAACGTTTCCAGAATACGGCGGAACATATTCGTACAGCGAAACATGCTATATTTCTGATGTTCGTGGAGATTTAATACGCGGGAGAGCGCGAATAAGCAGTTCTGAACTGTAATTGGCATTTTGTGTATAATTTCTCGTATTATATGTATACCTTATATCTCTAAAAAATTCCTAGGTTTTTACCTATATAAGCCAAAACGCGCTTATATAGCATTTAAGATAGCACAGAATACCAATTTTCAAAATTTAAAGAGAGAAAAAAAAAATATAATCATCTATCACACTGTTACCTTTGCTTTTCATTTGGTAAATTTCTTAAATGTTAAAGCAATTTACGTAACAACATAAATGATGTCACTGCAAAATACGTGACGCTATAATCTATCTCTAGAATTGATTATAATTTGAAGAAAATCGATTTTACTTTGCACACAATAAAGGAAATATATATACATGGAAGATAATGTATTGGCAACTTTACGCGAATATAATAAGAGGCTATACGTAATCAGTGAGATTGCACATCAATGCACTTGCACTACGTGCTGAAAAATTTCCACCTTTTCGCTGTAATATGTATCGCTCATAAAAGTTTGTTCTAGCTATTGTGCATCACACTTGCTATTGGCAGTTATAATAATCTTCCTTCTCTATTCTTTAAGAAGTGAAGGAATTACTGACGTTTACATTGCACTATTAATACTAAAATTAAAAGCACCTATATGTAACTATCGTATTTCATCTATCGTTTTCTGCTCTGCTCTGCAGCCCTCAAAATGATATTCCGGGTCAGGAGGAACAATCGGTGCACGAAGTGTTTCATTACTGATGATATAAAAAAAGACGAGCACCTGCCATTAAACCATTCATTCACTATCTCTGTTCTATCATCTCTATCGACGAATCGACGACGAGAGAGTGATGAAAGAGGTTCAATATCTCTGTTGTATTAGAGGTGATAGGTGATATGCTGCCCATTATCGACGTAAACGCAAACGCTAATGCATTCACAGACAGACAAACAGCCAGACTGACAGACCACTGGACATTAAATATTTATATGTGTGTATTTACACATATTTAAATACACACATACATACATACACACGCACATACACAATGTATTTTTACCTTTGCTACATATAAAGGCAGTGTACGCGACGTGTGATGTGAGATAGGAAGGGGTAAGTGTTCTTCTGCAATGCTATTGAGTTTCGTACCCCAGCAAATGCATGCTGCATTCATGCAGACTTGATTTCGATTTATTAACATTTCGTGTTTTCGATGTTTACCAATAATTTTCGCCTCCTTTTATACGGAACATTTTTGGTTCTTTCTGTGCTAACTCCTCGTCTCTTTTGCATTCTATATGATTGGAGGCGATGTCTGATCGCTAGTTTTCCAATTCATACTTCCACGCCATTATCATTATTATCTCTAACCACTCTTCGCTTGCTCTATTTACTACGTTGTCATTGTTTGTATCAGTATGCACTGCAGCAATTTCGATCAGTTTGCAGCAGCATCAGCAGCAGCAACAGAGCAATCATCGTTTTCTTAACTAACTTTTTTTCCAAATTTTCTTCAAGACAAAAACAAAATTGGTCCGACATGACTTGTGAAGGAGCTAAGGGCAATCCTTACTTCTTTCATATTTTCATAGTTATCTAAATTTTGTTTTCTTTCGATAAATTTATTTCTTAATAAATTATACAGAATAACTTCTGGCATGAATATAAATGCAGAGAGTGAAAGTTGAGATTCATTTATGTGAAAAATGATGAAAATTTGCTAGTCATACAAATTTATTTTTCCAACGAAATTCCTGCGCTCTTTCTCAGTAATTGATTTCGTTGTTTTCATATAAGTTCAAAGCAGAACAAAAGTAGTCTTTCGGAACCATTTTTCTCACCTGTCACAGAAACTTTTTATTCGGAATTGACTGCCACCAGTAGATGCTCTTGTATGTCGAATACCTCCAGTTGTTCTTGGATATCAATACTGTAATTTATTTCATTTGCATGACATCTTCCTATTGAAATTTATGTTCGAAAAATGATTTATTAAAGAGAAATGACGAGTCAAGCAGCTCAGAAAAGAATGTAGGCCATAGGTGACTTATGCCATTATATTTCGCATATGAAGCAAATGGAAGTGTTCAAAATGGGAGTGTGGTAAGTTCGGATTCACTTTTTCATTTGCTCATTAATGTTCCAAAGTGTTGATTTACAAAGCTAATGGAAGATGAGTCATCAGCTGAAGTAGAGAGAGTTTACGTTTGGAAAAAGCTGACGTTTCTTTCAGAATCGATGTCCTGAATGTGACGTGGAAACGGATAATTTTTTTAGGCTGTGAAGATTGATGTTTACTATTGTATATCTCGTCTTTTTAAATTCTGACTAATTCGTAGGATGTAGAGGTGATTTTCTTTTCACATTCTTGTTAATATATGTTTTCGTTCCGTTAGTTCCACTGGTTGCACTTTCTTTTCTATTTTGTTGATAAAACTGCCAATTACTTAATAGCATTTAGGTATAACAAGAGGGAGAGAGAGAGAGAGAGAGAGGGTAAATTCTATCTTCATTTAGATCGTCTTGTTCAAATCTATCTCTACAGCTAGAAGAACAGTAGAAAAGTCTGAAAAACTTTTTTATGACAGCTATGGAGCAATGAATCCCCTGTTTGCCATGTTTATATACAAGATTTAAGTAACAATCAAGAATCGGGATATCGGGATATCGACTCATCTTTTGAGAAGTTTGTAGATTCAAAATTCAATTACTGTTTTGAATGCTTTGGTAATTTGGGCCACTCATTGTTGAAGTAGATAAAACTGTGCACAGATTTTCGCCAAACTTTAATTTAAAGAAAATGGAGTAAAAAAACTTGCCTAAATTTGTTTCAAAGCTGCTAAGCAGAGATTATGATTTCAGGAGTGTTACTTTGGAAAGTTATTTGCTTTCATATATATTTTATTTTGGTATGGGAGTGGTCATTTGTTGGATAGTTGGAACAAATACAATGTGGGTATATATTCTGCAATGATAAATGGAAAAAAGAAGATTCGTATAATTTTACGGAAAACAAAAAAAATTTGCCAATTTTCGAGTTGCATTGAGGGTTAAAAAACTTTTTAAGATAGTTGTTGAATTGAAGAGTGATAAGCCGGTTACACGCTTCATTGTTTCAGTTTCTCAACTTGTGTGGGTGAGGCTAGGAATTTCTCGTCAGTTATTAAGTTATTTATACGGCTATTTATAAATAGTTTTTAGATATAATTAGATCATATGGAAATAATTTTATTCCTTTTTTTGAAGGACATAAGTATTGTGTCCCAAATAAAATATGTCTTTTCTGCAGGTGTTTTATTGAAGGAAATGAGGAATTATAATAGCGAAAACAAGGCATATTATTTTGAGTTAAGACATTAGATTGAAAATTCGATCTTAAATTCACATATATTCACTATTGAAGACGTTCTTTGAGATTTACTCTTTTGTGATCAAGTACTATTTATAACTGAGCCACTGAGTGAGATTAGTAGACAGAAATTTATGTATCTTAACCAGAAAATTAGACAGAAATTTGTAAATCTTGTAATTTTTAGTGATTCTTTATTATCGCACTTTTTTGTGAAAAGATCGAGTGAGCATTTTTTTGTTAAATATGAAAACATCCTTAATGCATTTTTTTCCTATTAATTTCAAAGAAAACTCTTTTTTCTTGCATTTTAAATAAATTTGCTCAGCTATACTTTAGCCTTGAGCCCTGAAAAAGAGTATTGTATAGATATTTCTATTGCTTTTATCAAGAATGAATGATTCAGAATGCCTATTTAAGATAGAAATTGCTTTCGGAATATGATATAATATAATGTTTACTTAAAGCAGATAGCTTGAAGTTTCCTGAAAACGTCTTGTAGAAAACAAAAGACAACTTTCTACCTAATGCTTCACGGAATTACAATCCTTCAACTCTTAATTTTCTCTTACCCACTACGAAGTTTTTTGAAATCTGGGAAGTGGCTGTTTACTTGTTAATGTATAATATACGTTTATTTTCCCTTTTATTAATTTTTACAAATTTTGGTAATTTTGTGCCGCTAACTGTTAGTATAATTGAATATATTAATTGTTGTTGTCGCTTTTGAATTTCCTCAATTCAAGCAGTGGAAATTAAAACGGAAGATTATACGTTCAAAAAATTAATTTTTGAACTGGAAGTTTCTGAAAAACATATTTTCATTTAAACTTTTCCTTCGCTTGTAATTTATAACCTTAATTGAAACTGGAATCTAATTGTATTTTACCACAAATCTTGGATTCTTTGCTGACTGAATTATTTCTAGAACTTTTTCAAATTGTGTTTATAGGATAGAAACATGAGAATTCAGACTAATGTTTGTCTTTGTTGATGATATGTTTTTATTATGATCAATCTTCAATCAAATCCCACCACAGATTTACGAAATGAAAGGAATGAGAAAAACTCAGTAACCCGCCGATTGGAGGATCCTTTTTTGTTACAGTTCTCGAGTTTCATATGAAATAGAAGTGAAAGAATAAGCAGTGCTTTTTTTCTGCTTTTATTCATTTTTGTCTTAACAATAATCATTTTTTGATTCAAAAAAGGAGGTAAACGATATATTTTCGAAAGTTAGTCGTGAAATTAAAATATTCTAACAACAATAGATTATTTGTTGAAACTTCATAATGATGAAGTTTCAAATAATTTCGTTTGTAGAAAGTTTCTAGTGAATGAAGTGTCCTGAAATCTCCAACTATTATTTACTTTAAATATTGAAGAAAGATAGGTGGAACTATGGATCTGGAAACATAAAAAGTGTTTCAAATTTGGTAGAAATGTAGCATGTGAGTATTGGTTGTATATTGTGGCTGTCCTTTTCCCGCTGGAAAAGGCTTAAATTCTTGGAGTCGTTTCATTTATCTCAGAATAATGGCATGATATGTTTTACAAATCGTTTGCCAATTTCTCCAATTCAAATTAATGACGAAAGGAAAATTTGAGGGGACTTCCAAAGATTTCAAAATGTACACCATCCACTCATTTAAAATATTAAATTAGATTGCTTCATCCGTCTCTCTTTGATAAAATGACAAATTTGTTAGAAAAGTAGTCAGTGGAATCGAAATGATGAAACATTTTTATTTTTGCTTATCAGTAGAGATTATTTGCTCAGTGTGGTGGGATGATGATACGATTATCAATCACTTCATGCATTCAACAACTATCAAGACAGATGAGAGTTGTGTCTTTGTGTTTCTCTGTGATCTAAAGACATTACAATGTGCTCACTTTTTTGAAAAAAGAATTTTCTATGCTTCAATGGATATCAGTAAGCAAAAGAGACAGAAAGATAACGATTCCATACTTAACTTTCCTTACAATATCATTTTTACAAACTGGCTTTTATCCACTTCTATTCAGTATTTCTCTGTCACTTTCCACTCCTCCTTAGCTTTTTTAGTTAGTCCAGTTGAAATGCACTTCTTATTTTATCATCACATTAAATTTAAATTGAAATAAATGGTTATATTTTCACTGTTTAATATTTTGGAAATTTTCAGCCTTTGTAATTCCTTCCATAACCTTATCAGTCTTCATTGTTCATATCAAAATTGCTAACAGTCTCCTTTTTCCCTGTTACATTTCTATTTTATCGTTCTCGTTCTATGTTACATATCTTATAGTCAGTCAATCTTATATTTCCTTATCGTGTTCTTATCGAGCAGGTATATTCTGCTGTTGTGAAAGTATCGAAAGGAAAGCAATATTTTCTTCAGTTGTTTCTGTTTTCTGTATAATAGATTTTTTTAATGCGATAATTCTTTATCAATTGAATTTGAATATGTATTATATCATTGTTAAGAGTTACACGCTCCATTCCATTAAATCAAAGGATCGATGAACAGTATGCCTGTAACACTATTATGCACAAAATTTTCTTATGCGATATATTTCGACATCATATGTCACCACTGAAATTGCATTTTCTTTTACGTTAAAGTTTGTGGTAGAAAAGTATTAAAAACAGCCTTCCTTCTATCGAAACGTTGTTTGAAATTAAATACACAGTTCGATGTCTTCGCTCGCATAATAAAATATGCAGGTTTATTTTATGGATGAAAATGCCTTATTTATTGTATTTGAGAATTGCAAGGTGCGCACGATGCTAGTTAAGCTCTTAGCATAGAAAAGTTCATTTAAAGGTTCTTTTTTATTGAAATGGGAAATTGAATAAAATTGATTGTTGCTTGCCGCTCAAAAACAGGTACTGATCACGTTTTGTTTTTGCCTTTTATAACATCGTTTTTCTTCTATCTCATTGTTAATTAATATATACAAGTTCTTCATACCGTTCCATAATTTACGTATCCTTATGAAGTTACGCTTAGTTCGTGTTCTTTGTCATGCGGCTTCAAGCAAGCAACGATTTCCGTTTTCGATTTCGTTTTCCAAGCGATTGATAAATGCAGGAGATTTGCATCGTGTTTCAGTGGGAGATGAAATTGGAAACTGGCGGAGCAATACACACTTCTTTAGAGATGCTTCTATTACTTGATATCTTCGTTCAGTTTTCTCTTCTCAGTTTGCAGAAGATTTATTCGGTAGCAATCATCATATTCTTTCTCTTTTATATCATTTCGAGCTTTTTTTTTAAGAAAACTTCGATTCTATTTTCGTTGTTCCTTGTCCTGTCAAAGACATTCCTCACTGTAACACGAATGATTTGGGAAAACTTGATTGTGCGGGCTTCATGTTTGTGTGATTCTTTTTTTAACAGCGCAAGTCATCTGCATTCATACCCGTGATGTAGTTCAGCAGCATCTCATGTAATAATTTTTGAATTAGTTTTTTCGGCCAGTATTCTGTTTCCCAAAAAAACAAAAATTGATCCAAGTTGAAGTGATACTTTAATCATAATGCATCACTTATATTTGATTTAATAATTTTTTTTGCTGATAACTTCTTACTAGCTCTTTTAGTTTCAGATGTTAGATTCCCATTAGTTTATTTATCCATTAGTTTTATAATTGCATGTGCATATCAAGGGGAGAACTGCTTTTCTCTACGGTATTCTAATTATTAACTGACTAGGCTAGTTAAATATCATCGATATATATATATATATATACATATATATATACTGATAGTGGAACCTTTTGTTTAATTTGGTTGAAGCCTCTTACAACAAACCCTCTACTTGTATTACATTGTTTGGTCACAGTGAGTGACTATCCACTGATATGATGCAGAAAATACTGAATTATTCATCATTGTTATCAGTTTATTTTGTAATGTTCGAAAAAAAACAGTAATAAGGTTGACTAAAAGCAGATATTGATCATAAAATGATTGGTTGGATTGTTGCAAGCAAGAACTGAAGTAAACTTTTATAAGTATATTAATTATTTCATATATTCGCATGGTTATCATTTTGTTAATTTTTTTAAGATTTAACCTATAAGAAAACGTTACGCCAAAATTTTTTTATTTTGGAGAAAACTTGTTATTTTCTGATACGTACAAATATTTGACATCTTCATATGAATGTCTTGTTCTGGGAATTGCATTTCAAGAATTAGATTTAGTCATTCCAGGACAAAATGATATTTATAGGCTATTCAAGTCGAATTCAGTATTAGGAGCAGAATAAAAGCACGAATAACTTTCTGGAGAAGTGAATATGATTTTTTTGGATAGAATAAATTCTCTTTTTGGGATTATATATTTCATGGAAGATTTTTAAAACAGTTTTTCGTTAAGTGAATAAGCACTGCAGTGTAAAGTGTTCACTTATTTGCCATCTAAATAACCTTTTTTTTTCACTAGAAAACTTACAGTTTTATTTGTTTGCTTTTTTGTTTTATAATCCTCCTTATCATATCAAAATTTTTGAAAATATTATCTTTCCCCACTTTTCGTTTTTCGTTTTTTCGCTGTTTGTCATCTATTCTGCTTAGCTATACCTAGTAATGATAGCAAGCACCAACTAGAAAGAAAAAAATTAGTATGAGCGAATGATTTCTGAATACAAATTTACATCTCGAACTCTAAATATTGGATCAGGTTTTCCTGTCGTTTCGACTTTTTTAGATCAGAACTCCACAAGAATTAATTTGGAAATTTTTTTGAAAATACAAGAGTAGGAACTTTGACGACCTTACAACAAGTTTTTCCGAAAGATTCAAATGTTCAGTTGAAAACAACTTTAAGAATGACCGACCGTCTTAAATTCGATATTTACATTCTGATGTTAAAGTTGAAGGTAGTGATTCAGTGTTTGTTTAAATGTATATAAATAGGCAGTTTTCTCATGACTTAAGTGCTAGCTGTTCCTGGTAATTCAGTTGTTACTTGTGCCTCACTGATAAGCTAATGACTTTATGAACACAGAACAATGATTTACTTTTCTGTTTTATGGATGGTTTTTTTTGCTTCCGACATTTAAATGAATGATGTCGTGAGATTGAGGTGCACTCAGTATTCTTTATCTGTTTAAAGCAGGAGCAGAAGTTATTGTTATTTCAAAATTTATCCTTACATATGATAATTGTATGGTTAAAAAATCAGGCTTAAAAAATTTTAATATTCGCTCCACATTTTTGTGCCTCATCGTGAGAATTTCCTAACATTCGGAATTTTATGAAGCTTCAGGTTAAATTATTAACTATATCAGTTTCACTAGAATCGTTAGATTGAAATCTCATTGCGCATCTTCTAACGTTGAAAATATAGTTATCATATTCAAATGTTATTTTCAGCAGTTATTGCACATATTTATGGTTCAGTTTATGACATCTGTGTACAGTTTCTCGGAAGTAATAATTATTTGTTTTCCCAACTGATAAAATTCATAACAGGGAAATGTATCTGTAAATAGCCGAACGTAATTTAAGAATTGATAAATTTTTTCGTTTGAAAACTGCATGAGAGATTGGAGATTAATGCGCATAAGGGGGAAAGTAATGATTAGAATATTTAAAAAAATCTTCATACATGAGTAGATGCTGTGAAAATCGAATCATTCATTATATGTGGAAAGGATACTACTTTTTAAATATTACTGGTATATTTTAAATAAACGAGCACCTTGCTGCTATAGGCAGAAAAAAAGTGAGAACATAGTGAAATGAGAATGCAGTTTAGTAAATTTAGTGTGGAATATGAAAATCATGGGATTTTATATGTAAATTTGATAGTCACAAATACTACAATAAGTTATTGGTAAGTGTACATTTATACTTAATAAAATTAAAATCATCACTTTGAGAAGAAGGTAGAAATTTGTGAATGGTCGGCAGAAGAAAACTAACCCTGGTGTATTAGTCTAAAGTATGCAACTAAGTAAGCAGGTTCAGGCTTCTATCTTAAGTTAAGATTTTATTAAGATAATCGATCTCGAAATTATCCAAGATGATTGCACACATTATGATAAAATAAGGGATTCAGCAAAGGTATTGGAATGACAGCAAGATCGTGCAAGAGCTTTGCGAGAGAAGGTATAATAGATTTTTGAAAAAACTATGCATGAGGTACAATAATAATTGCAACGCATGCATTCAAATTCTCTGCAAAAAAGATATTAGTTTGGACGGTTTTGCTATAATTTCTAGCGAGACGACCAACTGAATGTTCTTTCCATTTTCAACTTTGTCGCTCCTTTTTTCCCTGCATGTTCTTGAGGCGTTATTTCAAGAGTCGCATAATCTCTAAGCCAAATTAATAAATAAACGTAGTTGGCCCAGAATTGTCATAGTTTCATTCAAAATTAGTTGATTAAAATTTAAAAAAAATAGGAAAAGGACGGAAAAAGAGATATAATCGACTGACCATATCACAGAGAATGTGAAGCATGCAATTCACTGAGTCGAAAGCGAAATACCTGAGAATAGGTAGGAAAAGGAGAAGTTGTTATCCAGATTGACTTACGTAAAATTTTCTTCTTCATGACATGCTTTTTCTGTTTTTGTTCCTCTTTCTTTGCTGAAAATTGCTAAAAAATTTTGTACTAGCAAGCATCTTACGAATAATCGCGTACCTTTTAGGAATGTCCGTAATGAACGTTTGATGTTATATAAATTGCTGTTTTAATGTTGATTTGCATGCTTTTCATTTGTTTTCTGTCAGTCGTCTAAAGTTAGTCTAATAAGGTTGTAACATTTACTGGCTGGTACCATTGCACAGATTCCTTGAAGATTATGAATTGCCAGTGAAGGAAAGAAATTCCAAGGCCATAGTTGATATTTTAGTTTGAATTAAGAATATATTTATTGATCGAATACTGGCAGTAGTGCTGGGTTTCGTTACCGGGCAATTTATGCAAAGTTGACGAGATTTTCTTGCAATAAAATATAAGCTACCGTCTTTTGGCTTTTACATATGGTATATATTTATAAGCTACCGTCTCTTTTACATATGGTATATATTTTATATTTTATAAATATATACCATAGCTTTTACATGCATCGACAAATAAGCACGGGTTGGGAAGACAGTGACATTAACTACTACATGGGTTATCAATAAAACGAGCATTGGTGATAGCTTATTTCCAAACTTCATTAATTCTTCCCGTTTAAATCAAATTGTAAGGAATTTAATTTGTTTCACTCTTATTAACATTTATTTTGTTTCTGATTAAGATTTGCTTTTTTTTTTAATTTGAAAATTCATTTACTATCTGGATTATATTTGCATATGTAATTATTTATATTCATTGCAATAAATATATACCATAGTATGAAATAAATAGTTATTATTTGATATTTGTGAGGAAATCACTGGAAGTTTTACATGCTAAAATGCGGTTATTAAAACAGTTTCATTCATCAACGTCTTATCAGTTAATTTGTATTTAAACAGTATTTCTCATTTTATTCGATTCAGTGGCTACATGTTATCAGACTTTACTTCTTTCTAAACTTGTGAATTAATTGCGATTGTTATTGAGTATGAACTTTCATTATATTAATGTGCACTTCTTGGAATTCTTTCATATTTTTTCAGAAAGATGGCTGTGAGCAGTTGGATGATGTCTGTGTTGTTGATCGTGCAGTTCTCATTATATGCATATATCGAGGTCCATTTATTTATTCATTTGAAATACACCGGAATTAAATTGTAAATTGGTGAAATGTTGAAATGTATCAAAAAATGTACGAGACGTCCTATTCATCTTTTTTGAAGCGAAGTGAAAATTGAGATCGAAATCAAAATGATTAGATACATATATCTTTATACTAAAGAATTGATATTCATGTCCTGATTAGCTGTGGCTTGCAAATTGTTCTCATTTTTTTTCCTTTTTTTTTGGCAAACCTTTGCATGCAAAAGAAATATAAAGTGATTGGGAACTTTCTCTTAAGAAAAGTTGAAACTTATTTTTGAATCATTATTTTCGTTCTTTAATATCTCACATCTCTTTTCATTTTTTAAACTGTGTAATGCGCTTGTCCAGAATGTTAGAAGTACAGAGAAAATGTTGAGATTCAGAACGGAATGAGTTACTAAGGTTGCTAAAGGTGAAAAACTTGGAGCTTGGATATTTATTAAACTGACTGTAGAATGTATGATACTCTTATCCAATGTGCTCAGAAATTGTTTTTCTTTAAATTGGGAGGATTCTGATATTTCAACTTACTTGAGTTTTTTGATCATAAGTAGAAACCAAGGGAATGGATAACGAACACATTGATCTTCAATACTGTTCTAGATTATCTGTAGTTATAACTGTAGACTTTACGTCATGAAATATATTTATCCTCAAATAATTCCTGTCCAACATTTTGAAATTCATAGGAATTTAATTTTTAGTTAAATTTTCTTAATTTACAGTTTTAAGTGGCAGGCATTGTAATACAATACAAGAAGCAATCGATATAAATAGCTTATTGTAGCTTCATCATTAAATTATTAAATTCGTAAATATCGTCTCTGCGGTATCAAAATTGTGCCAGAAACTCGTGTCGTAATTTTTTAGATGTTATACAGTTACGATAAATAATTGCTTCTTTATAGCAGTATGATGTTTGCCGTTAGAAACTCATGTAAAAGTTTTGCTTACTTCTTCATGGAATGGGGTGGTATAGTTAAAAGTGATTTTAACTCCAAATTGGAAATTGCTTTACCTGTTGCTTACTGGAAAAAATGAAGCTCCATCTGTTTCATACAAAGAAAAGTCAATGATAAGAAGCAAATGGAATGATCGCTGCAAATCTAATAATTTTGATAATAGACACAAATTGAAATTCTTATGCCCAACTTCTGTTTATTTGGGATGTTACTGTAAACGTCGGACGAAGTTGAGAATATGGCGTTATAAATGTATTTAATCGTAAACATATTTTAAAAATGTTTGTGAAAGGCTCAATTTTAACTATAATCTTTTGTAGAAATTTCAAGATTTTAATAGTTTTGTTCTCATTTTCAGAATGTTTTTGCTAACATGGACTCACGAAAAGAAAAGAAGCACGAGAAATTTGTTCCATTAGTCGCATTTGAGTGCGGTTTTCGAAATAGATTTATGAGTGAAGATGGGGCATGGATGAGTGATTCAAGTACTCTTGCAACATGTCTCAGTGGAAAGCTCGATATTTTAAAATATTGCCGAAGGTAGGTGCTCTTATTTTTCTTCAGTTTTCACTTCTATCCAGCTCTCAGTTGTCATTTAGAATCATTTGAAAGCAGATTTATTTCTCTGGAATGTATGTTCGAGTTGGTTATTTCTCTGGAATGTATGTTCGAATTCCGTATTTTAGATGATTTTGCATTGTTGCATTAATCAAAATATTTAATATTTTTTTGCAGGCGTATCCAAAGTTTGATGTCACGAATATAGTGGAGTATTCACATGAAGTGGAAATTTCTGAATGGTGTCGTGAGCAGGGTTCGCCATGTAAATGGACGCATACTGTGAGACCTTACCAGTGTATCAGTAAGTTTATTGTTATATTCCATCTAGATTTCATTTTTTTTTTTTTTTTTTTGGATTTCTATCACATGAAAAATGAAGATTTCTTTCCTATTATTTCGAAGAAAGGATCTTAGACATTGATGTAAGATAATGTAATAATGTTCATATTTAGTTGGCGAGTTTCATTCGGAAGCACTTCAAGTACCCCACGGTTGTCGATTTGGGCATATTAATGATCGTCAATTATGCAATGATTATGTGCACTGGAAGGATGCAGCACATAAACAGTGCAAAACTAAAGTCATTTTATCCAAAATTTCATTTATTTTAAAATTTCCAAAAAATTTAACTGTCCCAAATCCCGGTAATTTTCAGGTGACCCTGTTTTTTTTTGTGTGCCTCATAAATATTTTAAATCTTTCAGTGTTTTTGGTTTTTAAATAACTTTTAATTTTAGATTGTTAATGATAAGCGAATGGCAGTGCGTTCATTTGCAGTTCTTGAACCTTGTGGGTTAGATCTGTTCACGGGAGTTAATTTGTTTGCTGTCCAGGAGATGATAAAACTCAAGGTATCCTTTTTTTTTCACTGTAGACATTTCTTCAGAACGTGAAAACCATAAATTTAGCTCTTCCTCTTGGTCAAGAATGATGAAGAAAAAAAAATTTTTTTTGGTAATATTAGTTTAGAATTAGAGAAAAAGCAAGTGCAAGAAGAGGAAACTGCTGAAAATGATGATGATAATTATGGTGGTGATGGCGATGAATATGCTGAGGATTCTGACAATGGTATTTAAAACTTTTAGCTTGTTTCCTTAATTTACAACTAAATAGTAGGCCAGTCTTTAATTCTTCATTTAAACCGCTTAATTTAGATGACGGTAACGATCTTCCGGCCAAGAGTGTTTTGCAAGATCCATATTTCAAGATGTCTGATCCTGTCAATGAGCATGAACGTTTCAAGGAAGCTCAGCAACGCGTTGAAAACGTCATCGTGTTAAAATCAACAAGGTATTTTTGTGAGCTCTGTAATTCTATAATTCTACGGATATGATAGAAATAGATAATATTCGTATGAACATTTGCTGATAATGTGAGTAATTTAATGTTTGATATTGGTAAAAATCAGCAGATTATATAGATTATGCACGAGTGGTCCGATCTTGAAGCACGTTACAAAAAGATGAAGAAGACAGATGAAAAGGGTGCTGAAGTCTTCAAGAAGGAAATGACTTCGCGTTTCCAAAAAAGGTTTGTTCATTCTTTGGACTTCCTTTAAATTACTGCTGATTGAAAAGCTTCGATGAAGGGAAAACTTTCATGAACACATTTTTGAGATTTCAGGTTGCTTCACTGGAAGAAGAAAATAAGGAACAGAAAAAGCAGCTGGAGGATGTTCATGAAGAACGGGCAAGCGCATCTCAATGAGAAGAAGAGACAGGTACAAGTTTTCATCTGCATTTTTTAATAATCCAGATAGAAAAATTAGAAAACAGTGACAGAGTCAGGAGATTCATTTCCATGAGGAAATGCCGCAGTCTTATTTTGTGCGTAATAAATCTACGAAGGCTTAATCATCACTTGTGTTTCTTGCACACTCAAAAAAAAAAAAAAAAAAAAAACGTTTTTTCTCTAGAAGTCTTGCAAGTGCGAGATGATTTATCTCTGTTTGCTTATCGATTTTAGAGTAAGTGTACATTTTCATTTCCTTTTCCGTAAGATGTATTCTAGTCTTTTTCTTTTTGCAAATTATGTTGGGTGAAGGGAATAAAGATCCGTTTTTATTAATGACTAGTAACAGCCAGATAAGGCGAGAATTCGTAAATATTTCAGCAGAATAACAACTTTCAGGCAACTCATGATTATCGTGCGGCTTTAGCTGTACAAGTGGGTGCACCAAATAAGCACAATGTACTTAAAACACTTAAGGTTCATCCTCATCAGTTTATCTAAAAAATCTAATACGTATTAATAAGAAGTGAATAATACACGATTTAAGTTTTTGATAAGCATTTGCAACTAATTTGAATAATCTGGCAATAAATCGTAAGATTACTTTATATTACTTTATATAAATCAAATCGAAATTTATCTTTTAAACTAAATAAATTTAGCGATTACAGGCATATATTCGCGCTGAGGAGAAAGATCGAACACATATGATCAATCGATTTAGGCATTTGCTTCGTATGGATCGAGTGATTATTTTTGATTTCATTTTTTCTTGCTAGTAACAGAATATGCCTGTCTTCCATTTTGCAGATAAAAATACCGTCTTTCCAATTCTTGTGAAGCACTTATTTGCTTATAAAATGACATTTTTATAAACGAATATGTAATTCTGCAGGACGAAGCAGAAACATACGAACCAATACTAATTCATCAATTACGTTATATTGATCTCCGTATAAATGGTACACTTGCAATGCTTCGAGATTTTCCTGAACTTGAACGACAAGTTCGACCGATTGCTAGTAAACATTTATTTTATTCATCAGCGGATTTGAAAATTCTGCCATACAAACTTTGAAAAACTGTTTTGCTGTCCACTTTAGACATATTTTTATTCGTGTTAATATACTGGTCAGTTATTGTAGTTTATGTGTGATTTAATGTCTAATATTTTCGAATAATAACACAATTGCATACTAAATTGGGCTTCACATGGAACGTCTGGAGAAGATCCACCATATTGGTTCAAGCGATTTGATGATTGCGTTTGTTATGAATACAATTTTCAGTTGAATTTTGGACAGATTATCGTAGAGAGAACACACCAGAAGTTACGGGAGACGAATATACACTAATCGGTGGGGATGAACAAAATGTCAGACTTGTACATTATTATAAGGTGAACACTTGTAATGTTGAACTAGTATTATTTTGAAAATTAGTGAGTATTTGCTGACGGTTCAGTTAGTTCGCATTCTTGAATTTCTGTCCCTGTTTGTTCTCTACTTCTTACTGAGATATGGCCCTTTCAATAATTTCTAAATTTTTAAAAGGAGCGGAAAGGAAAACTATTCATTTTACAAAAAAAAAGGATAATTTTCGATGGAATTACTTATTCCTATCGAATCTCTGGAATTGACATTTAAATTATCGTTTATCTAGGATTCATACGATCGCTTGCACAATGCATTACGATTTCGTAAGACGACACTAGCAACGACCACTGTTTCTGAGGTAAATTCTGATGCTTTAAGTATAATTTCTAGTAAGATTTCACAGAAGTTCAATAAGATAATACATGAAATTTGCTACTCGGATATCTGGTTTTCGTGAAGATATTGAATATGACGGTAAGGATATGGGACATCTAACTTTGCAGCCAAAAAAAGTGCTCAGTGATTCGGATGAGGACGATGATGATCACGATGAAAATGAGGACAGTGGTGAAAGTACTGAAGTAAGAAAGCATTCATTCGATAATACCAAAAAGATTGTAATAGAGAAAATTGTACAGAGGAATATTGATGACAAATTCGACAAAAACAAGCCCATTATCGATGAAAATGTTGTTGATGATGATGATGATGGTGATGACGATGATGATGTTGTTGATGATGATGATGATGATGATGATGATGATGATAATGATGATGATGGTGGTGATGATGAAAATGAAAATGAAAATAAAAATGAAAATGGAAGTGAAAATGATGAGGTTAGTCTCCAATTTCAGAGAGGTTCGAAAATTTAAAAGACTCTTTTAACAGACTCTAAAATTTTGTAGCGGCCGTTGTGAACTGCGTGAATTTGCTGTAATAAAAATAAGATTAAGTTGTTCATATCCCTGTTCATTCTCGGACAGAGTTTTTTATTTTTTGAAATTAATTTTAGAATGACATCGATAATAACAAAGAGCCTTCATCAAATGGCAAATCGGTTGAACGAGAACTTCATGTTGAAATTGAACCAATTGTGAGTAAGCCGGTTAGGGTGCATGATTTGCCGCCAAGACCATCTTATGCTAGACATGAGCCACTGCAGCATTTCAAGGTTTAATTTAATTCTCGCGTTCTTTTTATGTAACCCTCTCTTGCATTTTGATATCTGTTATTCATTTTGTAGAATTTAATTGTGGTCACTTTAAATTAATGCTTTTGCAGATAAGTGCGGAAGATGATGCCTCCATAAGTGCGTTCAAAACATCAACAAACTTGCTACTAATTTTCGTATCTGCTGCTATTGTTATTTTTATCATATTCGCCGTTGTTTTAGCTCGTCAACGACCACGACGTCGTGGGTTCATCGAGGTTTCTTTTTTTTGTATACATTTCCAGATTTTTCATTTTGAAGTGACATATGTAAATAACAGCAAGATCTTTTTTTTGATAGGGATTTGAAGCTTTAAAATTTAATAGAGAAAATTGATACTGCTTTAAACTTATCTAAACTTATCTAAAAGTTTTCAGGTTGATATTTGCACTCCAGGAGAGCGACATGTTAATGGCATGCAAGTAAATGGCTATGAGAATCCCACATATTCATTTTTTGACAACAAAGCCTGAATTCCTGAGTTTAATTTCAAGCTCAAAGCAACGATGTTTCTTAGAAAATTTTCCTGGGCGTTTGGGAAGTTCTGCGTCACTTTTATAGGGTTGCGTCGGACGATAATGAAGTAGGATTGCTAATGGGAGATTATTTTTATTTTCCCCAAATTATTGATTAATTTTTGTCAATCTGAAAATAATCGTCTTGTATTTCATTGCTTTTCAAAGTGTATTTTTTAATATTCTTAGTATTTAATCTTGACCAGTTCTTCCGTACTTCACTGTTGCATCTTTGCAGATTTTCAAAACATTTGTAATGTTTTTCGTTGAGAATTCGGTGAAATGCTTGATAAATTTTCATCGACTGTGGATAATGATCCTTTGCTCCGATGTTTCACTCGGCACTTTTTTTGTTATTATTTTGACATAATTGGGATTATTGTTCGTGGCTGCTTCGTGAAAATATTTTCAAAGCCTCGATGTGCGGATAGAATTGCATCTGTTTTTTTGAACCAGTTTTTACATTTATTTGTTTATCTCTTATCATGAATTGTTGTGGTAGTTTGTAATATGCTGTTCTTTTCATCAACTTGGTTAGCAACATAGCACATTAATTATTTTTCAGGTTTTAGTAGTTAGTAATGTTTTTTCCAATCTTTTTTAAACATTATTTTGTGAATTATGCAGAAATTCTAATATTTTTTCGTTAAGTCTTAGGAGCGATAATTTTCTGGGACCTCGATAATTTTAGTATAGCTCATCGAAATCTTAAAGTGTGATCTTTTTGTATATTTTATTGAAATCACGTTAACTAAAAAGAACAGTTTCTTCCGATTTGTTCTGAAAGCTTTTCAGTCTTTTAAGTTTTCTTTAAATGTACTATGCTATTAATTTTTCTTAAAATTAATCAGCTGATCGAATAAAATGAATTATGAATATATTCTTATTCGACATCTCCAAAATTCTCGCAGTTTTATCGTTATTTTTGTATGATTGTTTATGCTGTACTATTTTTTAATTTGAATACAAGTTACAGCATGTTCTATTTTGCGCGCTATCACTAAGCGCGATCATGCGCTACATGATCGCAGTTATACTTGACTATTTCGTCGCAACATTTAATTACTATTTGTAATTGAGATTTGAATAAATTTTATGTTTCAATTTTTGAATACAATAGTCACTCAAAAGTCCGACAAATCCTAGAAGGCTGTCACCAATTACAGATGTTTTGACAAGTGTGATTCAAAGCCTGTAGTTCTAATTCCAGTCAGAAAATCTTGATTTGATAAGAGAAATCACATCCAGAAATTCATAGAATTGATTATGCCTAGCAACATATCCTGATTTTCGCCAACATGCTACACTATTCAGCAAATTTAGTGAAATCGAGGTTTGGTGGAGTCACCTGTTGGATGGCATGAATAAGAGTAAAATACTTTTATTTCAGCAACCATGGAAAAGATGATGGAAAATAGAATGGTGGTTATAGTTTCTTCAGTCCTTTTACGCATTCTGCAGGTACTGAAATGAATAATCTTGAATTCAGTTCAAATTCTAAATATTTTTTATCCCGAAAGTATTCCGATAATTTCTTCGAAATCTTAAGCAGACTTTCGTTATATAATGTTTATTCTTCGTTATTCTAACCGAACTTGACGAAGTTCACGTAATTTTTATCCTAATTATATTGCTACTTGAATGATTTAACTGGTATATGTATGTCACTCGATATTTTAGTGTCTATGCTAATATTGTTGACTCCTGCGATATTTAGAAATATGAATTTTAATAATTTGGGACGAAAATTCTAGTTTGATATAGATAAAGATATGACGAAATAGTTGAAAGTAGTACGGTGGCTCTATACTTGCTAAATGGGAGATCTTTGTAAGAACTATTTGATTTAATTTATTGTACAAATTATAAAAAATTGAATTTCCAATGCTGAAAGTACTTCTCCTCTACTGTTATCTCACCTTTCCCAATGAGATGTTAACGGAGCTATGAGTTCACCATAATCAGATAAATTAAAAGGGGAATTTTCAAAATTTTAAAGTGGAATATTAAATAATTGCTGCACTTCTTGCTGTTTTTCTTACTGAAAAAAAAGATTGAAAAACTACAAACATTTTTGGCATTTCTGTTTGTCACTTCCAACACTCTTCATACACATGTTAGCATATATATCACATTTGGTAGTGCATAGCCGATGTGCTGGTATCCATTCTTTGTCATTTTCAAACGGATCACCACCTTAAAGATTTGAATTTATCTATTAATAATATTCCCATATCATCTAAACATACAGTTTATCCGCACTTAAAGTATATAACCTTTTAGCAAGTTTTACATTTGATTTATAATTTATGCTGACATTTTCCGTTCATAATTGCCTTTTCATTCTTTGTTTCTCCATGATTGGATTCTTATAAGCCTCAGATTTAAAATAATAGTTTAGAATTAAGTTATAAAAATTAAGGCAGTTTTGATTTCTTGGATTATTTGGAAATTTGTTCACATCGGCACGATTAAAAGTTACGACTGATATCTTGTACGCTTTACACATTTTAAAGAAAATGTTTTTTACATCACAACAGTGTGTTCCGACAACAAAAAACATAAAGTAGGAACAATGAGTGAATTCTTTAATTTTAAATCTAATCTCAGGATACAGTTACTGCCATAGCTGGAATCAGTCTGCGAAGCATGAATATCCGAAGTTCAATTTCATATCTTTGCTAGCTCTTCAAGAAACAAAAGAATAACAACCAACAACAGAAATTCTTATTTTTTTTTTTTCAACTTTTGCATGATTTATCGTCTAGCATGCCAAGAATTAAGTAAAATATGGAACTGTAAAAATTCAAAAATATTTTATTTTACATTCTTAATCTAACACCAGCGGTTCTTTATGATTATTCTGTGGCATTTATTATAATTGTTTGATATATTAGATTACGTGAAAGTACTAGCGGTTTCGAGCCGTAAATTTCAGAATATTATAACCACACCTAAACACATTTTTATCCATCAAAGCAGAAACCATGGCAATCAACAGGCTTTTACCAACAAGAAAATATTTGGTTATGTCCATGATCAAGATTCGATTAATTCTTGAAATGCATTTTCTACATTGCAAAATTGTGGAAGTATATTGCGAAAAATGATCAAGATGATCAAAAAGTGATAGGCGATTAGTGAAAGCGTCCATGCGAAAAGCAGATAAAAATTTCATTCCTTTAACTTTTAAAACGTTGATTGTTTAACGCATAATCAGGAATTAGTGAACAACTGATCATTTCCTGCCAAAAATTCCGTCTAAATACATTACGGTTTTCGCTACATCTTATCGACTAGTTATTGGATATGGTTTTCAGATTTGATGGTTTTGCAAGAATCAAAAAATCGCAGTAACAAAAAAAAAAAAAAACAAATCAGCAAACATTGATTATAACCTTTATTAGTGCAAAATCTGTTTTGAAAGGCAGTTTGAAAGCTTCTTCTCCGTTAACTAATGCAACGTCATCGATAGTCATATACGACCTATTTTTCGTCGCACATCACAGTTCCATCAGAAAACAATCGTTTTTATTGAATTAGAATAAAAAGAGACGACATTGAAAACAACACTTCGGTTATCGCCCAGTTTATGAAGTGAGCATTTATGAACTTTTCCATCCTCTCAATTTTCTTTGAATGCAATCAAAAAAAAAAAATTTGACGCCAAATGTTTCGACAACTTCTTGTGCGGTTAAAAGATAATTCATTTTAATGATTGCCTTTTAGTGATCAATGTTAACGTCCGATAACTAGCAATAACCAAGCCTCTCATTTATCTTAATAAAATTTCTTGGATCAACACTGAACTAGTATATTCGCAAGCGGTTTCCAAAATCAAATAAGTACTAAAATATTGTGAGAGTTTTGTTAATTTCATGCTGTATTGTAATTTTTACTAAAGTATCTAATTTTCAGTCAATATTTTCATACAGAATTTAATGAGCTCTTTATAAACAAAGACTTTAAAAGAAAGGCAAATTCTTATCATTTTCGATAAAGTTTTATAGAATTCATATAAATAAAAAATGGACCCAATCTAAAATAAACTTCCATACTTCTTCCAAAAAAGAAAATTATTAATAAATCCTAGCGAAAGACCAATTTTTTCTCTTGAAATAAGATATCTTTCTGCGGAAAAAAATGCGTTTAATTATGTTGCTTTGTCAGGTTAATTCCAAACATAGAAACAAATGTGAGATAGAAGGATAGAATAAAGAATATGTGAATTTGTTATAGGATGTTTGCTCTTTGCATCTTTGTTCCCAGTCGAATAAACTAGGATTCAAATTGTAAAAAATAGATGACGGCAAAAAAATTCTGATACATCTATCACTAATATCAAAATCTGACACATTCAATCAATAGCTGACTTTGAAACTTTTGACTGTTTTTCATTGGTAAGCACTACGTCATTAGCACTCTTTACTTGACTAACGTATTGTGAAGAGATTTTTCTCTTACCTTTTTCTAGCCTTCTTAATTTTTTTTCTCACCATTTTTCTTCCCTCCAAACTCCAGAAAAACTGTTTGATAAATTAGTCAATTTTTTCAAAATACATGGAAAGATTATTTTTTTAAACTTTTATCACTTCTGAACTTATCCAAGGCAGAATGGTTTCTATGTACGCATCTAATGTTTTAAGAACTTTTATATTAAAAATGAAAAAAAAATCATTGGAAAACTTACATTCTTTGGGATGCTTGAATATATAACTGAAGATTTTCTTCAATTCAGATTTCTCCTCTGCTTTCACAAATAAAATAATACATATGCTGAGAGATATAAATATCGCAGACACATTACTGCTGCTAAAATTTATATGTTCATTATCGCAAACTTCTCTTCTACGAAACAACGATAAGAAAGTACATGAATAGATGAATACTTGACAACATCCTACTATTCCATTAATTAATGCAAAGTTTTCTATATTATGATTTTTTCATTATTAATCAACACATGCATTCTTCTTATTTATCAAAAAAAGATGTAAAAAACGTAAAAAAAAGAACCGATGAAAGATATTGAGTGGCTATCATCATTTTACAAACTTTTTTTGTTAAAGATTAAAATCTATATTAATTCGACTAAATATCAATCAAACACCACAAGAAATCACCATATTCAATTTATCTAATGTTGTGCATCATGTCTTTTCACTTTGGATGCACCTGTGAATAAACCTTCCAGGGAGCTTGTACCAACTATTTCTTTTAATATGCCAGAATCTAGGCTGTCACTGGTTTTGATTTGCAATATGAGAAAAAAGCCTAATTTAGGGTTATAACAGTATAACATCTAACTCTACGGTATTCTTAAATAATAAATGTGCTCAAACCGTTCTCATTAGTAGATGGTTAAAACATTAGGTATAAATAGTAGCTTATTTATAGCTGAATAACTGAATAAATAATATTTTTACTGTTTTCTAGCATTTTGGTACCACAATACTTATCCAGGTAAATATCAGTGCACCGAATACAATATATTTGCGCAGGCCATTTAAACCATTCAAAATGTTGCCCACTGCTACTAGCTGAACTAAGTGAAATGTGCCATGATATTTTAATCACCCATCATGGATGAAGTTAAAGTTTTTCATCTTCAATTAAGAAATACCAGAATTCTTGATCTAATTATGTCATTGTTGAGCCGGTTATACTAGATTTTTCTCTATTCTTTTCACGTCATTAATTCATTACTTAGATTCATTTCGCAACAATATTGGAGACGAATATTCATGCATTCGAATATTGGATTTTTCATAGAAAGCCATGTCCGCTTGTTTGTTTATCAAGTTTCTTTTCAACCATCTCTTAGATTTTTCGATTTCTCACCTCTACTTTACATTTAATCACCTCCAAGCATCCAAATTCACCTCAAGTCATTGTTTCTCAATTGATCCAAGCGCATCGCAAGTTTTTAATTTTGTCTTTTCTGCTGGTTTTTTCCAGTAAGTAGAAAAAAAGTTGTGAATGTTAAAACTAAGCTATTATTTAACAAACGGCAATAATAACATTTAATGGATTTTTTAAGCATTTCCAGTATTTCCAGTCCTTTGAAACTAAATAGATTGTCCTGTTTGTAATTTTTGACTTATAGTTTAAAATTGAAAATGTTCTTCGATGCAAATCTTAATTCTGATCAATGCTGTAAGCTGTTCAGAAGCACACATCGCTATAAATATTTTGGATCTGCAATCACATGTTCTAAATATCGTTCATTTAATTTCATTTAGTGTTTCAATTAAATAAAGATTGAAATGTTAACTTCGCTAAGAAACAATTATGAATATCACCACTGAATGAAGCAAATCCGAAATAATGACGGAAGTTAATGAAGAAAACCGCGAAGTCACCACTAGCCAATCTTAATTTATCGTTATTATTTTTGCTTTGATTTTCTTCCAGATATTAATTTGTAACTTTGAAATATTCTAGATTATTAAACTTCAGACATCATTTTGAAGAAAATAAGAATTTTCTAAAGCTCGAAACTAGGGATCGAAAAAATACAGATCATTAGTTGATTGGAAACAGATGGAGCGAAATAAAAATGAAGCAGCACGGTTCAGTGCGACAAGCTTGAAGACTAATCATTGAAAAACTTAAGGAGGGTACTTATATGAATGAGGTCCAAACTTTTCACAATATCAGAAAAATTAAAAGATAATCAAGTTGATGCGAAAATGGGAAAGCAAGAAAAGATAGAAGTTGCGCAACAGAACATGTTGATACAAGAAGACAAGAAATTTTCAAAAACTACTTTTCACAAAGTAATTTTTGAAAAGACGAAACACTTCTGTGTACACATTTGTGATTGATTCACGATTTTCATTTCGATGAACTCCAACAAATTATTCTTTTTATTTGTATTACTATCATTTATTGTCGCAATTACCTTCATAATGATCATGCAAAAATGTCTCATTTATGCAGCTTGCCGAATGTTTTGTACAGGTTTGAAAAAAAAAAAATTGAAAAGAGTTGAAGAGAAATGGAAAGATGAACCTTAAGTATCATTTTTAAAAAAAATGAAAAGTTTAGAGACCTGATCCTATTCATTGAGATAACTGATAAATGTAAAGCAATTGAATAAGAAAGAAGAAAAACAGAAAAAATGAGAAAAGCAAGAGGTAGATGAGGAAAATAGAGGGCTATTTATTCAATTGAATGTCACAACTTACCAGACATTCCGGGTTGGGATTTTTGTGCACCAATGAGATAATAAGGTAGCGTTCTCCATCAACTTTTCCAGATCGCGAATTACCGTAATAACAATTCTCATTTTCATTATTATTTCCACTTATATCTTCGTTAAAATCTTGAATACGAAATACATGTGCAAATATAAGCAAGTATTTTTATCTATTTATGAATCCATTCATTTACTCTACCTATTATATGTAATCAGTTATAACAAAATTGATCGCCCATTACTTAACTGCAACTGTTTTGTGTTAAAATATCATGCATGCATCAAAATTCAACATTACATGCATTTTGTTGCACCTGTTTTTATGAGACCAAAGATTCATTGAAGAAGAAAAGTAATAAAGCAAACACTCGCATTAATAAAATTGATTTTTATTTATTATTTTATTCTATCTTATAAAGTTTAGAGTGCTTGGAATGTATTATAATTCTGTTCAACATGATCTAACACTTCCTTCCTCTAAACTCATACACTTATGGTATTAATATACAGTAAAAATTATATTATCTTTCATGCAATGTTAATGCAAATTGTCAATTAAGCAAATAAAAAGTATCTTTGCTTTTTCATTGAACAAATTATGTCTACAATTACATTTTGTACGTTAAGCAAAATAAGCTCTTATTCTTAATACTTTCAATCTGACATAAATCAGCAGCTTCCTACTTGTCTCTTATACCTTAACTCCATAAATCATCTCCCAAAGACACAATTTTAAGTAATTGTAAGTCGTCACATGATAAGTGATTTTTCGTTATGTACCGCCTGAGAAAAAGGAAAACAAGTTTGCTCTATGACGGCGTGAGTTTTAAGCTAGTCCTAATAACAATAATGATTTTTTCTCGCAATTTGCGTCTGCATTAGAAAATAATGAGCTATAAAGAAAAATATTAAATGCATCCAATCTTACAGCTCAAACAATAGTAAGTGGTAATATTGTTTATACAACTTGATCTTCATTACAATTTAGCCGGATAATAAGACAGACAATTTATTTAAATTATTTTGCACAAGATGAAATATACAAGTAAGTATTTTGATGGCGGTTGCGCAAATTTGCATTTTCAAGAACGTATGAATAGTTGCAGCATGAAAAAAAGTAAAAAATTGAAAAATATGTGGCCCATATTGTTTAGAAATCAACTCACATTGACTTCACAGATAAGGATTTCAATGATAAAAATGAAATGAAATCCTCCGTCGATAACATATAGAGCACGAATAGAACAGACAACATAAGACAATTATACATAAATTTGCGATTTTTTTGGCAGTAATCTTTGTAAAAAGCATCAGTCTAGAATCATTTGTTACATTTCTCTCAAACTTACAAAATTTGTCCCAAAACAAATTTTATGTTTTCCTTATTTTGATCCAATCAACTTTAGTTCACTGATCTATGGCAGCACATTCCTTCCGTGTATATCAGTTGAATTAGAAGCATTTACAAAAAATATTTTCAAGTTGCTGAATTTTTAATTTATCATACAAGCTATTCCAGTGTTTTCAAAAAGGACGCGAAGAACAATTCCCGTAACAAAATCAAAATCGAATATCAGCAAATTTGTATCAACTCACATTCGCTAACCCAGTCGGTTGGTCAGTTGTTTAGTTTTATTCTGAAATAAAATAGCAACAATAATATCGGAAGTAGAGTTTCAAAGAAGTACATTACTCTCGATGCTCTGGGAAATCATATTAACATTTACATAGTAAATATAAGAAGGTCGTAAATAGTTCGTATAATTACTTTTATTCCATTACATATCTCATCATTACAGAATCACAAAAACCATATCAAATCACATACTGTAGAACATTCACATTCAATGCAGTAGCAAATAATGCTACCAAACTCTCCCATTTATCAAGCTCGCAGAGTGAGCGGATGTTTTAATTAATTGAAGAATATTATGTAAAAAATATTATATGAAATTTGCACTATGAAAAAATTACATAAAAATTACGCATGATTCAACACAAAAACAAAAAAAAAAAGTAGACAAAAACTTGGATTTCAAAACTTGGAGTAGATGAGAGTGTTCAGAAAAATATAAACTAGAAATTTTGGACATAGAAAAATTAATTCCATTCCACAGTAATTGCACTGAATATAGCTAAAGATAGAGATTTGATCCTATTATTACAATCTAGAATTATTGCAAAAGAAATTTAGAAAGTGTATTGATGCCGTTCTCTGTCCTTCTGCTTCCTTTCAACCACATTTTTTTTTAGCAGTGTTCAATAATTATTTTTTTCATTAATAATTCCTCCGCTTTTCTGCAACTTTTTCTACTTTTTTAATAAAGCAGGAAAAAAGTACATTTTTTAAATAAGCCAAAGGGCTTAAAATATGTGTCGCCATAATCACTTATCAATCCTTCTGTACCCTGAATCCACCCAATCCCACATACCTAAAAAACAACAATCAATTATGAAATTATTGCCGGCAAATCACGACCAATTATTGTATTTCTCACATCACTTTGTATTCATATGATTACCTATTTTCTCAAAATTTTGCGACATTCTACAAAATACAACGGTTGTTAACGGGATAATATGTTAAGAAGGATCAGCAATTTATATAAAACGCATAGTTATTATTCATAATACAGAAGTCTAATCACTAATTCAACAATGGCAAAACAGCAATTTCTCTAAATTTAGTGAATTTTGAATGTTATCTACAGATATGTCAAACATTTGATCTGCGGAAAAGTTTGAGATTTGAATTGAATGTGAAATAGAAAAGAAAAGAAGGAGTAGGGATAAAAAAAGATATTTGAATAGAGCAAGAAAATTGAGATTAGATGACCATCTCAAATTGAATATAATTCCATCTGTTCCGTGATTTCTGATTTATCATGTAAACCGAACTTTTCTGGCTCCTGCATGATCATTTCGCATATTGAATCCAGCTGCTTTTGCTGTATTAACTGCTCCTGAAAATTTTTAAGACAATTGCGAACGAAAAAATTATTGAAATTTTTACACTTAGAAACTACAGTAAGTGAATGATCAGAGATAATAGATAAACCACGCAAAATTTTACCGCGAAATTCTGTGATTCTTAACATAAGAACTGAAAGTACCTCTTTTTGTTCTTCTTCCGTCATAGCATTTTCCAATTTTTTAGCTTTAGCCCATAATTTCGCTATTGCTAACTTTCCATATAATTCGTCAAACGAGGCAACTACTTCATTCGATTTGTCGTTATAGAAATTATTGTATGTTTCAGACTTGGAGGGTTCTTTGTTACACAAAAACTAAAATGTATCAACAAATACTCATCAAAATTTTCAAAGATACGATCCTAAAAATTGAAAGAACCAACATAACAAACAATATTAATCAAATTCTAAAAAATATATCGATTAAATATTGTGTCATAAGCGCAATATATTTAGAGAAATAAAATGATAACGACCGATTAGTAGAAAAATTTATAAAACAAGAATTTCACAGTTTCATTTAAATTTCTTAATAGTTCGTAATCCTTCGAAAACAATTCCTGACTACAATTAGTACTGGAAGTGTTTTTTCTTCAGCAATTCAGTACACTGAATATGAACGAAATACAATAAGAAAACTCACTTTCAGAGTCGCATCTGCGTTTTTGCCCATAATTCTTCGATGAACTTTGTTTAGAATTGAACGGCTGAACCGACCATTAAGTACAGTGTTATCAGACTGTTCTGAAACACACTCGTGTGATGAGAATAAACATGTTTTCTTCGCATGTTAGGCAATCCATAAGTTGGACTAGAGAACTCTTGTCATTCAAAATATAAGTCTTGCTCCCCTGACTCATAAAAATTCTACTTCTTGAAGTGGTATTTTCGCCAAATATCTTATTCCTCATTGTAAGTAAAAAAGATTATTTCCAGATAATAAAGTGTAGGTAGTATCAGCTCGAAACTTATTATCTCGAAGCATATCAACTGTTATTAAACAGCAGACAATACTGTTACACAAATGGAATGATACTGATAAGCAAAATTTAGAAAAAAACAATTGCAAAGAATTATGAAAAATAATAGCACACCTTTCCGCCATACTCGAAACAGCGCCCAGAAATACATCGAAACTGCGATAGCGCAAAATGCTACTGCAACGGCACACATTTTAGGATATTCTTGGAAGAAATTTGCATAGTTATATGGTGGTAACAAGTGCATAATTGTATCTGAATTGCGCAAATTCTCATCATAATCTTCAAATGTACGCATAATCTTCTTTTTTCCTAGAAAAACGGTTGGATTAAAATAAAAATTAACCAATAGCGTTATTGCGATAAACATCACCATTAAATATTAGTGGATTTAGAGGATGTTACTATTAGATTTAGAACGCTCAGAGAGTACGAGTTCGTAATTTAAAGCCAATGCATTAACTGTTGCCATGGATATAAAAAATGATAGTTAAAAGATAGCAGCTGATATTGGTGAAGCACGAAAATTTCATCCAAATTTCATCCACAGTGACGCAAATATTGTCCATAAGCAACTTTCTAATCGGTAAATCATGATCTGAATGTCGAGCAATCTGCATTAGATACTTCCTGAGCATCCACAAACTTGTATTTGATTTCGGACAGCAGCAAAGAGAGCTTGGAGATTTCAGAAAAGAACAGAGGAAAAAAGTCGTATATACGTAATTACGAAACATTACGGCAGTAAATTTATGGGTGCCTTTAGTAACTTCACTATTATTGATCACAAAAAATAACCTCGCTGTGCACCATCACAAGTAAGCAATAAACTGTAATAATTAACGTCCGTAGATTATCGATAACTGTCAGACTACACGATGGATAATGACATGGATCTCCCCTCAGACACTTGCACAGCGAGATTATATAGTTCATAACGATCACTTGTAGCACGGCCATTCGCGAACTTTCTGATTAACTTTAATTTGTAATTTGTGTGATCTCTTTGTGGTGGAGGCTTTTACCTGTTCAACAGAGGAAAGGAAGAAGTAAGGCCCAGAAAATTCTGGTAGGAATTATTCTGAAATAAATCGAAGATTTTAGATTCAGTGTTGCTATCAGCATTTATCATTAGCGTTAGTAGGCAAAACTTTTGGACTGAATACTGTGATTACTGTTGCTTTCCTGAAAAGTTAGTAAGATTCATTTTCATGTGATAGCTATTAATTTGAAATTATTTTGAAAATTATTCTGATTTGAAATTATTCTATTTCTGTGTGTGTGCACTAATAACATTTGTCAAATTTAATGAATTGATGTAGTTTCAGGTATTTGAGTTATTTCGGGAGAAATTATTTCCGGTTTTATATTGTTAATGGATACTTTATGGAGAACAATCGCTAGAAAATATCCGGTATCTCATCAAATCACAATTACTTTTCCTTTCTAATTTGCGGCATAAATTTAATGATGTTATTTGTTATCTAATGTACGGCATATTTGTTGTGTAATTCTTTCTACATCCTCCAACTAATAGCAATTATAGTGGAGATCTCAACCAAAAATGTATGGATAACACTGGAAAAAGTATATTAATAATGTGGAGAATAGCTAAAGCATAATTTAATGGGAAATAACAGGAAAGTGATCGTGCAAATATTGCATGAAGGAAAATAAATTACGCGATTATATCACCTATTTATTCGAAAGAAAAATGGTTTAGGTCTAGTATGCTAAAATATTCCTTCTTTATAAATGAAGCTAAATCAAAGCGTTTCAATTTTTGTAGAAATTGCGTATGGATGATAGGTTCATGTCGGGATGTCTGTATGGACTTATTCAAGGTAAGGTTTTATAAATGAATCCATTTAATTTACTATTATTTGGTCTTCGTTCTTGAACAACGTATATATGCCTTATAAGTTTTTTCAAATGTTTGTTGGCTAAACAAACATCAGCTCGTTTGGTATTGAATATTTGATGAAAAATGATACGCATGAGAAGTTAAACTTTGCTTTTATATTTTAAATTTTAAATATAAACTCTACAACACTGAGAAATTTTCTCTTTTTTTACGTTTTCTTATCAATCGAACACTTAGTTGAACTAGCTAAGATTCAAAAAATAATGTAATTCAAGGAAACTAAGTTTATAAAAAATGTTTACAGTTGATTTTCTGAGTGCGTAGTATCACCATAGAGCAAGGGATTGCTTAATAAAGCATTAAAATCTGGGTTTTAATTTTAAAATCTTAATTTCAGTTGCGTCTTTTAGTACACTTCTAATCATATGTTTCAGCTGATTTGAGTAAATTTGGTTGTGTTTCGAATGAACTAGCTCTTCAGATACGAGCCATTGCTATGGTCTGCGTTGAGGGAGTATATAAAGCAGATAAAACACTTTGTCCACTTTTAAGCCTTCATTTGGCTGCATATTATAATTCTGTTGAGCTTCTTGAAATTCTGATGGAAGTCTTCGATTATAACGAAATCATGGTAAAGTAATCTTATCTTCCAAGTTATTTTCTTCGCGATTATTTAATGACAATTCCTGCAGACTTTAGAGGGATTAACACCCGCACAGTTTGCCGCAATGAAAGGACATCTGCGGGCACTGGCTGTACTCTATCGCAGTGTCGATATTAATATTTATTACTGCATTGAAGGATTTAGTGCATATGAATTTCTTAGAAGTTTTGCAAAGTGCGAGAAAAAGGAAAAATTATGCTGTTTATGTAAGACTTTTTTTCTGATAGAAAAACATGGGAATTCAGTTTGGAAAAGAATAACACATTGAGATATTCGTAGAAGATATCAAAATCGTCGCACAATTTCGAAGCGATCTGTTTCTTATGACTGCATATTTGTTTATGATCTCATTTTTTATTACAACCTGCACTACCATGATAAGGTTTTGTTTTCTGTAGCACGAATTTATATTTGTGGTGATAACAACACTCAGCCTTTGGGTATAATGTATGAAAAGCATACTAGATGTCCTGTTCCTGCGCAGTTTTCTGATGAATCCAGTTTCGGAAAGCAAGCTACACAGGTACTCATTCGTTTTTTATTGGTTTTTCTACAGAAGAAGAGATCTCTTACGAAGATATCTTTATATTATGAATATTATACTGAATTTTTCCTGTTTTCAAATCAGACGGTTCTTGCATCACAGTTAAGTAAAGCGATATCTCTTGTTTTTTATGATAAAAGATGAAATAAATTTATTTCTCAGAGTAAATTTTCCGCATTTATATTATCATTTTTTAGATTTCTTTTGGAAAATACCATACCATTTACTTAATTGATGGGCGAGCATTTTCGTTTGGTTTAGGAAGATATGGGAAATTGGGCCATGGAGATGAAAGAGATCAGTTAAAAATACGGGGAATAAAGTTTTTGGAACCAGTTGTTTGTGTTTGTGCTGGTCTGACACACTCTATCATATGTACACATAAAAAGGTTATGCAATGACAAGTTTCTTATTTTTTTTTTATTGACTATATATTTTCTGTTTTCATTCATTATCTATTTACTTAGTATTTATTTCTGTTTTTAATGAAACTATATATTCGTAAAAAGGCAAGTGTAACAAACGTCTGTAGTGAAGTGTAATAATCATTCTTGGTACTGCTAAGATTTCATTTAGGATTGCTTGTATATTCGTTCATAAAACTATATGTAATTTTCTAAATGCTTTTCAGATCACAGTATTCGGACTAAACGATAAAGGACAGCTAGGGTTGGGCACAAAACGACTTATTTTAATTCCAACAATCGCCAAATTTTTTAAAGAAAATACAAGTTACATCATTGACTGTCCAACAGCTGATTCACATTCTGTTATCATCATGAGTAATGTTCGTTTCTTTTTGCTTTAAATAATTTTTATATTTGTCTGTAAAATTTTGCTTGGAAAAAACTGCATTTGGTGAAAAAAAATTCAGAATTGTTGAAATTTTGAAAGATTCATATTCTTACGCTATTTCTAGTTTGATTTCTATGTTACTTGGACATCGAATGGTTTTTTATGGCAAAAATATTCAGGCAACTCATTTAGACATGTAAAAAATAATTACGCTCATCGAACAACATCCATTTTAGTCACAGATTCAGTTATTGTTCGTATCAACTCTAAAGAAGATTTATCGAAGGTAATTTTTAGAAAATAACAAAAGCAATTTGCAGTTTTTCAGTTGATCCTACCAACATTTTCTCCGAGATTATATTCTATTTGATTGTTATTCATATTCGTATTAAAAATCTTATCACTACCTCGTCAGATAACGGTTAAAGCTGATGGTAAAAACTATTACGTCACTAGTTTTATAAATATTAAGAGATGTATTGGAGTTTGTTATATTCCAAAATTGGCAAGTTTTTCTTCTTTTTGTTTGCAGTCTTATCCTATATTCATTATTATTATGGATTGCAATCTTATTATTATTAGCATCAGATAATGGTGCATTTACTTATACCTCATTGGAATGTTATGAATTTGAATATAGCAATTCGAAATTCATTGCAATAAAATTGTCCTAAAACAATTGATTAATAGGTATTGATTTCGTCGTCTTTGGGTGTCTTAAAAAGTGTATTATATTTTGTGCTTATCTAAAACTGTTAGAAATCTAAAATATTGCTTAGATCTTTTTTAGTTAATTCTCATTGTAGAGTATTGTATTTTCTGGTTTCAAACATTACTGCGAAAATCAATAATGCAGTAACATCAGAGCTATTTTTATTCGATTCGGAAGTTCATGGTCTGCTTCGATCCATACACTTCTACAATACCCTAATAAAAAAAAGCATATTTGGGGTGACAAATGCGGATGTTGCTCGAGATGGACAGATAATCATCGTTGATAGGTTCTCTCACTGTAGATCAAAATCACCAAGAAAAAATTCAAATGGTATCAAAATTTTTTTCAAAAACTCAAAAACTATTAAAAGATTTAACTATTTATATTTTTTTTCGAATTACTGATTTTGAGATGGGAGACGTTTATGAAGGAAATTTGGCGCGTTATACTCTTTTTTTGGATCCATATGTCGATGAAACTAACGATGGTATATATTTTTATATTTTTGGCATAATCAGGAAGTTTTTTTCAAGAAAGGAAGTAATACAGAGAGAAGAATATTATCGTGATGTTTATTTCTAAAAATTTTAGTTTTAAGGATCTCCTTTCAATTCTAATCAGAAAGTAAACCAGTCGAACAGTGCTCGATATCAGTTACCATATTTTTGATCATTATTTTATCATAGTCGTTTTTCTTCAGTAATATTTGATACTAAACAGCGATCCAATATATTGGAATTCTGTTATCATTTGTAAATACTTTTTTCATGTTACATTTAGTTTAGAAATAATATAACTAATCGCATTTGTAGCTTCTTCTTGGGTTGTTGATTATATGGTAAAAGTAACGGTTAATCGACTGTATGGGATTTTGCCTGCAAAAAGTGCTTTTTTAACACCAGATGGAAGAAACAAAGTATTGAATTTGTTGGAAGTCGACCCACAATCAGTACTTCATTACACGGAAAATGTATCTAAAATGGAAGTTAGTTAAATATTTCTGGTGTTTTGTTTTCGTCTTTGTTTCCAGTGTTTTGTTTTTGGGAATCAGCGTGAGATAGGTTCTGGGTATTCTTTGAATCAAGATTCATTGAGACAAGGGTTTGGCTTTCTTAGCAACAAAATTATAGTACATCCGGATTTGTTTGAAATCAGAAATCAAGCAGTACTTGCAGGAACTGTAGTTAAATGTTGTCATTAATGGTAATTGGTAGATTTTTCCAGGTGGTGAGTCATGTCAGTTTTTAGACAATTTCATAGCAACTGTAAAAACATTAGTCTTAGTTCGTTAAATGCTATTATTTTCCAAATAAGAATGAAAAAAGTTTGTTATTTAGATTTATTCTTCTTCTAATGAAAATAGCACCATATCGTTATGTACGATCTCTCGTGGTGAGGACCGTAAAATGTTGTAGTAGTAAATGTGAATTAAATATTCTTGCAGTTTCCAAATTGCAATATAGCTACTGTCATATGTATGAGTGAAAACGGTGAAGAATTGGGTCGCTATGAAACTTCTCTGTAAATTTTTATTTGTCATGTTTCAAAAAGTCACTGAGTCTACTTTTATTTTCAACACTAGTTTCTTTATTTCTGAAGCAAGGATTTCTCCTAGAACTGCAACAGCAGTTGACTTCTAAAATTCACAGTTTTCGATTTGAGTATTTTATTTCTCTCTTGCAAGAATATTGATCCTTATAGACGGAATTATATCACACTTATTGATACACTGGATTTGAATTAATCGACCAAAAAAGATTTTTTTTTTTATTTATTTGATATGCAAATTTTCATATTCTATTTAGCATGTAAGAAAGAAAATTATTTTTTAATACAGTGACATTTAAGATTTAATCGTTCATGAATTAATCAAGTGTGATCCAGTTTTTCATTTCAGAGAAGTCCTCAAATATGAGAGCGATGTATGCTTATCGTACTTCGAAAGATGGGCAGAGTATCAAAAGAATGAAATCCAGATTACGGCGAGGCCAGAGATTCTCGAAATATTTCTGTCTTTTTGTTGTGAGCCCCATTTACGTCCAGATTTAAGCATGCAAGAAGTGAGGAGACATAAAATCTTGTACTTTGCCTTCTGTCGTTATCACTATAAATCTGAACTGTATGACATAGTTATAGCGAAACAGCGCTGGGCAGGTTTAAAATTAAGTGAATTATATCTATTTAAAGGTCTCTTTAGACGAAAAAGGCTTGATCTTATTCATTAATCACCGAAGTCATTTGGAACTACTCATTATCAGGCAGAACACTGAGATATCATTATAGCTTAGTTTCTGGATGTCGGTAATCATATCCGGAGCAGGAAGATTTGAAAAAGCTACAGTGATTCATTCACATTGTGGCATACTTTCTGTTTGAATATGAGCGATTTAATGTCGGCTTGTGCTAGTTGCATTTTTTTTTTTTTTTTGGACCTTCATCTTTTTACAATACCAGCAAAAAAAATTTGTGTATATCACAGTTTATAGAAATTCGTATTCCTAATATATCATTGTTTATCGAGCATTAGTTAGCTCCTTGATCATATGAGCATCGAAGATTGTCTTCCTGAAAAATGACTTTTTTTCTTCACCACTGTTGCAGTTAATGGAATTATTAATATTTGCGGATAAGTTGTTATGTAAAAATTTCTTCAACATAATCAAACAAGAATTGTTTAAACCACCATGTAAGTTCAGACTCACTTTACTTATTTAATGAAATGATTCAAGATTCGAAAGCGTCAGATTCTATAAGTAACGATATATTTCAATATATTTGATGAATTACTTCTGCAATATTTCGCTTTCATTTCGTATTTGCTGGCGAAGTTAGCACTTGCAGTTGAAATATCGAATTTGTGGGATCTTTTTGGCTTGGCTCGTCATTTATCGTCTATGGAGCTATATCAGAGTTTAAGTGAACTTTGCGCAGCAATATCAATATTCCCAACACTTCTGGAGAATGGATTCGTTAATGAATTGTCATTCGATGAAATTGCATATATTGAGGACGCTTTTCGTTCATATGCCTGGAAAATATAGTTCGGAGTGTGGATCAGTTTGTAATCGCTTTAGCTTTGGAACTTTATGAGCATGATGTTCAGAAATGATGGATCTAATCCTGGATTCACTTCATTGTTTAATAATTTTTCAGGAATTAACCATGCAAAACTTGATGGTTCCGGAGGAAACTGTAAGAAATATCATTATGGATGTATTGGCAACTGTGAAAAAACCCATGGGTATTAAGAAATTAATAGATTTTTGTAAATATGTAAAAAATGATTCACATCCAAAAAAACGACGCAAGCATATGCGATCATCAGTTGGTAATATTTCAGTTACTTCCTGTTTAGTCATAATGAAGTTTTTAGAGTTTTTATAATTCCAGCTAATTTAAACAAATTTTAAGTCTTTTTATCGTTCTAGTTATTTTTATCGCATTTTCAGCAACTATGGATATGGAGAGAATAAGAAACTGCGGATCGGAGAAGGAATTGTCTACCGATGAAAAAGATGACAGTTGCATTCAGATGCCAAATATTCTCAGTAAGGCTACGTTTGAATTCGTGGACATCCAGAAAGAATTTCCTTCGTTATCAGACATCCAGGTTTTTGCTCATTTACCTCCTCTGTGGAATTTATCATTCTTCTTTTTTTGAAATGTCAGAAGCATTTTTTACACTAAATAAAATGTGCATTTATAGGTTGCCATTGCGACGAACGAGGTATGTGGAAAGTAAGTTAATGCATGTTGTTCCGCTGCAAAAAAAAATTTAATCGACACATATTTCATATAAATAATTATTTTTGAATATTTTAGCTTGCTTAGAACTGCATTTGAAAGCCTGTTTTTAGAAATGGGAATATATGTTATATGAGATTGTTTATCAAATGTTTTTTCTGCAGGAATATTGAAACGAGACTGATGTGTTTGACCAAACTAAAATTTTCAAAAAAAGGAATTCTGGCTTTTTCTTTTGTATAAAAAATATTTGATATCCCTTTTCATTTATTGTTTTAGTAATACTCCTGAAACATATCCATTTATTTCGCTATCAAATATTGTGGGTGAGAAAGAAGGAACAACTGATAGAGAAAAACAAAAAGCGAAGAAAGATGTTTATATTTCACCGCGCAGGACAGCAGAAAATCTACGTAGACCTCCACGAAGAACTTCGAATTCCTGGCATCTGGTATACTGTTTTTAAATATCTTTGAAAACGCCTCAATATTTAAATAAAAATTTAAGCGTGAATTGTTTGTGGTAACAGCTTCGTAAAATCTCCACGTCGTTCAGGTTGAATCTCTGACATTTGAGAATTCATTTGCACATATAATGGAAGATGAACGAGCTCGACAGTTAGAAACAGTGCGACAAACATGTTCTCGCCTTTCTGATATAAACATGTAAAAATTTCATTTGTTTTGAATTCATGAAACAAGTTCTCGTTTGAATATGGTCAAGATGTTGACTTTTCTAGGATTGGATGAATAGCAATTAAGATGATGGTAGAATAAAAATAGTGCACTTCCTTTTTAAGAGTTGGGCAGGATTATGTCCTACTGCAGTACAGGCTGTTCCAGTGATTTGGTGCCCAAGTTATATGTAGTTAATTTTTTTCTTTACTGAGAACAGGTGTTAGCCACTGCTTCACAAGCAATGATTTTAATCTGTTTCATAATTAAAATTTCTTTTCTTTGACTTCAGGGAAGACCAAGCAATGGCTGAGTTGATAGCGCAGTACGAAGGTGAAGCTGCAGTACAAGGCGTCTCAATCACAGTTAGCACAGAACGGAAGGTTGGAAAAATAAATGATCCACTTTGGGTTACAAGGTCATGACTCCTTTCTGATTCATCAGTTAGCTCGAACTCGATTTTGTGGATCTCTATTAGATATTCAATCATAGTTTGTTTTATTTTTTATATGCCACAGATTTATTTGTTTTTTTCATGTAACCGCCATCAAGGATGAGAAAATGTGAAGAATGAAGTCTGCGCTTCATGTCACGAAAGAGTACAATTTTCTTTGTACATATTTGAAGTTAGTTCTTTTGTTTTTCAGTGGTATTGATGTATCAGTTCCTGTGAAATAGTTCCTAAAATTTTTGTTATATGGTATAATTTTTGTCTTTGGTTAAGAATGGTTCTTTTCCAATCTTCATTACTCAGTTTTTCATTTCGCTTTCATTGAAATGTTTGTTTTTCACTCTTTTTTGATATTTGTAATAATATGAAAGTTATTTGCGGATCATCGAGATTTTGATGTAGTTCGATGTATAGTAATATGGAATGGACGACAATAAAAGTGAAATGACAGTGACAGTTTTAGGTTCGAATCCAAATGTTATGTAACAGTCGAAAATTACAAAATAAACTACTAGGAAAGTTTTTCCAGAACTGGATTGACGTTGCCAAAATAATGAAACAGAAAAACAATATGTCGTTAATCAGTTAGTTCCCAGGAAGCAATGCAAAAATGTTTTGTTCAATGGTAATACCGTGGGTTGAGGTGAGGGTTGAGAGGCATTTCCCCTGGCATGCGTTTAAAGATGTTTAAAAGACAGGTGGCTTATGACTTGTTACTATAAAAATATATGCGAACCTAGCTGTTGGTGGAACTGGAAAATTGATAAACAATATGACTTCAGGAATCTTAGAAAAACCATCCAGTACCCGCGTCATAGTATTTTCACAGAGTAAGCAGTATTATCTCTTGTAAGCTATGCATTAGGTCCAGCGGTGCCGGTATTAACACTGCCATAAATGCTGTAAAATAGTTTAGTCCCAGCTGCTGCATTTTCTGTGTTGCTGAAATTCATAATTGCTTGTGGTGTTGTTGGCGTCATGGATGCCGCTGTTGTTGTTGAGTTTGCATGAAATAGAATTGCTGGATGTAGTAACGATGGAGCAATGTTTGTCAAGGGTGTTATCGGTAAACTGAAATATTTTTAAAATTGTTTTTCTTATATAAGGATATATAGCTAAAAGTGTCCAAAATAAGACGAGCTCTAATATTACGTTAAACGTTCAGAAAGCTAAATATTCGATATCAATTATAAATTTTATATTAGGAAAGGTTATAATAATATATTATCAGAAATTCTATCAAAATAAATAAAACCTGTTTGTGATTGCAATATTTCCAGAAAAACGTTCTGATGCATCATTAATATTCTGCATATTTGAAGCAAAAATGTGAGATCGATGAATATTCATCGCACTTGAACTGTCCACGTCACTTGCTGCTTGGCGTTTCCATTTATTCCGCCTGTTTTGAAACCATATTTTCACCTGCAACTCATTCATAATTGTTATAAGCTGCCGCTGAATTGTAATATACAATGAACAAAATGCATCATTTAAGAGCGGACCTGTTTGTAAGCAAAGTGATAATAATATGTAATTAAAATGAAGCCATTCCAATCATAATTACATTACTGGTAATAACTGTCACATTGTGCTTATAATATTATGCAAATTGAACTGGTTATTGCCTCTCAAAAAAATTAACAATAATAAATAGTACTGGAAAATCAGTTGCATTATGAATGAAAGTATCAGGATGATTACAGCAGGAAGTATTAGTAGCGTAACTTAATCTATAAGACGTTCTATAGGAAATCTAACAACTGAAAAAGTCCGAAAATGATAGCGAAATCTTGCCACTCAAATCTGAAAAAGGAGTAGTAAAATTATTGTCAAAAAAAGAATTTTTCATGATCATTTACCTGCGTTTCGCTAAGATGTAGAGTCGATGCCAAATATGCACGTTCCTGACTAGACAAATAGGCGCTTCATGTCAAAGGATTTCCAACCGGGATACTTGTTGACGACTGAAAACCGTCCGAGTTTTTTTCTTGCGTGGAATGGTAGATCCAGACAACAAGACAGTACTTTCATCGTCACTTGCACGTATTGCAATATCGTCATCATCATCATCACGGACATCATCATCATCATCATCATCATCATCACCAATATCATCATCATTATCGTCATCATAGTCACTGCCCAATTCGCCGGTTGAATCGGTCATTGTTTTCGAATTATCAGTTACTTTTGACTGCTGCTTCGAAGTATAGAAATACAGACATCAGAATTATAGTCATGCAAGAATGAAAACACCCGAAGTTTCAGGCGTTGTTGAATTTATCATTCTGGAGCAGTCCAAATGCCGCCAACTCGAACTCCTTATGATTAAACAATTTGTGAGTATCGACCAATTATTTTGTAAGAAAAAAATATTACGAATCGTTTTTTGACTATGATTTTTTGTTTCTAAAATATTCTTTATCAATTGCTTGTATGGATCTTATTTTATAACTAAAAGCGCCTTGTACTTCTTTCTTTTCAGAACCAAATACCATGATAGAAATCACTGTATAAGATCTACTAGTGGTTTTTGTTTTAAGAATTTAAATTTTCTAAAGGACTGAATAAAAGCTTCAAAAAATTTTTGTTTACTTCAGAACTTAGTAGTTGCTATTTAAGAATTAGTGCTTAAATTCAAAGATGACGAGATCATACCAAGTGATTTTCTGATGAACTTTCTGTATCGCCAATGCCATCTGGAATTACTTGAATTGTTTCATATTGCAGATTTTTGTTTCGCTGTGAATAAGCGGATACTAACTGGAAGAGATCCTTTGTGGAAGCTGATACTAAAATTGTTCATACATTAACGTTTTGAATTAATAACCCAAAACTGATAGCATGCTAAACAATCAAATTAAAGGAAATAAATCATTGAGAATCATATTCATTTTTAAAATTCTTCTTCTAGTTTACGATCAGGACTACGATAATGTATTCGAGTACAAACAAAGGAAGTTAAAAACCAGATTAAGAGAATTTACACAAATATCAATTCCGTTTCCTCACGCAAGCGAAAATGAATTATATGGAATTAAATTGTTTGACGAGAATTTTTTACTGATTCTAATCTCTAAGTCGTTTACAGAGAGATTCTGTTATGGCTACATCCGAAATTTTCACTTTTAACAAACTTTATAAGTAACTGTCCTAATATGATAGCTGCTGGGCTGGATTATTGAAATAATAAACAGTCCATAACGTATGGATAAAAGCTAAGGCGGATTTTGATAATTTAGCTTGTCTTGATATCCTTTAGCGCCGTCTTCCGTATAGGGACATTAATGTAAGAGATATACCGAAATATTCAACAAGCGACATTAGGGGATCATTTTGAATCTATTCAAAGGATTAACTCTGAACCTAAATACCTCAATTTGCATAGTAAGGCAAATTAGAACTAAAGAGTAGCAGAAGAGTCAGGGATAAGAGGAATTATTGTCTATGCTTTGATGAATATTAACACACCATTTTCTCAAAATATTGTTAATGAATGATTCAAACTTAAGCACTTTGTTATATTGCTTTCATTTTATGTGAGTGCTAAAATCTTTTGATTTTTATAGAAAATGTAAAAAATTTTCGGTTTCTTTTTTTTTTCATTACTGAGAGAAGATGAATTGACGAAAGGCAATTATTTTCAAAGGGAGTTGTTTCAAATTACAGTTGATTTCTTAGAAAATACTTGTACGTATGGAAAATAGTCATTTATAGCTATAAACCTTATAACGATTATATTACGGCTGTGAATCAAAAATTGATTTGTTTTTGAATTCAATAGATATAAGTTTGAAAGAATACAGTAATTTCATAGTAATGCGCAACAGATCGCTATAGACAGTTTGATATAAATTTTGAAATAATTGCAAAGTGTAAATTACGAAAGCCTTTGTTCAAAATTCAGAAACAAACTGGACAATTAATACGATAATAGAAAGAAGATGAGTATATTAAGAAGGTAATAAATTTAAGATTAACTCAGTGAATTTAATGTCTATACGTATCATTAGCGAACACAAACATGTATCACATCTGTGTAACACATTTTCACATTAATGATAATTCCTCCATCATTCAAATGCTATGATTTGACGTTTTATTCTAGATTTCAATAATTATAAATATTATAAAAGCATTTTGTATGACTTATTATCAAAATTTTGCTATTTAAAAGAAATTAATCATTAAATACTGTATAAAAAATAACTGAAAATTCAGTTTTACAGTGGTGATCGAACCTTTACATTTCTTAGATTACAGTAATAATGCTTGACCGGCAATTATCTGATTAATCAGAGTAATCCGTCGTCAAAGATGATTCATTTTTGAACAAGAGAGAGAGACGCATCACAGCAGTGATCACAATATCCCGCTTCCCACTGTGTTCAACCAAGCAAATAAAAGAAAGGAAATAATATTCAAATTAATTATGGCAAGCTAATTAGTGATAGGCGTGCAATGAAAACGATCCTTTCAATAAATAAAATTTCAATTCTCGCTGGGATTAGAATTACTTCCTTTTTTGTGATAATGAAGTCCTTGAATGGCTGGGTCTGTAAGAGTTAAGTTTTAATTTATTAAAAGCAGAAAAGCTCAGTTTTCATGTTGGAGAGACTAAATAGGATTTGAATTTAAATAAAGATTTTTGCGTTAAGGGACTGTTTATCTATTGCGATTTAGATTCATGAATAGAAATCCTAAATTATTTTCATTGTTATTGATTTGCGTAAAGTTACACGCCAACAAATATCACCATTTATGCATATTATTCTATTTATATCATTATTATTTTCATTTACCTTTAAAATCGCTTTTAATTTTTTTCGTCATCTATTTGAAAAAGAAGATGTGTTAATATAACAATAAAAAAAAATAATAATAATAATAATGAATGGTGGAGCAAAATGCATGGATCCCTATATTTAAAATGATTTTTATAAGAAAACTCATTAAGAGAGGAAAAGCAACTAAATATGTTAGATAATTTTGGCCTCGAGAGTAGAGGTTTTTACGATGAAGTTAACCAACAAAGATGATAATTTAAATTTTGTGAGTTAAATCTTTTAAAACTAAATTTACCAGTGTAATAAATTTTGGATTGAATGAAGATAAGCACCCAAAAGAAAATGTTCCGTGTAAGAGTGAGATTCGCTCATTATGTTCGTATAGTGAATTAATTACGTGATGAGCAATGACAAAGAATAAGTAAAAAAAAATTGTATGGGAGTATCGGGAAGTTAATTTGTCGGCCTAATGTTTACAAAATAATGTGATTTCTTTGAAAAACATAAACATAAGAAGTCTATAGATAAGAAGATAACAATCTGACCATTATAATTATTGCCCATTGTATTTGACACATGCTTTTCTATCTGTCTACATATGTCTAGAATATTTGTTATGAATGCCTGAATGGCTGATCATGTTGTAATGAAATCATCCTGAAAATTATTCCAATGAGGTGAGTTACCGTTTGCTCTGCGAAATACCGATCTATTTCATTCAGTACTTATATCACACGAAATATGTTTTCTTCTTTACTGACTTGAATATTTTCCTTTCATTGTTCCCTGTATCTATCTCATCCTTGCGGCAGCGGAAAAGAAATAAGAGGGAGGAGGAGTAGCGGCGATCAGAAAGACATACTTCAAAGAAAGATCTTAAAATAATTGGATAAAAATGATGGTCTTCAACTAACCGTACTCTTAAAAGAATCAGAAAAGTAATATGAGATGTTGATCGCAATATATTGATGCTATAAAAAAGGTGAGAAAAGGTTATTATACGAAATGACTTTTTTATTACAGGTTTCTTGGTCCTGTCAGAATCATTGTTTCTGCAGAAGCATTCTAATAACCTTTATTACGATACAATTTACTTCATTTTACATATGCATTGAATTTTAATCTCTACCGATTTAAAAAATTAAAGAATTGGGGAATTAGCAACAACATGCAAAACAACTTACTTATTTCATGAACTCTTTCTACTTGTTTTTTGTCATCACTATCTGCCAGACTCTGTTGTTGAGCAATTGAGGGACGTATTGTGGACAACCATGGTTGAAACCACGGATTATGTGCTGACTGTTGTAAGATACCTTTAAATTTTCAGATATCTTGAAATTTCCTTTAAATTTTTTATCTAAATTGCAAAGTTTCTACATACACATATATTTTCGGTTATTTCAAAGAAGAATAAGGAACTCATTACTTTGAAATGAAGACTGGTTCCAAAAAAAATTAAATTCTTTACTGATTGAAAACTTAGTTGCACAAAGTTGCACAAACGTAATTTAAAGTCACCGGCATGAAGATATCGCGGTAATTGAGAACTGATATACAGTGGTACTTCATTACCAACATTCACTGGTGCTGGAAGTGATACTGAAACAATTTCCGTTTCTGTAGCAGAAGTGGTGGTACAGGTTTTCGTTACCACACTTTCCATCCTAAATATTTTAAACTGCATTGATAAGTTAAGCCTACCAAACAATGAAAGTTTCTCAAAATTGCGATGAAACTGAAATATCAAAAAAATTTTATAATATTACCAGAAAGTTTTCATACGTTGAAAATTGATGAAATAATAAAATTGATTTTGAATATTTTTAAAATAATATTCATAACGCTCGAACAACTCTCTCACATTTGCATACTAAAGCTATTTTAAGATATAGTTTCAATTTTTTTGATAACTTGAGCATTTATATTCAGATGTATTCAGATTTTCCTATATGCAAAATACTGCAAATGATGCAGTGGAAATGTGTCATTATTATAATTATTGTTACTGAGATGAAGCGATAACGAGCACACATACAGGAATTCGCCATTTAATGCGCCTGAATAACGCCCTACTGGAATATATGCTGCTGGCAAATAGCTCAAATTTACAAATGAGAATTGATAGGTCGTTTTACCGATAAGTAAAGATTCAATTATTGTAAAAAATTTTTTTTTATTTTCTTACCAATTTGGATTTTCTTTCTCTAATTCTTTTATAATACATGGATATGCTCATCGAGTAAAAAACTTTAATTTTCATAAAACAATAATTAAGTACTGATAGAATTTTGCGGATCAATAATCGAAGAATTAAATTTTTTTATGACAAAAAAAGTTGTTGACAAGCAAAATATTTTTTGTTTTTTGCATGTTTCTACGTTCTTACATATAGATAAATACTTCATTTACGTCTTGGCATGACTTGTTGAATGTTTGTCGCTCAATATATCTGAGATGAAAAACCGACATCGATTTCTTTTCGTTTCTCTTAACGAATTATTCCTTCTATCTTGATGAACACCTAAAATTATATAGTTTTGGTTAGTTGAGAAAAAAAGATGCGCCTATTCAGCTTGAAAATTTTTCAAACACTGAAGATTTGATTCCAAATAAAATCCAAGTAATTTCGTACGTATCATACTTGAAGTGTATTTAACAGTTTCTTCAATTGTACTACAAATTTTATTTTGATCGGTCCAATGCTGAACTTTGTGTTCTTCATCATATTTGCCACTTTCACTACCTTCCATTACTTCCAGTTGTACGCAAAATTCTGCATAATCAAAATTCAGTTAACGCTGTTTTGGTAGGTAATTGCGTAAAATAACGTATATTTTTTAAAATTGGAAAACTTGAGAAATCAGAATGATTGACACAAATAATTGAAATCTAGATTTTTTTTGTTTTTTCTATTTAATTTCTAATTTTATAGCTTTTCTTGTATTTCATAAACTAATACCCTAGTCTGTTCAAGTTTTCTACCAATTTTCATGGAATCTTAGTGTAATACATAAAATATAAGCTTGATCTTTATTTATTAGTTGAATAGAATGAAATCAAAATTGGATTTTTAAATTTGTAGAAATATAATGGGCTAAAAATATGGAAACGACAGAAATTGTGATTCGTTAAAGCTAAGAAATAAATAATCAAAACATTTTGGTGTACAACCAGTCAAAAGTCAAAAGATATGCCATCAAAGTTTCTTCGATTAAAAAGCAAAGAATTGAAGCTGTCAGCTGGTGAAACATATTTTTATTGTGCAAATAGTTTTAACAAATGAATTGGACCAAATCAAGAAGACAGATGAGAAGTGCGTTTTGCTGTATCAGCAGCAATGATGAGCAGTAACAGGTAATTAATTGATACCTTAATGGTTCGTAAGGACTGGATACATTAGCGTAGCAGATCACTAGTAAGCAATTAGAACAGTCGATCAGATTAATCTTCTAATCTATGACTTAATCAGCCCTTTGCACTTAACTTATATGCAGGTGTGAAAAGCAATACTAATATTATTCATTTCTGAGATTAATAATATGGAATTCAAAATTACAACAAGAACTATAACTTATTCAAAATGTCTATGTGATGACACTTCTGAATTTAGTGAATCATTTTACAATATATCATAGTTAAAATCTCAAGTATCAAACAGTTTTTAAAAAACTAATTTTTTCATCCAAACGCTTTTTCCAGAATGCCTCAAATATCATGTTTAATTATTCCATAGCACTATATCTTCCAAGTTTGATTTAAATTTGACTTCATTGTGAACTTTTAGTGAATATTTGTAGGAGTTATATATTTACAAAACTATTATAGAAGAGCAATAGTTTAAATTACCTTGATCAATACGTTGTCATTCATTCCGGAGCATCAATATTATTAAAAAATATGCTCTCCTATAATAGTTTGTAAATATATAACTCCTACAAATATTCGCTAAAACTTTCTACTTTATTAGCTAATTATATTAATTTTATGTTCGAAATGCTTCCGATCTTTAATTAAAAATTTTTTAGGGTGAATTTTATCTGCAATTTTTAAAATTTTTTTGGTTTATAAATTGAAAATCATTACTATCTGCTTTTCCGCTTTTTCATACTCCACATTTTTAACAGTATGCCTGATATGTTTGCGTTATCTTAGCACATATTACGCTGATAATAAAATGTTATAACTGTACTAATCTATCAGAACCACAATAGACAGCAAATTTAATAAAAACCAGCAAAAAACATACACAGAAAGATTGAAACAGTCTTTTAAATTTTGTTATTACAGAAATTTTTGAGGGAATTATATGGTTAATTAAATGTTGGAAAAAGTGACAATTTTGAAAATTATGATTTCTCAGATTATAAAGAATAATTAGTGGTGATGACTTAACTCGAAAGTTATTAATCGAAGAAAAATTCTGGGAAATCAAGCTGAAGAATGTTATAACTGGAAAGAAAAAGTATAACGAATGAATGAATGAAAAGAAGAAAAGGAATTCCTGAATTACTGCGAATGGCTTTACACTCAGGAGTTTTAAGTTCAAAATTAATCTCAATAGGAAGCGAAAGAAAATGTCACCGCTATGTTCACATTGTTAGGGGTTGGTCTGTACCGAGTTTTGGGCGTGGCTTTTACATCTCATTCGTCGCCAGCAATTACAAATGCATCGAATTTGATTCCATGGATTGGATAATGCGATAAGGTATAAAATTCAGCAACAAATTGA